>CM038718.1:28712858-28752858 GCA_021613375.1 Megaleporinus macrocephalus | reverse complement strand
TTTGAACGCAGCAGCTGCTGTTTACATTGTGTGAAAATAGCATGATCAGTGGACCAATAGAAATGCTCCAAATTTCTGGTTCCATAGACTTACATTGAAAGTAAAGACCATTTTGGTGGTACTAGTTTTTTTTGGACTGTGAGGATATGTAAAGCCACTACTTTCTGTATTATCACTATTGAAGTGTTTGAAGTGTTGATGAGATAAAAGCTTCCTGTCTGAAACACTAGCTTTTTAATATAAAACTTGCCTACTTCACTTAAGATCCACTGTTAAACTGTGAAACATACAATAATACACAGCTAACGTAACAGAAACAGGAATAGGTGACTCAGAATTTCTTGTTTAAAATGTAAAGTTCTGATTGGGCACGATTTTCAATGTGTTTTAAAAACACTGCAAAATCATAAGAAAGCAGCAGATCAGACATCTTGCGTTATGCTTGTTTTGGCCTACAGAGGGGGCTGCTGCCATCACTTTTACCACTTTCTCGCCTAGTTTTAAAGAACGCTGCTGATTTGTGCTGACATACAATCTGTTTGAATGTTGCTACCATGCTTTATACAAATACGCATGTTTTTTTTAAGCTGCATCACTTTCTCAGCTATCCATATACAATATACAGCACATGTTGACATCCACCATCACTGTCTTTCCAGAACTGGAGCTCGCCCAGGGGTGTGTTTGGGGTTTGGCTGTTGGTTCATTGGCACCAGTCTCTTATTACTGCCAAAGTATTAAACATGAATATGAATTATGGATTCACGTAACCACTGAATCTTTTGTGGTGAACGTATCTCTGCCTCGGGCTTAATGACCGCTAGACTTCTGAGTTTTGACACCTTTATTTCTTTATGGTCAAAAAGCAAAGAGTGACAAAGAAATAGTTTCCTTTCTTAAGTGTTCTATAGTTTGCCATAGCTTCACTCACTATGGCCGGCTTTCCCACATGGTTTCAGGGCTGCCAGCTTTGAGGAATTTGTTGGAGGGAGATCTGGAGTGATGCAGAGTTGAGCCAGTTAGACTTGCAGATGGGAATCAGAAACACAATTACAAAACATCTTCCATGAACATTTAACAAACGATCTTTTAGAAGAAAAGCTAGCATTTAGCTTTGCTTCATGGGCGCAGAGTGACGATTGCTCAAGTTTCCGACTTGGAATTCCAGCTTTGGGGAACGTTCCATTATAAACTTCCTAGTCAGTCAGAAATTTCTGAATTCCAAGTATGAACCACAGTATTGTAGTAGGCAGTAAAGTTTCTTAACTAGGTCGCATCATTTAACGTTACATTTCGATTCCAGGCAGCCAAAAAACCCTTGACAACAAAATGAGTCTTGTCACTCATACTTGCAGCATTTAAAATTAAAGCAGTCTTTGTTTGTCCAATCAGCAACCTGCTCACTG
The DNA here is from genome assembly GCA_021613375.1 of Megaleporinus macrocephalus. Lineage (NCBI taxonomy): Eukaryota > Metazoa > Chordata > Actinopteri > Characiformes > Anostomidae > Megaleporinus > Megaleporinus macrocephalus. Next base: position 28,751,452 of record CM038718.1, on the reverse strand, counting down.
TAAATCTGATCACCGTAGGCTAAAAGATAGCAGGCTGAACTGCTCCTCCAATACTGTTTAGTGTTATACTTTTCTAACTGATGTGTTTACCGAAGGATTTACTGTAAACGTAAGATAACAAGAAAAGAATATGTGACTTGATTGTCTTACACATTAGAAATGTCCATGTTTTGGTGGTGTTAAACCAAGTGTGGGGAAATTAATGTGTGGCGTTGTTTACTTAAAGCTAGCTGGCCTTCAGAAATCACAGACACGTAAACATCAACGTGTTGGTAATGTGACCAAATATATATATATATGTATATACATATATATATATATATATATGTATGTATATATATATATATATGTATGTATATATATATACACTACCGCTCAAAAGTTTAGGATCACTTTAGAATTTCATTTCATGCAATTTCTATGCAATTCACAAGCAATATGGTCCATTTCTCAATTAATTTAAGTGTATCAGAGTTTTAAAGAAGAAAAATGTTTGTATTAAAGCATATTTTTGTATAGAGGCTTATTTTGCATATAGTCCTATTATCAGCAATTCTCAGTCCTCTGTCTAAATCTCCTGGTACGGCCGCCAATCCAAGTTAAGGATGTTATTGGGTTAATTGGTTGTTAGGACACTCTTGCTCAATTGTGATGCACAGCTGAAAAACATTCTACTAATAAGTGAGTATAAAAGGGAGAACAACATTCTAGGTTAGTTTAGTATCTGAAGCATCAGCAGTTGATGGCTTGCTGACCGGCTCAAAATGGCCAGAAAGAAAAAAATTTTTTAGAGACCCGTCAGTCCATTGTTGTGTTAAGGAAGGAGAGGCTACTCCATTGAAAACAAGAACATTTTACTGTGATCTCAAACTTTTGAAGGGTATAGTACATATGTTTATATATTGGAAGATTTCTAATTATTTATGATTACATGCTTAATATATTATTGCACATACATGTATATTACCATATTTTACGTTCTCACTGTTTAATGAAAACGATAAGCCACACGAGACCATGCGTTACAGTCATTTCACCGCAGGTAATGCTTCTTAAATACTTTGTGTTACTATAACAGTTACTCTTGATCTCTCGCTGCTTTATCCGATATGCAGTACTGACTGTGTTCCAGACTGATGCCGCCTTCAGTTTACCTGCTATGTATGTAATGCTGTAATTGGGTGCTGCTTCCACACTGTCCACACTCACCGCAGGACCCAGTTTAAAGTGTTGCAATTGGAAGGTTCTGTTCAGAACCACAAGCAAAGTTCAACTAAGGACACCAAGAATGAGCCTCAGCTGGTCAGCATTAGTGAACATTCTTTCACAGAAGATCTGGCATGCGTAGCGTATGTTTGCGTGTGTCTAAGTGTGCGTATGAGTGACAGTCAACTGTATCCAGCTCCAGATCTAAGCCCGAGCATTAAGCATGGCACCTGGCGCTGGCAGTCACAGTCTTTTTTTAAGGTTGGTCGCTGGATGTCCCTGAAGGTCAGAGAAACTAGGCGGGACAGAGGGGTCCCAGAGGCCTCGGCCTAGGACTGACCCGCGTGCTCTGACAGCTGTTGCTGACCCGACCCAACCCCCACCACCGCTCGTTTTCTCCCCGACCGGGGGATTTACCGCCAGGCCGGCGGGCCGCCACTCCCTAACCCGACTGCAGAGGAGGAGGCTGGAAATAAACACATTACTCAGGAGGAATAGAGGGGAAAGCATCTGGAAGTTTTCCATAGGATTTATTTCACCCAGCGGTGAATAGAAAAATAGGATAAAGACAAAACATTGACGGAAAATCTAGAGATCGTTTTTTTAATTCAATGCTTAAGTAAAAAAAAAAAAAAGAAAAGAGAAAAACAATTTCAAACATTTGCATAAAGAGCTTTGTGCCTTTAATTTCCCTGCAACAAAGACAAAGAAAAAAAAAGTATTATTCTTTGGGATCCATTTAGAGGACGATTTATTTATACATTGTGTTTTGTCAATCCAGCTACAACAAAAATCCTATAAATATTTTTTTTTTAATCCCTCGTATTTATATGCTTAAGTAGCATTCAAAATTGGGACTCTTTAATATTTCAACTGGAATACATAGCAAACAAAACAAAAAAAAAAAAAAAAAACTTTGAACAAAAGTGCCACCAAGTCAGCCAGTCACATTTTGTTCAGTAATAAAAAATGCGTGCAACAACACTTAACAAAAAGTACCACTTATGTAACCTTCACTATATTCTCCTCTAAAGCATGTTTTTATTTGTACAATTCAGCGTAACGTTCTCCCCAAGTAATAACTGTGACCTCTGAACGACTTTTCTCCATTAAGAGATCAGATACCCCTCAATCACGGGACCCTCGCAGAGCAAAGGGACAAGGGAACCCCCAAGTTATTAATTATTATTATTATTATTATTATTATTATTTTATTCTTCTGTATCTTCTGACTGTGGCTTTGGATGATGGCTTTTGGTTGCGAGAGTGTTAAGTGCTCTGCATCTGTTTCTCTCGGGCTGACGCCACCGCTCTCCTGCGTCTTTGTACCTTGCCTATTAATCACAGGTAAGCTGAGGGGAACCAGCACAAGAACCAACGCTAGGTATCAGCTAAAATTCCACACGTCCATTCATCTTTGGTATTGGACTGTGGAATGCATAGTTGCACTGATGAAGAGAGCAAATGAGTTCCTTTCTGTGTTTGTATTTACTCCTCTCCAGGAGATTCGGTTTCTCTGAACCCGGGCTAGCTCCAGAGGATTGGAAATGGCTGGAAGCTGGAGGAAGAGAGGAGAGAAAACAGGAAAATTAATGGTCTTTCTTTTTTTTTTTTCTTCCTCCGTTCTGAAAGGGTCGGGTACCATGGAGAGTTCATCCCCGCACTGTCTGTCTCCCCCCTGCCACAAAAGAATGCTGTGTTTGTGGCCGTCTCTGGCAAAGGGGTCCGAGCGCTGCCGTCTGCTCCCTCGCACAGACGCTGTCGCTTTCCTGTCTGATCCCCGCAGCCCGTTTGCTCATCTTTGGATTCGGCTTATTCGCGGACGCTGCGCTGGGTGGAGCTGTTTAGGCTTGCGTTGAGTCGTCAGCGGTAATCTGTACAGTTTACTCCACGTTCTCCCATAAAATGATAAGTGCCCCGGAAAAATAGGTCCTCAAGCTCGCTTGTTTTTTTGTATTTGGTGGGGGTGAGAGGAAGAAAAGAATAGTTCAAAGAAAGCACTCCCCCCACTCCATCTTAACCACCATCTCCTTCTCCGTCTCCTTCCTGTAGCGCTGCCCCAGACCATACGGGGAAGCAGTCAGCATTCTTTTTTTTTTTCTTTTTTTTTTTTAATGGCCGTCTCTACGCGAGAGCTTTAGTGGAGTCGTAAGGCCCCGCCGAGGGGGGATTTCCGTTCTCCTGCTTCGGGGAGGCGCGGCAGGCCGGAGGCGCGCTGAAGGGGGAAGAGGTGCTGCCGGAGGAGGGCGGCCGGGTCTCCGTGGGCAGGGGGTCTCTGTCCGGGGGGCGCAGAGCAGATGGCGGCAGCGGGAGGGCCAGCGGGAAGCTGGTCATGTAGAATATTCTGCCAATGCGCCGGGCCACCTGAGGAAAGCAACCACATGCCAGTGTTACAACACATGCAAAACAGGAAACTCAACAGAATGTACTGTAAATATACTCCAAGGCTTCCATTCCTTTCATGGCAGGGACTCTTTTTCAGGGATGTCCTTTTTGCCCTCGTCTACTCATCAATGCACTTCAAGCACAATCGAAAATGAGGCATTCCAGCTCGAATGAAAACTACTGTTACATCCAACGTAAACCTGCCAACTCTTCTCATAAAGCATCCTCAACATCCTGAGAGTGAGATTTAACAGTTTAATCCCTTTCTGATGATGTATACTGAAATCTTCCAGCTAGGAATCTGAATATCACGTTAGTATTTATTTGCCTCTACGTCATTACATACAACATTTCTTCATTGCTGTGAGAAGAATCTCCAGTGGTTGTGTGACATTTTGCTAGGTATTGCAGTGAGAACACTGCTGGACAAAATTCAAAATTGCAATGTTACCTCACAGAGTAATACATAACACGTAGCACTACAGGTATGTATGTCGATGTCTAAAGGAAAGCATGTATTTTTGTTTTTGAGATTTATTTTTCTATGATTTGAACACGACAGCTGCTCTTTATATCCTGTGCAAGTTTCATGATGAGTGGACCAATAGTAAAGCTCCAAAACCACTCAGAATAAAACCTCCCTACATTAACTTACACTGAAAGTTAAGGATGTTTTTGGCCTCTACTGTGAGGTTGCTATTTTGGAAATACATGTTTTCCTTTGGACAGCTATGATATTAAGCATATACAAAGCCTTGGAACCAGAGTGGAACCAGAGTGGAACCAGAGTGGCCAATGGAACCAGAGTTTTTCCCCCCAAGTAATACTGGGGGGAACTAATACTTCTTTTAGTTCATTCAACACAAAATGTACACACAGTGTAAAGGGAAATGTCAAAAACTGAAAAAACGACAAAATATTTTTGTCCGATGGCAGCAGTTTGTTCAACAATAGCCCTTTGAAGAAGAAATTAGAGAAAGTATGCTAGTTTGGGGATTAAATTAAAATGGCACAGCACAATCACTTCATTTGTAGCATGTGCATAATGTCACACGATGAACTGATGTGACACTTCTCATTATTTTTTTAATAAAATAACAACAGTTCTATGGTATCTTGATTATACTACTGCTTCTTAGCATTACTGGTTTGTAGTTTTTGGTACCTTTACAGCTTAATGTGTCCTATTTTCTCTTGTTACTCGTACCACTTGCTAAATTCTTAGGCTAACAGACACACACTATAAATTGATGCATTTGATGAAAAATAAGCAGCTTAATAACAGTCCAAACACTGACATCTCAGATATTAAAAGTAGCTGCTGAGCTACTTTCAGGTTCCATTTAAAATGGTTTGCAGACATTTAAACTTCTTGTCAACTTCTGACAGCATGCCTAGCCGCTTCACGTTGTACTATATCCAGCTTTGTCACTTGTACAACAGATAGCAATGGGGCTCAAACAGCCTTAAGAAATAATAAGAATCTGGAAGCCAAAACTCAATAACTCTATCAGTTTATCCCTTAATCAGACCCAACCTTCCGGTTTAGATTGAGACATCGCTGGTCCTCCGCATAGAACAGGCTGAGAGTAACACCCAAATGACTCAAACCCCCCAGAAACTGAGGGGCTCCAGTACCTGAGAGCGGATCTTGAGAGCAGGGCCCAGTTTCAGCCCCATGTTGTTGAGCAGGTGCTCCTCGGTCAGGAGCGGCAGCGTCTCGCCGTCGATAGCCTGCTCTCGAAACACCTTAGACAAGAGACGTCACTTCAGTCAAGCGTTCCACACTCACACACAAGTTCCCAATTGTTCCGAGTCCTCATTCAGCATGCATATGAGTATGCACATGTAGAATGTGGTGGAATTTAAGGATGGAAGACGTGTTAAAAGTGATAGTCCAGTAAAGAAAATGACACTGACACAATATTTCCTCTAGTCACTGATTCACTGAGCCGAGACAAGTTGGTTTCTTTGAAGCTAATGTGGCTAACAAGAAACACATAACTTATTGAAGGCCTAAATCATCACACGCTTCCCTCAAACCACACCGCGTTGTTAAATAATCCCAAACAGACTGTCTTATGTGGTTTCTGACACTGGGTGAGACGCTGGTATTAATAAAAATGGACAAAAGTATGTCATAGTGCTACTAACAGCAGTGGCAGCCATTAAGCTGCTAAGTTATTGTACTGTACTTCTGTTCGCTTTAATAGAGAAGTAGTGTCATAGAGCTAGAAACCACATGAGCAAGTCTTTTTGAGATCACTTAACAGATGGACAGGTGTTGAGGCAAACATGAAATGATTTTGCCGTGCAACTCGCACATGCTAACTGCTAACGTATGGGCTGTAATTAGCAGTTAGCCACGATAACTTCTTAGCTTTAGTTCAAATGTAAAATACACTGCAAAAAATGAAGTCTTGGCAAGTAAAATCATCCTAAATCTAGATGATATATTATGTTTCATTGTTTTTAGAATATTGTGAGGACTTAACGTATTTACTGACATTTGTCTTATGAGGAATATTATCTGCATGTTATGTCTTAAACCCAATAAAATGATCTGCCTACACAGTAATGCTCTAATAATCTCATAATAATAAATATTACATATACTGACCAATATTTAAGGTGCCTGTACTTACACATACATCATTTTTTGCAGTGCAAACTCTGGACACTAACTGTCTTGGCTGATTTGAGATCAGAGGAAATTTGTGTGAATGTGATCTTTTGCTGAACTTTGTGTTTAAGCATGCGGCGGAGCAGGCCTCGGGGATGTTGGTGAGGTGTCATATGTGCGACGGACAGAGCTGTGAGCGAGACAAAGATAAGAGCAGTGCGGAGCGGCCTATGGCCAGCGCTGGAACAGCAGACCTCAAAGCGCGCTAGTCACCGCTAAACAGCTAACTAGTCACTATAGCCACTGTGATAGCTACTACAAATTGAATTTGCAGCCCGGGACTCCCCCCCCCTACCACCCGGCCTCGAGACTCCCTAAATGCTCTCCGTCTCTCGCGTGGCCCCTGTTGAAGGGGGCCGGGGAGAGGAGGTGTGTGGCGCTCTGCTCCTGCTCTTGTCCTCACCTGGGTGTACTCTCCACAGCCTGCCAGGCTGCTGATGAAGCTGCACACCTCCTCCACACTCCACTTGCTGATGTCCTCCGCTGCTACTGCCGCCGCCGCCGCCTCCTCGCCGTCCACAAAAAGACCTCCCATGGCGCCTGGCAGCCCGCCGAGCCGAAAGGAAGCATAAATCATTAGCGAAAGAAGCCCCATGTAGCAGCCCCTCCCCTCACCCACACATGGCTCTATTAATGACCCCGTCTATTGCAGGGTTCAGTAGGGGTCAGAAACAGGGCCTCTTCCTACGGGAGGTCCCTGCACCGCAGGCTCGACATGCAGGTAATGTATTTCAGATGACTGTGACAGCGCTGGGGGAGAGGAGGAGAAATACCATCTCCAGGAGCGGCTCTTAACCTTTAGCCGCTTCTATTATTGAAAAATTAGTTATTTAGTATTTCGGCCCTGTCAAAGGAAAATATTGGATCTCTGACGTGGTAACTTGATAGGAGTTTTCTAATTGAGTGAAAAATGTATATTTTCTCTTCACAACAATTAATGTAACACAAAAAGTCAAAAAAACAATTAATTATTTTAGTGTGTGTTATTCTAAGTTTTAAGAATTTCTATTCACACTCTTCACTCGCCAGGCAGCTGGCTTTTTCAGATGATGAATGAAATGATTACATAATAAGCTCTAAAAACTAAAATAGAATTAATTTTTGTATTTTTTATATTGCTTTATTGCTGTCATAGGAAAAGCTTGTCCCACTAAAACTGTTAACATGTAACTGGTGAAGGAAAACAAACAATCCTTAACATCTGCTGTTTATTTTTTAATTAACTGCAAAACATTCGCACAATGTAACCAGCAGCGGTCATCATAAACAACAACAATATATATTATTTATTCATGTATATATGATTGGTTATACGTTTTCACTCTTTTTTTCGAATATGTGAAATTCAACAAGCAGTAAATGTGTATTCAAAGGGGCAGAAGTGTGTTCTCTGTTCAAAATATGTAAGCAACAACACATGCCATGTGACTAGGGGTGCCTAAACTTATGTAGGCAACTGTATTTCTCTCTCTTTCTGCGGGCGCAGACACACCAAGCCGACGAGACAGAATTAGCGGCAGCTACGGCTGACAGATGATCGCCTTCCATCAGCTCACCATCTCAAACACAGCGTAAACACTACAGCTGACGGCCAACATGAATGCACTTAATGCACCTGCGTGAGATGGAGTGTCTGTCTACAGCAGGAGCAGACAGTAGCCTGTAATACACACAGTAAAGAATAGACTAATGAAGTTATTCTTACAAGCGTCTGTGTTTAAGCTAGAAGTGGTGAGTGTTATTGAAAGTAAACCACTGTTAACTAGACACTAACATAACATTTCATAAAATCTCACAACTCTGGCAAAAACAGTGGCTGTTCATTAAGGAGTGAATTCAAATGTGCAGTTATTTATATGATAAAACGTGTGACAGCTTGGTGTGTCAGGGCCATCTCTCTCTCTTTCTCTCTCTCTTTCTCTCTCTCGCTCTCTCCCCCTCTCCCTCAGTGAGGATGGATCTTGTTTGGGTTTGGATCCCTTTACAGGTCATAAAAACAAGGGAACAGGCGCGTGAACTCACAGACGCCAGCCACACTGGGTGTGTGTGTGTTGTTGAGGGAGGAGTTGCTGGGCTACATAATCAGAGCAGAGGAGGCCAGGGTGGTCTGCCCAGGAGAAAATCAGCGATCTCTGATTTCTTATCTTAGTTACTTTGGACTAGAACTTCACAACTTGCCTCCAAATTTGAGCTCAGAGCGTCTAGACTTCATATGCTATTAGATGAGATTAGACTCTTATTTGTACAATACTGTAGAACTGTACAATGTTCTGAACTATATTCACTGTTCATCTGTCACATGTGAACACATTTCACTTCTTAGACATATTTGAAGATAAAACATGAAATAAATAAGTTTTAAAAAGTTTAAAAAGTTTAAAAAACTTGAGAATATATACTTCTGTCGATGTGGTCTAATACACTACTGTGCAAAGGTCTTAGGCACCTAAGCTCACAGTTTAAATCCTTTTATCTTAGTAATAAGTGCATTTTTACCAGTAAGAACACCAGTAATGATTAGAACAGCAGTAAATAAGCATAAATACAATACAAAGCAGCATAAAGACCTTATTTTGAAAGAAGTGGATCATATCTTGAGCTCCAGTATAAATGCATTCAATTCTTTCACAGCAATCTTGATTTAGCTTAATGAAGTACTGAGCAGTCAAAGCAGGTATTAGATGAGAACTCTAAATAATACTGGGTTGTTTCCACAAGAAAATGCTTGGAAAGGGTTAAATAAACACACTGGCATATGTAAAAGCACAACTTACATATTAAAACTATTAAAACTACTGTTTTGCTAGGCAAATAACAGCTTCTTGCATAACAAATAGCTTTTTAAATATAATAATGTCCCAAAGTGCCTATAACTTTTGCACAGTACTGTATGTGTTTTGAATACCCAGTTTTTGTGATATGGTGAAAACCCACCAAATTACACACATCCTCAGTCAGAACTTCAGCTCTATTCACACGTTATGAAGTTATATTTCATTTCGGTTTCATTCTAAGAATAAAGAAAGGATCAAAAATAGTCCTGTAAAAATAATGGTTCTGGTGCATAAAGCACTCTAAAGTATCTAAAGTGGAGAAAAATAGAAATTAAAAGGTAAAATGTTCTAGAATGTTCACACATGGTCATTCTGACAGATTGCAGTACCCCACAGGAAGCATAGGGGGCGACAAAGCAGTAGGACATCACAACTAATTATTGAACTAATAGTTGACAGGTTAATTACAGAGATAATCTATAGTTGCAGCCCTAGTTTCTCTGTGGTTTGGAGCTAATTAGGAAGGTTAATTACAATCTTTCATAAACTGATTTAAACTCACCGGTGTGGAAGTAGGGGCTGGTGTAGGGGAAGCCGAAGGGCAGGGCCTGGCCTGGCAGCGTGGGTAAGTGGGGCAGTGCCGCTGGTGGAAGATACTTGGCTTCGCTCTTGCTCAGTCCTGGTGCGAAGAGATGGTGGCTGGGTGAATCCGGCCCAGCAGAGCTGCAGGGGGCGCTGAGCCTGCCTGACCCCTCCCCAAGTTCCTTCAGCCCCTCTCCATGCTTGCCTGAGTCCTTGCTTTGGCATACCTCAGAGTTGAGGCTGTGCCCGTCGACTTTAGACCCCCCCTCCGGCCGCTCTTCCCCAGCCTCCGTATCACTCTCTGACTCTTTCATGTCCTCGTCTTGTCCCTCCAGCTCCCCGTCCCGCACCCTCGCCTCTCCCGGCACCTCCTTGGCCTCAGACGGGCCACCCCCTTGATCGCCTTGCAGGTGACCCCCTTTCCTAGAGCTTTTGCGACTGCTGGACTCTTTGTAGGAGGTGCTGGCTGCCGCCCCCTGGTGGTTGAGCGACAGCAGCGGCGTGTTGTTGTGGCGCAGGACCAGCATGGCGTTGCGGCGGTTGATCTCTTCCCGCAGCGGGTGACCCTCGGGGATGTCCTGCAGGCTGCGCAGTGCCGGGTGCTCAGCTGGCAGGCCAGGGTGCAGGCCCAGCGGGTCAGCCAACAGGCGCTGCCGGTGCAGGTTCTCCAGCTCCTTCTGTCTCAGCAGCTCAGCTGACATCTCCAACCTGCAGCACAAAAACCAGTTAAAATACCAGGGAACCTCAAATCTCTCACATCTAACGGCTAACATCAGTTCCGAGAGAAAAGATCGGTTTATATATGATTTGAGAAAGATCTCTTGATGCTGTTGTTATATGAAGCAGCTTGCAGCTGTTGTTTGAGACACTTTTATCTCTGAAATCGTAATTTTATAAGAAGGAACCTTACATTAGTAATTTAACAAGACTGTTTGTCCATTCATCATGAAATGTAGCTGCAACTGTTTTCAAATGGGGTAAAAAAACCCTGAGACATCTACATTTGTGTATCTGCTTTGGCTTAATATGACTGAAATTGCAACAAATGCTAGGCTAGAGGGAGCAATAAAGCATATTTGTTGACACTGTGAATAGCGCTGAATGATGCACATAGACCACCAATAATAATACCGTACCTGGCAAGGTTCTGTTTGCGAAGCATCTCCTGCTGACGCGCAAACATCTCAGCTTGAGCAGGCTGCAGGAAACCGTATGCTATAGAGAATAAACAGAGAGAACATTGTATTCATCCCGTGGGTCCCAAAGAGATCGTTTCATCCCTTTAGTTGTGGGCATGGAAAAGAATAAAACATCACGTTCGCAGATCGTTTCCGAATACATAATGCATAGCCCACGTTTTTTACCTGAGTTTTCTAAGTGTGGAATGAAAGCACCTTGCGACAGTCCATATGAGAACATTAGTGGTTGATGGTAGAATCATCCACTCTGAATATAATGTACCATTTTTCTCATAATTTATGCAAACCGACATTCCAGTGAATCATGTCCCTATATATCCACGGTGCAAACATTATGTGCATACTATGGCTTCATCCTACTTCTGTATCCTAAATGAACCCTTAGCTGAGTGGTGTTGAGTGATTGGTCGCTATGGGCAGGATGTCTGCGAGTCTTACCTGGCGTTTGGCAGAGCGCGGAGGGCATGCCCAGGAAGGGCGGCCGCAAGTGAGGGCCCAGAGTGATATGAGGGGCGTTCTGAGGGGACAGCAATGGAGGAGGATGGGACATCTCTCTGTGTGAACACAAATACATATCCAGTTTAAAGGACAAGATATACCACTCTGTTTAAGAAAGAGCTTGAGATGCCAAGACACTGAAGCGATTAGAAATCGAACTGATACAGTTTTACACTCACGCCACATAAAACATATCAGCCAAGGCAGGTTTGACATTAGATGTTCACTTCTTTAGTTTTGCATGTAAGCTAACAAGTAATGGAAGCTTATAACAATCTATTAACATGAATCAACCTGCACTTTCCTTCAAACCGCAATGAGTTGACAAAACCTTACATGGCTAAAAACATTAGTGGCAACAAAAACTAAGCCTGAATTTTATCAGTATCTTGGCTGATTAACCACATGAACCCATTAAACTGTGCTGCTAGAGGAGTTACAGCATGTGTACCTTCTCCTTTTACAAGAATACAACCATATCATCCATTTCATTGAGTTCTTTGTGCCACTGTGTTTCCTATCACTATATAAAATATGCACAAAACCTTTTCCCCCAGTGAGTTTTATAAGAGTGATCAACATCTATAACTACTTTGTTTAATAAAAGTAATGGTTGTGTGTTCATTCAAAAATATGTGGAAAACACTCAGAATCTTTAGCTTTCTGAAACTTGGATAGGAACAAGCCCATTGTTCATTTGCAAGCTGTCTCTGTAGCTGTTGCTAGCCACCCATTTGATGGACATGACCCTATTCTATGGCATTACTGATATTTATGGTTTTATATATATATATATATATATATATATATATATATATATATATATATATATATATATATATATATATATCCCAGGGAACATATGTAAAGGTTTGTATGAGCAAACATCCAGCAAAGCTCAAATGAAACATATAAGATATGATATAGAAGACGTGTGGGTGCAGCTAATGAGGCAGCTTCATTGACAGCTCTCTGCTCTGCCACTCATACAGTACCGACATCATAACTCATGCTTTATGTGACACTGACTGGATAGACGTGTGGATGGATGGACAGACAAATGAAGCAACACACAAATAAACGGATGCACATATGGAATTATGAAGCAACATGCGAATGAAGGAACGGAAATAACGAAGTTGATGTATGGATTTATGTTTTGTGTGGGTGGGGCCAGAGATGACAGCCCTGTGGTTGGGAAATGCTTACGAAGGCTTGTTTGTGAAACATGTAGAGATACAGCTAATGAGATTTTTGACCCCCAGTTTGAGAAGCTTATCAAGTACTCCCAACAACAGTGATCAGAGATTTCTTAGTTAACAGAAAAGAGTGGATGAAACAACAGAACAACGTTCTTTTTGCATCAGAAGAAACTGGTTACTTCCATTCGGGCTAATGATAAAATCACGTAAATGGGATCCCACATCAAACTATCACCTTAAAGCTCAACAGAAGTATGGAGCTGTGTGGTTCTGGGTTTATAGCACTCAGGAGACCCTCTTTAAAATCTTTACCTATATAAACGCTCTGAGTACACCCCACTAAGAAAATCATCTCTTCCTCCAGTATGCGGCCGGCTCTGTTTCTGTACAGTATTATGCTAATGCTGCTGTGTACTTCCTCATCGGCTATTTTTATCGCTCCCTCCAGTGCATACGAGCAGCAATAGCCCCTCATCAGTCCTGTCACGCTGCGGCCAGCGGCACTGTTTGTACCCTGGGCCTCCCCCCCCCACACTACTCCCTCCCTCCCTTTGTCCCTCGCCCGCTCCCTCCCTCCCTCCTTCCCTCGCTCGCCCGCTCGCTTGCTCGGCGGCCCTGCCACTCTGGTAATGAGGGCTGAATACACAATAAGAGCATGTCATAGTCTGACAGCTGGGGCGGCCCCTATGCCTCGCCTGGGCTACAGGCTGAAGCACCTCCTAATTAACACAGACCTTCCTCTTCTACCCTCACACACGCGCGCACGCACATACACACACGCACAGCCTCCTCTCGCTGCCTCTCTCTGCCTCATTCAGCCAATAAAAGGCAAAGCAGCCACCCCTCCATTTTCCAAAAGGCCCTCAATTATGTTTTTCTCCTTTTGTGCGGCCAGAGAATACGGGCTGCTCTTATTCAATACTGCATACACCTTTATCGAGCGGCGACGGTGGAAGTGGGGAGCGAGGGAGAGAGGGAGGGAGGGAAAAAGAGAGAGAGAAAGAGAGAGAGAGAGAGAGAGAGAGAGAGAGAGACAGAGATAGATTTTAACGGGGCAAGAAAATATGAAGATGTACTCTCCAGGCCGCTGTGTAAGCTTGAAGGAACAAGCAGTGGGGTGACGGCTGCTGAAGAGGGGCTGAAGTCAGTCTGACTTCTATTAAGCATTTACTGCCCATATAAAATATATAGCCCGTCCTTTACAGCTAATACTGCAGCTAGCGTTTACAATCGCAATGAGAATTATATGTTTATCAAGCATGCACACATATCCTCGCCGTTCAAAGAAAAACATGTATTTCAGTTTTCACCTACGTTTTTTTGTCTTTATTATTTGAAAACAGCAGTTGCTCTTTATATCCTGTAACAGTTTTATGATAAATGGATCAATAGAAATGCTCTAAAATTTCTTGAAACAAAACTTCTTTGCATTAACTAACATTAAAAGTAAAAAATATTTTTGGGCTCTCCTGTAAAGTAACTATTTTGGGGTTACCTTTTTTTGTACAGTGGCAACACGCCAAGGTCGAACGATACTGGGGCAGAAAATACATTGTGATATTCCAGGTTTTGTGATAAGTGTTTCCACAATAATCTAATAAACTTGTGTTTCCACAAGTAGGGACAATAATCTATTCCAATATGCATCAATTTTACTTTCTTAAAGATTCTGCATGCTTCCACAAAACACCATAACTGAATTTTGCATTGGTTTGTGCAGTTACATGCAGAAGTTTGGCCACTGCTGGTCAAATCACGTTTGTTGATTTTTTATATGAAAATAAATAAACACATCTGCTACAGTGATCACGTTTCTGGGCAGTTTAATGCACAGTTACTGCTTATTTCCTTAATTTTACATACTGGGGGATAAATAGGACATAAGGTCTGCTGTCTCAATAAAACTCCATTCCTCTGTTTTAGTCATTTTTTTTAGTTTTCAATTTAAAAAGTGTCTGTTATCTTTCACATTGCGTGTAATGATGATTGGACCAAAAGAAATGGCCCAAAATTACTAAGAAAAAATCTGGTTCCAAAGACTTACATTAAAAGTAAATATATTTTTCTTTTATTTTGGAGATATGAGTTGTTTATTTAAGTGTGTTCTCTGTAGAGGACGGGTTTACTTATTTTTATGTAAAACATATAAAGTATGCGATTCTAAACTTAATATATTATATTATATTTTAAACATTAATGCACTTTTGTTAATGCAACTGCTTTAGTTATAGGAGAAAGTAGTCATATTACTGATATCACCTTATATTCAACACTGGTGCATACTCCATCCCAACCCCCCCAGTGAACACCTGCGATTGGTCGGGATGCTTACAGTAAACAATTTGGTATGAGAGGCTTATTTGCACATTGCACGTTTGTGTGGCACCAGCCAGGTTTACCATACCGAATAAAGAATGAAATCTTGAGCAGCCCCTGTACATGTACATATAAAAGGTATAGCATACGCATAGAGGTATAGCGCACACATTAAGCTATATTCACTATGAAGTCTTTGCACATACAGACCCTCATACACATGTATATATGCTGCATGGGGTCTACACACACACAGGCGAGAGAGTTGTTGTTGCTTTGTTGTGAGCAGCCTTTGCTCCGGGGGGGTGGGGGGGGGTGGGGGGGGGGAGAGAGAGAGAAGCGGAGCAGCACGGCTGAAAACAAACACTGCAACATCCAAACACAAGGAGGGGAGAAAAAACACCACGAAATGAAGAAAGAAAAGAAGGAAAAAAGGCGCCTGGCTTTTGTTTTGCACGACACGCGCTCCCATCATGCCTAAACTAAATAGCCCTTGCATGTCATTATGCCTGAAAAACAAAAAAAAAAACAGAAGAAAAAAGGAAAAAAACCTAGAGAAGAAAAGCAAGGAGAAACAGAAGTAGGGAGTGGGGGAAGCAAACAGTGGGGGAGGGAATAAAGCGAGAGAGAGAGAGAGAGAGAGAGAGGGGGGAAAAAATCATTGATCGATCGGGGCCACTGTTGAAATGTTAATGCTAATCGTATAACCGCTTTTCCGCCGGTGCCTCGCGCTTCGGTGGCAGCTCCAATTAATCTCGGGGAAGGCAGCGCGTGACCTTGGGGCGCGGAGCCGGGCGGCCGGCCCAGCCGCGCTTATGTAATTACACTGTGAAGTGTGTAATCACCTGGTCTAATCCCTCAGGCCGCACAATTAGCCCGGGCGGCGCTGGCCGGGGCCTGCCAAGCTCCGCGCCCGCCCCGCGCGGCCCCGCAGATGAATAACGGTCAATTAAAGCTGCATGACTGGGGCCGTGAGGCGTCCGCTCGATCGTAATTAGCTGTAATCATGAGGAGACGTGCCCGGCAGACGTGCTTCTCCTTTTATAGGAAGCAATTTGGGAAAAGGAGGAGGAGGCAAAGCTTTAACCGCTTCACTCTGGCTGCTTAAGCCGGGGGTTGGGTGGGGTGGGGTGGGGTGAGGTGGAGGGGGGGGGGGGGTGCTAAGAGAGGGTGGGGCTGGGAGGGGAGGTGTTTTTGTTGCTGAGACTTTACTCCTTCGCACCTCCTCGCAAACACATACACACCGGCTGCAGTTCTGCGTCTGTGCGCGCAGCCAGACTTTCCCAGAATGTGCGCAATGTTCAGCGAGAGCGCGCAGCGCGTGCGTTTCCTCATTTAGTTCCTCGCTCAGTTCGTTTCTCTCACCGCGGACAAACGATGAACCCCGACCAGACTTCCCCTTCTTACTCCCGTCATGTCTAAACTCCGTCACTGCTAAGCGTCGTCTGCCCTTTGCAACGTGTGAACGTTTCATGATGAACCGACCAGTAAAAACAGTCCAAGTCCTGAAACCTGACGCTAAACACAGAAACTTACAGCAGTGTGCAAAAGTCAGAGACCACCATTGATTTCATTTCCAGTTAATGGGAAGTCGCTAATGTTTCAGGAGATATTCCTGAGGAGATCAGATATTAGGTCATCCACTTGCATAAGGAAGGTGAGTCAAGGGAAAATGAGCAGCTTCCAAACAATGACACTGGGTCTACTAACAACCATGCAAGACCACCAAAACTGTCCCTGATTACAGAGCTTTAAGCTTTAATCTTTGAGAGAAAGGAGAAAAACAAGTTCCACTCTTGATTCCGAAGAGAACTCAACACTATGGGTCTGAAAAGATGTGTAGCCACTGCTGAGAATGCACTAGAATGCCGACTGAACATCTGAGATGTGGAATGAGTCTAGATTGGTCATTTTGGGATCAACTGGATTGTGAGAAGCAGAATGTAACCTGAATTTTGGATATGTGGAGAAAACTTAAAGTATCCTGACGCTTAATATTGTACTTAACAACTGCTTTGACTAAAAATTGGTGGTATATGACTTTTACAAAGCATTGTAAACATGTGGACAGTCATTGATTTCATTTCCAGTTAAAACGTCCATTAAAGCCGAGTCACTAATGTTTCAGGAGATATTCCTGAGGAGATCAGATATTAGGTCATCCACTCGCAAAAGGAAGGTGAGTCAAAGGAAAATGAGCGGCTTCCAAACAATGGCGCTGGGTCTACTAACAACCGTGCAAGACCACCAAAACAGTCCCTCATTACAGAACTTCAAGCTTTAATCTTTGAGACAAAGGAGAAAACCAAGTTCCACTCCTAATTCCGAACACAAATTATTACAAATAATTACAAAGCATTGTAAACATGTGGACAGTCATAACTGTGACCAGTGATATAACATTGTGTCTCACATTTACTGCTGATAATAATAATAATAATAAAATATAATAATAATAATAATAATAATAATAATAATAATAATTGTCCTAACTATACAGCTTCATAGAGCTTGAGTTAACCAGAAGTTTTGAAAATGTTAGAGAACGATGACTGCATGCAAAATTCCCACTATTATAATAGTATACTGCTTCAGTGTTATTGTTTTGATTGCGTTCATGCAACTTCTGATTCTGGTCACAACAAAAACTTTTTTAGTAGTTTTACTAGAACCGTATCATGGGGCTGTCCAAGCAGTGCAATAGATGTATTTGCAGTGGAGGGAAGTGTGTGATTAAAAAGGTTAATAACAGAATAATTAGCCTGGAGGTGAAGGAGTTAATGAACTATGCTTAGCAGTTCTGTACTAAAAACAACCCAGGATGTTTTAGTAGGGCACGTTTTGGAGCAGCATATCCCGGCACTGTCCAGTTTCCTTGTTATTTCATTCTACTTCACAGGGACTGTCTCTCTCTCTGCCTCACTCTGTCTCTGCCTCCCTCTCTCTCTCTCTCTCCCTCTCTCTCTCTCTCTCCCTCTCCCTCGCTCTCTAAACCTCAGGCTGTTCCCTCATGTGTGACGACCTGTCAGAGTGGCGGCGCCGTCGCTCCCTGCCTGAGAGCAGCAGCAGTGAGGGAAGTGTGTGTGTGCGTTTGTGTGTGTGTGTGTGTGTGTGTGCGCCAAACTGGCCAGGCCGGAGCGAGATGAGAGAGGAGTGGAGCGGAGCTGACAGGACGGCCCTTAATGAGGGGAGCGCGGGGGATTAGCCGCTCTCCGCGCCGTGCCTGCCTCGCCTCGCCTTGCCTCCGCAGGAACACATTTGCACAGGAAGCTCATTAAAATGCATGAGGCTCTCACTCGCTTGCTCGTTCTGCCTGCCCCCCCTCAACACGCACCCCCCTCCCCGACACACACACGCACACACACACCCCCAGACCACTGTCTGTTCCTTTTGCTGCCCCACATGCCAAACACATTAGGATTTGCCTTGCAGATTCTCTAAATGCGATCAGACAAATGGTTGGCCGGGGCTGTAGAGCTATTGATCGCGGTAATGATTTGTTTTTAACAATAGCCACTAATGGGCGTCAGATAATCAATTATGTAGAGTCGATGGAAAGGTGAGCTCGAGGAACGGGCTTTCGGCTCACCCTTTCAGCCTGGCTGGCTCCCAGTCGATGCTTTATGGGGGGCCGGGGCAGGCGGCCCCTGTCCTTTTTACAATGTCACACGCAGTCAATGGCAAACGCATGTGGCCCGCTCTGCCCTCCAGAAAAGGCCCTGATTGGAGGCAGCCTAAAGGAGGCCATAGAATCTATATCATTCATACTGGCCCAGATTATAGCTAAAGCCAGGGTTAACCTCTTATCGTGCTATTCTGTCATTAATCTTAAAGCACTATATACACTACTATATAATATTTTTGTCAAAACAGAAAGAAAAACTGAAAGACATGACAATAGTAGATCATTTACTAGATCATGTCCCACACCAGGTTTTGAGTTCTCAGATTTAGCAACGTGTGTGGGCTCAAAGCAAACCCTAAGTTAGAAAATGTTCCTCCACATGTTGCGTGTAATTACATATTTCCACCAGAGAGGTCTCCAAATCCCCAAATCTTACATAGTGGTGCTTTAACATTATAGTATCCACTATTATGAATTACTAAGTAACTGTTGTGGAGTTAAAAGAGTAAAGAATAAAGATCTGAACTGATGGAGCCTTAGGAGTTAAATTGGGAGCTCAGAGAAAACTCAACACAAATGACCCCAAATATAGTCAGTCACTCAAAATAAATTTGGTGTCTGAAGTTAGCTTCTTTAGTTCTTTAGGCACCACAAAGCTGCAGAAGCTAATAAATAACAGAAGCTTATAATAACATAATAATAACATTGTGATAACCAAATAAAGTCACACAACCGAATGTCCAAGTAGTGTCAAGTTGTTACATAATCTCAGAAAACTTTGCTTAAGTGGTTTCTGACCCTTTATAACATAGCGCTACGTAAAAAAAATATAGACCTTAGCTTACTGCACAGCTAAAAACAGAGTTAGCACCTAATTTGACATCTGAATTGTCTTGGCACTTTGTTCATTGTTAAGTAATCGGTACTACATAGTGTTATATTCTGAAATCTACAAATGTACCAACATTCAGGTGTTAAATTAGGTGTTGAAACCCTTTTTAGCTACGGCACTTACATCTGTCTATTTTCATATGAACCGCTACGTATCCAGTGTCAGAAAACACTTAAGCAAGCTCAACATGGTCATGCAGTTTGTCTACTGCTAATTTCTGGCACATGAGCCTCGGAGCTCCAAAACTAAAGAAGCAGACTCCTCACACTCGGCCTAAGACAGAAATTGTGTAAATTCGATTTTTTGCTGAACTACTGCTTTAAAGGAACAGAGAGCAAAAGAAGGAGGAAAAAAAAACACAACACACCCCCCCTCCTCCCTCTTGCCCCCGACCAAGGAAGCATGCAGGCCTAGTTAACATCAGTGGTCCTGTGTGGCTAATTATGGCGGGTAAGCGGAGCTAAGGGCGGCCGGCCGGCCCGAGCTGCACGCTGAGCTGCCGACAGGGCTCAGCACAGGGCCAGGCGCCGAACAGAACGCAAACGCCCACGCTGCACCCCCCCTCTCACGTCCCGCTTCCTCCCTCCCTCCCTCTTTCCCTCCCGCCTTGCCTCGCTTCGCCAGCCCATTATCGATCCTCCGGCTTCCCGCGCCACATAAATAATCGACAAGCAATTACCCGCCCACTCCCGCTGCCTGGGCTTTGTTTGGAGGCGGAGGGGAGCGCCAGGAGCGCCGGGGCCTCGCTGAGAGGGGGAGCGAGGGCGGGGGTGGGATAGGGAGGAGTGGGGGGGAGGGCAGTGTGCGGCGCCCGGACGACCAGCTAAGCCCAGAGCCCCATAAATACCTCCTGACAAGATCAAATCGAACAGGGGATGCAAAGGAGTAAAGCCCACTGGCAATCAGATCCCATTAAGGAGATTTTTTTCCCTTTATTTTTCGTTTCGGCTGCCTCAGCCCCAACACACCCACTCCTCTCGCTCTCCCTCTCTCTCTTTCTCCCCTTTTTCCCCTTCCTTCAGTGCATAATTCAGATTTCTTCCCTTTTTTTCCCCCCCTTCTTCTTCAGCACGTGGTCACCCACTCAAAACGGCCATGCAGTATTCATTAGAGCCGGATGTTGGGTTCATTATTAATGTGAAATATTCATGTTATTTTAAAGCGGAGGGCTTTTTTACCCCCCCGTTTCCGTGGTCTTAAAGTGTGCCTGGGAGGTTTTCCCTCCGTGGAGGGGCATTTTATCCGCACACGTACACACGCACTGTTCACGTCTACTTTACCCCACAGTCTGGAGTTGTGAAAGCACATCCATATGTGTGGTTCGATTCCCTCTGGTAATGGCCAGATCATGAAACGGCTCTGAGAAATAGAGAAGAGCGCGCACACGAGTCGGCCCACTGACCCTGGCTTCGTCATCAGAACAGACATCACTTGTCCATGTATGACGCTTATGCACTGCATGCAAGATATTAACTTCTAAATCTACGTTAAAGAGGAATTCTAGAGATTTTTCAAGCGTTTCTGCATACTGAAACCAATGAGTCGTAAAAAAAGTCATCACGCGTGCTTTGATGTGAAATGGTTCGTTGTAGAGAAATGTATTAATTTATGCAAGTTAAGAAACTTGCTTTTCCTTACAGTGGCGATGACAGGAACCAGGGCAGCTACTCTATCTACTGGCAAAGACCCTTCATGAGTTTGTTTCTATATTCATAAGAAAAGTATGTACCTACATTTTTGTCCATTGTCATTTTGCTATATCATTTGAACGCGACAGCGGCTCTTTATATCCTGGGAAGGTTTCATGGTAAATGGACCAATAGAAATGCTCCAAAATCTTAAACCTGTTTCTATTAACTTACATTAAAAGTGAAGGATGTTTTTTGGCCTCTTCTATAAAGTTATATAAAGATACATGTGTCTCTTTAGCCAACTATATTTAATGTTGATACTGGTAAAATAATAGTATATTTAAAAAAAACAGATATGTTGCCTCACAACACCCTGTACATTCCTCTCTGCTGAGAATATGATTTAAAAATAATCCTTTTTAAGCCAAATCTATTGCAATTGCAAGAAACAGTCATCAGACAACCTATTTGTAACCATTCGTAACCATGTGAAATATGTGTGAAACCGTGGCAGAACTGATTTTGTCAGTGGTAAGACTGCCTGGTTTAGCATCTGAGTTCACGTTTACATTCAAATATTCATGTGTAAGGTCTGACTAAAATGAAAACACTGTGATCAGTACATATACCAATTTAAAGGAATGAAATATTCTAATATTATTCAATATTAAATTCTGTTAACATTGCAGTATGTTACAGTAACAACAAGCTAACAAGAAAACTGCAACGTTCAGGCTAGCTCTCCTTAGCACCTGACAGGTTTTACTTTCTAACACAGTCTTTATCTGTTGATGTCAATTTATCTGTGAATAGTAAACATTAGCTCCTATCAGTCTGACGCTCAGTATATGTGTGCACGTATCTGTACCTCTCAGTGAAGTGGGCGTCTCTGTGCTGGGGCAGGCCTTGTTTCCGCCGCTGGCTAGATGAGCTGCCTGCAGTCGGCAGGTGGGCCTCCATGGTTGCTTGGCTCCTCACAGCACTTATGGCCTCCTGACGCACACGCAGCAGTTCTGAGGACACACACAACACACCGTCAGGAGTCGTGTCATGACCAGTAATATTGGAGCCCACTTACATGTAGTACAACGTTTTAATTAATAAAAAACTTCACCAGCATAGTAGCCACTTTATACAGACAATCTGGCCACAAGTGAAATGTAGCCAGCATTAAACATGCGCATGCACATCCTTCAGCAGTGCATATTCCAGTATAAAGAAAACCCCCTTCGCATGATGCATCTTGAAGGTAGGATCTGAAAACAGAGAGCTACCTGCTTGGAATCTAAGCAGGACATCACAGTAATAGCTAAAGGTTTAGTTAATAAATAAGTTAATAAGTAAATTAGACGCCTTGCTATCTGGATAGTTTCCTTCAGATTGATCAAATTTTCTTTATGTTTTTGTTTGGCCACCGAAATCACACCAATGCTAGCTAGCTAGCCTACAGATCAGGAGCTAAGCTAATTGTCAGGATTGGTTGACACCATAGGCATTCCCAATGGTTATATGATGTTTATGTAATGCATGCTGGGTAGTGTAGTGAGTTTTGAGGAACACATTAATTAAAATGCTGCACTACACAACCTTTAGTGGAAAACATCGTAAGTTCAGTCGGTGGGACATTTTCAGCACACCATAAAAATATATTTGTGGTAACGTCTTTTCCACAGTGCACGTAAAGCAGGGCAATGCAAATGCTCTCACAGATACAGACCACCGCTTGCATATTTTCAGGTGACTAGTTAGAGGTGAGCCCCCCCTCCAAAACACCCACCCCTCCGTAGCAGTACTGCTGCTAGCCTCTGTTCTCTTTCTCTCCTATCGCAGGCTGGCCAAGCCCATCTCCCATCATTACCAAACTAACAGGGTCACAACAGGAAGCACACAATCTAATGAAAGGGTGTTAAATAGAAAATCCATCCTGTGTGCCTCCCTCTCTCCCTCCCTCCTTCTTTCTCTCTCCTCCGGCCCTTTTTTAATTAGACAGTTCCCGTGGGAGCTAGCGGCCATTTCCGAGACCCGCGTGTGGGGCTGAGCGATCGGGCCGGGGGTGGCGCGACAGATATTAATGTGCACAGGCCCGCTGTATTGATCTGTTTATTGCACTTCCCCGCGGGGGACCGGACCGACGGCAGACAAGCCCTCTAACAGCCAGAGAGACGGAGAGCGAGAGCGAGAGCGAGAGCGAAAAAAGAGGCCCAAACAAGACAGAGTTTCAGGACAGACAGAAAATGAATATATTGGAACAGCAAATTTGAAGAAAACTTGAAGCCAACGCATCTTTCGCCCCCATTAAAAAGAGCAAATTAAACGTATTTAAGCTGTTTATGCTTTTTGTAGTCAGTCAGCCAATACAAGCTCGCGTTGCACTGAAGCTAACGTAGCTAATAAGCACTGGAACATTCTCTTTTACCAAGTAGCCTTGGTATGCACACCTGAATCTTTCCAGCCTTGTGCTGAATTGTTAAATAATGGTCAGTAAATCTGCTTATGTTGTTTCTGACAACGTATGATGCATTGTTGTTCACAGAAATGGACAAAAGATTGTAGCATAGTTAAAAACAGTAGCCATTTTGAAGCTCGGAGCTCCGTACCTTTGTCCGTTTTCGCAGATAACAGTGTGCAATACAACGTCAGAAACCACATAAGCCAGTCTGTTTGAGATTGCCCAACAACTCGGCACAGTTTGAGGCAAGTGTGCGATGCAGTTTACACAACGCTAACTGGTGCATAAGCTTCCATTGCTTGTTTGTAGCTCCGGTACTTGTAAAATCAGACTTTTTGCCAAAGAACTCCTTTAACTCCTGAGATTACTAACACTGCAGAGCCTTTTAGGTTGCTGGTGTGCGCCCAGTTTCATGGTGCGCGCTTACAGAAGAGTATGAGGGAGAAAAAAAAAAAAAAGGGCATGAAATTCAAAGAGGCTCTGACCCGCCTCCCCTCTCCCCTCTCCCCTGCTCTCCCGTGGCAGGCCCTGTCCTGCCTGATGCACACATTTACATTATTCTCTTTCATCTGCAGGAGATCTCGCCGGCGCGCGATCACCTGGGGCTGCGCCCATGAGCAGAGCAGCCGTCCCAACAGCGCACGGCCCATCCATGCCAAAACCTCCAGCAGCCAGGGTCGGGGGGGGGGGGGGGGGGTTGGTGGGTGGTGTTAAAAAAAAAAGAAAGAAAGGCGAGACGCTCACCTTTCTTCTTCTTTTTTTTTTCTTCAGCCCGTAATGTCCACCTACCATCTGAGGGGATCTGTTCCTGAGAAGCACCCCCTCCAACCACCCCCCCATCGTACACGCTTATCCTTTCCTTTGTCGCACCTGCTTGCTTTGTGCCTGTGCCCTGGTCTTTGTTAGCATTGCTGTGGAATTCTAACTCCCAGCCTCAGGTTTCCTCTGTAGCAGGTACACACGGTGCTCCCGCGACAGGATGGGGCAGGGATTTGAAAGGCTGTTTCTCACGGCCGCATGCTTCGCGTGTGTTCTTTAAGGCTGAGTGCCGGGGGGACGTGGGAGAGGGGAGAAGTGGGCTGTGAGGCTTTGACTTGGAGGACTTGCAGAACTCGTCTTTTTCCCCCCTCTTTCCTCCCATCTTGCTCCTCACTTCAAGGCCAGCACAGAGGCCTCCCGGTGACCTCGTGGCCGCAGAGAGGGGACCATAACAACTTGCACACCCACCCCACAAACACAAACCTCACACGCACACACACAAACACACGCCCATCCGCGCCGGCTTCCCTCCCAACCTTTCATTTCAGGGCCTCCTCTTCAAACAGATGAAAGGGCGCTCTACAGGGACTCGGGCAAGAGGGAGCGAGGGAGAAGGAGGAGGGAGGAAAGAAAGAGAGAATGTAAAAGCAGGCGAGTGTTGGGGATGTGTGGGACAGGTTTGGGGAGACAGCTGCAGGGGGTCATGGGGGACCAGCCCGTTCCCTGCCACTGTCAAGGGGCCCTTAGCAGGCTATTCACCTCTGCTATGGTGCTAGTGCTCTTCCACTCCCACATACATACATTGTTAGATGGGGTGGAGGGAGGAGGGCAGGAGAGGAACAGTAAGAGGAGAAAAAGTAAGTGAATTCTGAGAAACAGAGAAAACAACTTCTACATACTGATACCAGCTTAGTACAGCAAATATTTCGCTAGATTGAAGGAAAACTCCACCGACTTTTCACAATTTCAATATAATTTAATCAACATAAAGTCATTTAAAGCCAACTCTGACTTTCTTTACTATAATTGTGACTAAATCCAGTGATTACAACGTCTACAACTCAAATCTAGCTATGTACCATCCACTGACCAGTTAACCTACACACTCGTTTGAGCTTATTTGTTGATGATGATAGCCATTTGAAATGTAACAGTTTCATGTAATAACGTTCTGTCAGGTAGCTTTAAAAGGCAGTGTGTCTGGTTCCTATCGCTATACCACTGAGACTAATTCTGATTCTGTAGTTCGGAGCATTTCACATCGGACCACTCTGAATGGCTCTGTATGAATTTGACATTGCAATGATCAACATACTTCTATTGTACTGTAGCCGTTTTTGAGTTCTCACATGAAAAATGCAGAAGGTGTAGTGTTATAGCACCAGAAGTACTGGAACAACTCAAAGATGAGGTGTGTGGAGGTGTGTGCGAACTGTCTTGTGTTGTTTACAAAGAGGAAGGGGAGGAACCATTAGAGGAAGCTGAGAGTTGTCAAATGACATATCAAGAGACTCAAATTTAGAAGCGAGAAGTTAAAGATGCTTTACTAGTTTGATGATACTTCCAGTGTTTCCAGTGTCGGAAACAACACTGCTGTAAACCTACTCAATAGATAACGAAGTAAATACTGTATAGTGAAGGATATAATGTGCAATGGCCAAAACGAGGCACAGGGCGAGAGAGAGAGAGAGAGAGAGAGAGAGAAAGAGGGAGAGAGGAAAGCGGGAAGAATGAAAGAAGCAGCTGGAACTTGTGATTCCTTGTTCCTGAGAAGTTTCCCTCCCCAAAAAAATCAACAAAAACCACCACTGCATGAGCTATGGCCCTGCAGAGAAAGCAAACAAAATCATAAATTAAAACCTTCTAGCGGGTCGAGTGACACGGCGCGAGAGAGTGCGGAGGAACGTTCAGGGACGGGCGGACAGAGATTGAATTTGCGTCGCTAAAAGCTAAAAATCTCCGAAGCCTGGAAATTTGATAATTTCGGGCCCGAAGTGCGTGCGTGACTTTCTCGCTGGAGGTATGTGCAGCAAAACTGCACGGGGAGTAACACGAGAGCACGAACGCAGATCACTCCAGGAAAAAAAAGAGGAGGAAAAGGGGGTAAAGAAAAGAAAAGAAGAAGAAAAAAACAGTGGAGAGAAAAAGTTTGCTAGGTGTAGGTACGGTGGAGCGCTAGACGTGAAAAGTGAGGAAGAGTATCTCTCCCATCAAAGAGTTGGCAGGCAGAGGTGTTGGCAGCGGCTGACTGGCACGGCCTTATCGCGGGGCTTATGAGCTCAGCGTGCACGGGCAAGCCATCGCGCTCGCATTCCTCCAGGGGGGACGGCTGCTTGGCCCGCAGAGCCTGTTTTCAATGGCACGGCTTATGAAACCGTACACCTGACTTTACCGGCCAAACTGTCCGGGGAGGAACCGACGGCGACGCTGCAAATCACTCTGCCAGTGGCCAAGTCTATCTCTCTCTCACTATTCGTCTGCATTTGCAGCTGTTTATTTTTGGGACGGGAAGAGAGCACGGCGATTTAAAAAATGGTATCACAATATTGCGTATATGGCAACAACCAAAAAATAGCAAAAGTACCTACTTACATCCTCAAGACCAGTAAAAGACTGACTGAATGGTAGGAATGATGGTCAGATGGGGAGGACAACAAGCAAGGTAGCAAGGCTGCATAGCTGGCTACACAGAAACCCTAACTCACTTCTACTAGTCCTTCATTAATAATTAAAAAATTAGAGATCCAGAAAAAAATGGAACACCTGGCATTTATGAGAGTTACTGATAGTAAGTTTACTATTGCTTTAGACCTGAAAAACCCATCCTCCCACTGTGAGTAGACAGCCCAACATCGGTGTGTCTGAAATCACCTACTTGCCTACTACTCAGTAGTGAAATCAGTAGGCGAGCGCGGCTAGTATGTCTGAATACTCAGTAGTGAAATCAGTAGGCGAGCGCGGCTAGTATGTCTGAATACTCAGTAGTCAAATCAGTAGGCGAGCGCGGCTAGTATGTCCAAATACTCAGTAGTGAAATCAGTAGGCGAGCGCGGCTAGTATGTCTGAATACTCAGTAGTGAAATCAGTAGGCGAGCGCGGCTAGTATGTCCGAATACTCAGTAGTGAAATCAGTAGGCGAGCACGGCTAGTATGTCTGAATACTCAGTAGTGAAATCAGTAGGCGAGCGCGGCTAGTATGTCTGAAAACTCAGTAGTGAAATCAGTAGGCGAGCGCGGCTAGTATGTCTGAATACTCAGTAGTCAAATCAGTAGGCGAGCGCGGCTAGTATGTCCAAATACTCAGTAGTGAAATCAGTAGGCGAGCGCGGCTAGTATGTCTGAATACTCAGTAGTGAAATCAGTAGGCGAGCGCGGCTAGTATGTCCGAATACTCAGTAGTGAAATCAGTAGGCGAGCACGGCTAGTATGTCTGAATACTCAGTAGTGAAATCAGTAGGCGAGCGCGGCTAGTATGTCCAAATACTCAGTAGTGAAATCAGTAGGCGAGCACGGCTAGTATGTCTGAATACTCAGTAGTGAAATCAGTAGGCGAGCGCGGCTAGTATGTCCAAATACTCAGTAGTGAAATCAGTAGGCGAGCGCGGCTAGTATGTCCGAATACTCAGTAGTGAAATCAGTAGGCGAGCGCGGCTAGTATGTCCAAATACTCAGTAGTGAAATCAGTAGGTGAGCGCGGCTAGTATGTCCAAATACTCAGTAGTGAAATCAGTAGGCGAGCGCGGCTAGTATGTCTGAATACTCAGTAGTGAAATCAGTAGGCGAGCGCGGCTAGTATGTCTGAATACTCAGTAGTGAAATCAGTAGGCGAGCGCGGCTAGTATGTCCAAATACTCAGTAGTGAAATCAGTAGGCGAGCGCGGCTAGTATGTCCAAATACTCAGTAGTGAAATCAGTAGGTGAGCGCGGCTAGTATGTCCAAATACTCAGTAGTGAAATCAGTAGGTGAGCGTGGCTAGTATGTCCAAATACTCAGTCGGCATTGAGTGGTATTTGAACGTTACCTGGATCATCTACTAAATCGATAGCCATTTTTATGTATGCGAACACAGCACACTGCGCTATCCCATAATTCACCTGGAGCCGCGGATGAATTCAAAGCGGAGGAAAAAACGGTGAAAAGTGGAACGCCGGCTGTGTGTTTGCAGCTACAGCTAGTAAACTGCCGCTACAGAAGTTAGCACAGCTTCTGAGATGATTTAATTCCTCGTTTCGTCTTCTCAAGCTACAGCTAGACACTGTCTGAGTACAGATTCAGACTAAAACGCAGACCACTGTCACAAACTGTATCTAAATCTGTCAGTAAACAGAGCTTTTAAATGAATAGCAGGACAGGTGGTCTGACGTCTTGCTACCAGGACGCTGGCGATATGGCGGATGTAGTACACACAATCTTGGATGTAGCTTGTGTGGCTACTAATACTCGGCTACTGAAACTGCCTACTAGTCAGCTGCTCGAGCAGTACGTACTGACTCTAATCTAGTACCTACTGACTTATAGGCGATTTCGGACGCACTTTATGAGTCTAAAAAAATGTGTAGCTGTCAAGAAAGCCTACAAAAAGGAAACAAACAAATAAAAAGAAAATTTGCTGAGCGATCAAAAAAACTACTAGTGTTTTTCAGAACAATGGACTGACCACTCCAGAGTCCAGACCTCACTGAATGTGTTTGAAATTCTTAGGATAGCAAGAAATGCAACCAAATTCTGAGACTGAAATTAAAAGAATTAAAAGAATGGAGAAGTGGGCACAGTAAGTGTTACATAAAGTTCTTAAAGTTCTTAAAGTGTGTAATTTATTGTACTAAATATATTTTGATTTTATATGGTGGGTCTGATTGGAATTACAGAAACGAAGGGTGGGCTTTTGCACAGTCCTGTAGAATCAGAACACATAAAATACCAAAAATCTAATCTTTACCTCACAGCAGAAAACTGTATCAAACCCGAAAATTGCTGTATCGTTACAACCCTAGAAAAGACAGCATGCATCAGACTCTACAGGCCGCAAAGAGAGAGAGAGAGAGAGGGAAGCTGAAGGAGCTGTGGGTGGTACGACTAGAGAAGGAGATTTAACAGAATTGGGAAAGGAAATCAACAGCGTGTGCGAGTCTGCAATGCGCCACTGTGCACCAACACAAACCAGGAAACTTCTGGGGGCTGGAGACTAGAGCTTTGCACTGCTGCTATAAAACACACACACACACACACACAAATACACTCACACTCACTCAGACGGGCACTAATTCCTTACAGATGCAGGAGGAGAGCAATTAAAACATTTATAGAGCACGGCCCTCGGACTGGCAGCCTGCAATTAAAAGGCATTCCTGATCAAATAAAAATTAAAGTAATACGCTCTCCCATTCTGCACGGACGCGCGTCTGATTAAATTCGCACCGCTGCAAACGGCCGTAAAAAACCTGCGCCAATTAAAGGCACATTCTTTGCCGAAAAAAAAGTCAACAAGGTTAATGATGAATACCCCAACTTTAAAGGCATAATTAAGACGTAACCTGCAAATAAAAAATAGGTCAGAGCTGAAATTTTTTGTTTATGCCTCTGTTTAACATCCTCCAACCTCCGGCGGCTCCTGTGCGACCCTGCGACTGTAAATCCGAGGGGCCGGGAAAAAAAAACGAGCCCACTTGTCGTTTCCATGGTATTGGTAATTTAGAGGGTTGGCTCGCAGCCAATCAAAGAGTACAAATCAATATACAGCAAACCTCGGGGCCCAATGGCAGCGTTATTTACTGCAGTGTGCAGCGGCAGTCGCAGATCACTCACTCTGACATTCTGACATTGGGTGGGCTGGGGGGCTGCAAATAGAATTGTCAGCAATCTCTGCCATGGAGCTCTGCTGGCTGAGGCAAGGTCTGCAAGAGTCCGAGCCAAGGTTAACCAGTATATGGCCAGCCCTTCGCTTTATAGAGATCATGTTGACCTGTTTTATATGGTATTGCGGCACTACGTGTTAGCTGAGGAGTTGAGGACAAACAAATAATAACAGATAAATAAACACTCAGAAGTGTAATAAAAGTAAAGTAAAACCTAGTTGAACATATATTAACCTCTTAACCCCTAAAAAGGACTTGGCAGCGGGTCCAAACTTTTATTAGAGACTTCTTCAGCTGCGCTAAGTAAGTTTTGGGGATTTGGAGACCTCTCTGGTGGAAATATGTAATTGCAGCCAAGTTTTTTTGGGTTGTGCTTCGGACCTATTCCATAAGTGGATGAATCTGATGTCTGCAAGCAATTTAAAAACTATTCAAAGAGATCAGTAAAGGATGTGACTTCTAAGGAAGTTACTATTGTTATCATTTCTTCCTCAGTATAATGCTGAGGAATGCCTAAGCAACAAGCCAGGCCTTCTTTTGGAGCCTCTTTGTCTTTCTTTTATATAACACAGTCCGAAATGCTTCAAAAAATGCACCAACACCATATTTTTCAACTTATTTAACAAAAGAAAACCAACGTAGTGTTGTTTGCTTTGATATCCATGCATCTACTTTGCTTTGTAGTCCACGTAGATACTAAAGAATATGCCTAATACTGCATGTACGGTACAATCTACAGTCTAAATTGGATTTCCATGTTCATCAATGGAGCAGTGATGGAAAAAGGGGCCACAAGCAATGGCAGCAGACTCCAGTGGTTGGTGGAACATTCCGTCAAAAGTTCAATTCTCCAAACTACTTCTGTCAGCCACAGCGGTGGAATAAACCAGATGCTGATTCTTCTGGAAACACAGGCCCTGAATGCTCATAGGTGAAATCCAGGAATTGATGAAACCCATAACAATGAAAATGGTAACACTTCACTAAAGGGCAATGTATTCTGAGGAGTAGTTTTTCATAGCACTTTCAAAATGAGTAAAAGTAGCCTTTATGACAACTGACATTGGCTGGAATAAGCCTTTATGCTTATACAGGTTTGTATCAGTTGCCTTTAAAGGTAGGTGACATGTAGACCTATGAACGAATGCAGCCCTTCAGTAGAACGTCATGACAACACAAGACTATCTTCTGGAGAAAAATGCCAGCCAAGCACGCTATAGCTATTCCAGTAATGTCAACATTTATATGCTGTCATAAGCCGTATACCGTTGTTTGTGTCAATTCTGCCATGAGGCATGGAATAACAATAATTCGGTTAATGCCAGCACATAAACGCAGCATTAGGAGGTAATAAAAGTGGGATTTTAAGGGGGTTCATTTAGGGAATATTCAGGGGTTAAAATTATTATTCATGGACAGTAATTATGGACAGCAATTTTGAGCTCTTTCCCTGCACAACAGAAAACCCGGTGACTCAAAGTCCACTTATTATAGAAACCAACATGCAGGGGCTCAGACCCACTGGCTTCCATTATAAGTGTGTTTTGAGTCAACAGGCATTCTGTTCTCTTCCAAATAAAGAGGAATGAGTCAAAATTACCGTCCGTGGTAATCAACTGTGCGCTACTGATGTGACCGATAGAGATTACGTTGAAGCAAAAGTCCTGAATCGAAGTCTGGAGCTGCTTAAGTGTCCTTTTAAAGGGCCAAAAAAACAAAACAGAGTAACAAGGCACAGCAGTGGGCACCAACTCACCATGGCTGGGGACGCCCATGTTGCTGGCGAGCTGATAGAGGCGCTGCTGCTGCTCTTCGTATGAGCCGTGCTCATTCAGCGCTGACATCATGCGCCTGTAGTGTTCCTCGGGGGTCATGTGAATGCCTGGCTCCAGCGCAGGGGTGTGTGAGTTCTCTGCAGAGGGGACAGGAGAAGAGATATTGCCATCTGAGTAAACTGCTTCAGTCTCCTAGATCTGTATTTTGACCTGTCTGGAAGAAGAGCAACTGCAAAGAACGAATGACAGGGGCTCTTTATCCTGTGATGGCGGGTTTCAGATGGAGACAGCACACGTTTTCTTTTCTATATCGATACTGAAACCTTGGGAATCGGCTGATACTGATAGAAACATTTATACTGCTTGAAAAATATTAAGCTATAAAATATAGTGCATCATGGAGGTGTGATAATGCATAGTGGAGAATAAAAATGCTTTTAATCATACCATCTAATGCAACTGCACCAGTTAAACACCAACGTTTGTGATGAGCAGTACTACCTCGCTCCAGCATGGATGCCTGCCTTCCAGCTCTATTGTCATTAAAATGCTGTGCAACAACATTAATAGAGTTCCTTCAATCAAATTTTGTTGAGAATATGGTTGGAATACCAAATGGTGGACCCAGTACCATGAATCTGTTACACCCCTACTATAAAATGAAACACTTAATATATTATATTCAATGCCATGACATAATAATATAGTATAGTATAGTAATAATATAATTCCAATACTTGGTGCCAGATCGGTGCATATATCACACATATCCTGATTCTCCACAGATAACCGACCCTTAGTCAGCTGCACTGCATGTAATCTACTGGACGTTTTTAGACTGATTTAAAAGAGCAAATTAAAAATACATGCATTTATGGAAACAGTAGTATCTCTCTGGTTAACATGTACAGTGCTCAGTATCTCTCTGGTATAGGGAAACAAAAGAAAACAGCCCAATGAAAGCAAGCTATCTGCTATATCAGGCTTGTAAGGAGTAGTAATATTCCGAAAGCATGGGTTCATTTACTTTATTAAGACAAACTTAAACTGCACCTGATACTGTGGTTCTATCAACACCCCCCCCACTTATTTGGACCATCTTGACCCAAAAAATCTGGACATGGATGAAGAGACTTTGGGCTTTTTCCCTGAAAGCAGGTGTGGATCATGGAGATAGAGGTGATAAAGATAGCCATGAAGTGTTCTACTGAAGATAGGGGCTAAAAGAAAACTTTCAGGACAGCGAGAGAGAGAGAGAGAGAAAGACTGAAAGCGAGCGAGCGAATGGCAGAGAGCCTACATTATGTGCTCTGTGAATGGGTGAATGGAGGGATGAGTGAGTGAATTATTAGGTGTGGGTCTGGCGGCAGTCTGCTTCAGACGCACAGAAGAGACGGTAATCCGAGACAGAGCCGGGGGACGGGTGGAGGAGGGAGGGAGGGAGGGAGAGAGGAAGAGGAAGAGAAGGAGAGAGGGAGGAAGAGACAGAGAGAGCGAGAGCCAGAGAGAAAGAGAGAGAGAGAGAGAGAGAGAAGTAGGGACGAGGAAAAAGGAGGGGGATATTTTTACCCTCCCTCATTGAAAGCTGAGTCTGGCCCCAGGCTGGCGAGAGGGAGTGGGGGTACTGAGCCAAACACCGGATAATCCACCCAAGGGCCTTCAGGTGTGTGCGTGTGTGTGTGTGTGTGAGAGAGAGAGAGAGAGAGAGCGAGAGAGAGGAAGAGAGAGAGAGACAGAGTAAAAGAGAACGAGAGAAACAAAAAAAGTAAGAGGGAGAGAAGGAAAAGAGTGGAGGAAGACACTTGCACCACCATTGCACAATTATAAGGGTCTAATCATGCTCCACCCACAGTTGCTATCTTTCATAGCAACTGTTGTCAGGTTGGACAAACTTTACGGGACAAAGGGCACGTATAGTCATAGTGGCAAACCTTTCAACAACAATGTAGTGTTCACTAGGGGAAATGGTGAAACCGGGAGTGATAGGCAGCTGGACTCAGTAAAATATCAATTCCTGGTTGATAACGTTTAAAGTTATTTGGCTAACTGTCTAAAGCTGCTGTGCGGAGCTCCACACTGGGTTTGTTTTGTTGTTCGCAAACACTGTCTAACCATCCCCAACATCATGGCTCATCATCATGGACGGTTTTTAATAAAGACTGACAAAACCTTAGTTAATGGATGAGTCATCAAAACAGGATATAACTTAAAATGATTTTACCTCCAATCCAACATACCTGCCACAACATGGCACCTGGACTACAGTTGCTTCTGCCAACAGCAGCAGCCAACATGAAGCTGAAGTCGGCTTAGTATTCATCATCTTCAGGTGCGAACTGTCCAGTTCCACCTTTAATGGTGTAGCAGTCAGTACAATCTGACCTGAGGTGGCAGAATGTAACTGCTGTGCTATTTAAGGTGGAAGAGGAGATTCTGAACAGAAGCTGGCAAAGCTTAAATTAGCTTCGCGATCCATTTGCTTTTCTTTTCTTTAGTTTTTGGGTGTCTGTAAACAGAGAGCTTCCTATTCTTGCTGCATCTATTTATACAGTCAGTCGCACAACAGCTCCCGTTTTAGACGTTCT
This sequence comes from Megaleporinus macrocephalus, assembly GCA_021613375.1. NCBI lineage: Eukaryota > Metazoa > Chordata > Actinopteri > Characiformes > Anostomidae > Megaleporinus > Megaleporinus macrocephalus. The sequence continues at coordinate 28,717,035 of CM038718.1, read as the reverse complement.
TGTGTTTTCACAGAATTCACACTGAACACTAACGCTGCCACTCAGTTAGTCTTTCTGCCGCTCAGTGAGCAGAACTGCAGTGACTCCCACCACCTAAGATGTCTCGTTCATACCCTCCACGAAAATTCAACTCAATGAATGTGAACTGCAGATCTGATCTGCTTTATGATATTGTTTAATATGCTGCACTACTGATCTGAGCTATGAAGATGTAGCCAATCCAAACTGAGCAGGTTACAAACTGCTACAAAACCACACCTTTCACTGGAATACAGAATAAATGAAAATTAAAAGATGTACATTTTTGGCCCAGAACTGTGCAAAATGGCAAATATAACCCTAATCATAACCTAGACAACGTATAATTAACAGAAAATTACACAGAGCACTCAACAACTAAATATAATATCTATTTTTTTAGTAATTAGTGTGCCCACGCATTGCCTTTTTTTAAAGCTTCCTTTATTTTCACGAGACTCGCTTTCAATTTTATTTAAAATATTCGTTCTATGCCGCCAAAGTTCAGTCTTAGAAGTTGGTTGCATTTTCTGCTGCTTAAGATCCCAAACACATTCACATGCTTCTTGACAGCTGCAGTTAGCTTCTCACAGAGGAAGGATGGACACCTGTGTATTTTTTCAGATGTGAGCTTAATTTTTGGTGGTTTGCCAGATCTCCGACAGATGTGTATTTGTATCTCTGTGTATGTTAATGATTTTTAGAAAAAAATGTTTTTTACTTATTCACCTCAGATATTTGAAAAACTGCTTAGCTTAATGTAGCGGGAGGCATGTAAGAAAATATCGATACACTTAAGTATCGCAATAGTACATTTTGTGATGCTGTATCACAAAAACACTGCTGAAACTTAATTACACTGCAATCTAAGGTCACCTTCATGGTGTGCTATGTCAGCCAGTTCACCACTTACAGCTTGCAACTACCATCTGAATAGCCCCATTTACGGCACTCCAGCTTACGGGTGAATGATTTGGAGAAAATATCTAACTGTGATTTTTCTGGCGAGTATTGTGCAAATTAAATGCAATTATTTTCTATTGATTGATTTCCAGACCTGTCTTTTACGTGATATCCAAATTTTTTCTGCCATGCTGATGTCCACTTGGCACTCATCCACACAAAGTTATTAGCTTAAGTTTCATCATTTCACACTTTCTAAGAAAGCACTGTTGATAATGTATTTTATAATAAAAAATTGCAGCTCTTGGGCTTTAAAAAACGCAAATATTCAAATTGCAATTTCGACATAAAAATGTATAATCTTTCAGTCCTGGTTCGGCTTAACTCAGCTCGGACTGTTTGCAAAATTCACCTCACCGCAACGTGTCTGCACTTCCTGTACCTGTCTTTTCAACCTTTGATTCTATGATATTTCAGAATATTAAAAGTAGCAGAACAAAGCTGCCAAAACGACTTTGTATGGAACCCGTGTCGCTTGCTGGCGCGTGTAGCTATTAGAAAGTACGGGCAGGTTTTCAGTATTTGTGAGCGTGACTCATAACAGCGAGTGTTCTAAGTATGCATGAAGGTTTTTTAGGTGTTACTTGCATTTGTATTCTGAGGTGCTGTTGTGTCGAAGGCTGTAGAACAATCAAAGTTTTTTTTTAAACCTTTTTATTGAGGCATTAGGTATGCTAAGAGTGTTTGTTATGTCTATGCCGTGGAGTGCATGAAATGCATTCACAGTCTTCTTTGTGCGTGTGGGTTTGTGTGTCTGCCGGCTCCGCAGGGGGTCTCGGCGAAGCCACGGGATGACTAGGAGTCTGGATCTGCAGTTAAAAATCTGTTTGTATCGCTGCATCTCCCTCCGCTAAGCCTGCTGTAAGCTGGGCTCATTGCAGCTTTTCTGTCTGCTTTACTCATTAAAGGTAATGGCTGATGCGCCAAAATCTGCTGGCCTACCAGGTGTGTGGGGGTGGATGTAAGGTGGGGCCTCAGACAGGGGCAGCTGCTGGGTCCCTCACACACACACACGCACGCACACACCCACCCACCCACTTACCCACAAAAGTTGTTTGGGTGGAGCTGCAGATCACAGACACAAGACGTTAGATCAGCAGCGTCTTAAAGCCATCCTAATCCGCGGCGGGTGACCACTGCTGGCCCACTGTAATTCACAACAGCACCGGCGTGCCGGTAACGGCTGCGCACCCGTCACGTCGCTGCAGTAAGCAGCCACAGAGTGATGATTTCACAGGTAAAGCCTAAAAATAAGGCCGTGAGCAATGACAGTGATGTCTAAAAGCAGACTTGACAACATCCTAATTCTCGGGTGTGGATGTGCCATGTTAAATACAGTTATTCAGCTTCACAGCCCGCAGTCCAAACAGCGAGGCCTTTCCATGTAGGAGTTTAATATATAATGTTAAAATGAGGCACCTCATTTAATAGTGACGCAACATCGTAGTCTGTCTATACAGCACTGGTCAGCAACTGGTGGAACTGGTAACTGAGTTTTTAGGGCTGGCTTTCAAAAGCCACAGCACTGCAATGGCCTGTTACTCAGGTCTACATATACAGTCATATGCAAAAGTTTGAGAACACACTCAACTGATTTGCTTTGTTGATTTTCTAGAACACACGGGGAATTCCAGCATGTTTCTGAATAATTCAGTACTTGAACTGCTTCAGTGCAGAGAAACTTGCAGTCTCTTATTTCTTCACAGTCGTGCTAATGGGAACCGGAGGTCTTGAGGTCTACAACACATATATTTTATTACATTTTATTTTTTATCCAAAATCACCCGTGAACCTACAAGTGTCTTCTGAGTTTTCATATGTAATGCTGATGATGGTGAAATAGACATAAATCTGAAAACAAAGTCTTCCCTGGGGACTAAATTGTTTACAAATGCCCTGCATGGACCCCTCCACCACGAATAGAATTAAATAAATGGATTAAAATAAGTTTTAGACTTCATTAGAAAGCCACTGTAGAACAACGTGTCAGATATTAGGAAGCACACTCATAATAATGCTATGTAAAAACTTTCTGTGAGCAACTTTTAGGGACGTTCAACTTATATCTGGTTCCCATCACCGCCACGGTGAACAATTCTCTGACTCGCACCACATCACTCTGAATGGCTTTGTTTACGTTTCAACCATTTAATCCCCTTTAAATAAGACCTCTTTTGGCAAATTAGTGCAATTTTGGGGGTCGACCCCAATGTGCAATATTTTTTTTTATTTATTTACCTTTTCCAACATTTCAGGCATTTATTAAATATGTTTTTATAAGATAAAATAGAGGTTGGGACGTGTCTGGATTACTGTTACTGTTACAAATGCAGTAAAATCAAAGCACTTATTTGCTGATGGCGATATTCCGACATTAGCATGCATCCTTATTTGCGAAGATTAAAAAATGCACTGACGTACTAGGATTCTTTAATATTTACTTCAAATTACACTTTTATACTACAGTTCTCACTGTCCACACTTTCCTCTCTGTGCAAATACTGCGCCCGGTCACACGTGTAAGTGTGAGACTCCCAGACGCACTGAATCACTTCTAGGAGAATTCTAATTTAAGAGAATTGTAATTCTGTCGTAATCCAATGAATCATTCCAAACTAAATGCAAACTATGACAACACACTGGTGATCAAACAGAGGAAATCATGCATGTAGAGCCCACACACACACACTTACACACACTTACACACAGTTTGAGCAGCTGACCTAATCTGGGCGGCGGGCGGTAAATCTGACAGTGGACTGGCGGAGTATCATCCTCCCTCTCACCTCACAGTTGTGCCACCATGGACACACATGCCATGGTTGAGAGAGAAAGAGCAAGAGAGAGAGAGAGAGAAAGAGTGAGAGGAAGATGAGAAGAAAGCATAAGAGAGTGAGAAAAAAGAGAAAAAAGAAAAGGGAGAGAGAAAAAAAAGATAAGGAGAGGGAGGGGCAAGGAAAAGAGAGGCTGAGATACAGAGAAAGGAAGCTAGCTAGAGAGAAAGAGAGAGGGGGGATATATATCTCCCTGTATAGAAAGGCAGCGAGGGAGGTATAAATATATACATGGAGGTCCAGCTCTCCTCTGGATTCAGCTCACCAGTGCGACACTAAAGAAACAGAAGTAGGAGGAAGAGGAGTCATTCTAAATCTGTACCTAAATAAGGCAGAGAGATGTGGGAGTGTCGGGCCTAATG
>CM038718.1:28382858-28707858 GCA_021613375.1 Megaleporinus macrocephalus | reverse complement strand
TGACGGCCGTTTGATGTGTTTGGTGAGGGTAAAGGCTGTCTGTCCCGCGCCAAAGAGAAGAGGCCTCTCTAATAGACCCACATCCCCTGCCCACCCCCCACTCAAGAAAAACAGCCACTTTTCCACCTCTCTCTCTCTCCCTCTCTCTCTCTGTCACACTACCTGTCCTCCCTTCATCACTGTTCAAGGTGACGATTTGAACATTGTCTTTCTTTTTCTGTTTCCTGTTTTTTTTAAAAATCTATCTTATAATTTCAATTTGAAAAAAAAATAAAATAAAAATCAGCGTTCCTCCCAAGCTACCTCTTTCTTTTTCTCCTCCTCCTCTTTCTTTTTCTCCCCACTCTTTTTCTCTTCTCTCTCTTCCTCTCTCTCTCTCTGTCTGCTCTCTCTCTCTCTCTCTCTCTCTCTCTCTGACCCTAATCTCTCTGCTCTGTCTTTCCCACAGGGCTCAGCAGTGCTATCTGCAGCCCCGTCGCTCCGCTCCTTATCAGGCCCTTCTCCACCCAGCCAGAGCCCTGTGCCCCCACCATCTATCCGCCTGCCAACAACGCCACCGCCCCGGGCCTCGCGCAGCCCCGTCCTCCTTTCACTCCATCTCTCTCCCTCTGTCTCACCCACATGCACTGCTCATAACCGGTACTGAGGAAAAGCCAAGCAGATAGAATTGTACTTAACATTAAAGTGAAAGTTTGACAGAAAATCATTCCTCCTTACCCCAAAACGTAGTCAGTCAGCCAAGACATGTCTAGAATCTAAAGTCTGCTCCTTCCATTTTTCTTTTTCTTTTTTTTTTCTTGGTTTAAAATAAAAACGTTCCATGAGGGGGAGCTATTAGCATTCGAATCACTGAAAGAGAGGAAACCTACAACTAGGGATAGGTCTCAAAACTTGATTGGTCATTACCGAAATATCGATAAGCTCCTAGATAAAGGGTGCTGCTGTCAGTATTTTCATTCTAATTCATTCTACAAAGCAGATATTTTCAAATGGTGACCAGACTGGGTGACTATAGCTCTTCAGTCATGGCTAACCGGGCAAGATGTTCAAAAATGTGGGCTCACTTCACTACGTTTAACGATAAAGCAGCTAACCACGATATATCGTTTTTGTCCAAAGAAAAACAAGCATCCCCAAACTAGCACTTTCAATGTAAGGCAATATTAACCATCAATTCTTCACACAATGTAAACGGAAGCTGCTGTGTTCAAGTGATGCAAAAAATAAAATTCAGCAAAAATGAAGATTCATGTTTTTCTTTAGACAGAGAAGATTTATTTTAATATATATCAAATCACCTTATCAGAAACGCTGCCACCTTAAAACTACGAAGCTGTTTCCGTTCCACCTTAAATGGCGCGGCAGTTACATGCTCCATTTGTACCATTAGAGCAAGAAGCAGGCAGGAAAGAAGCCGACTTCTACTATATGTAGGACAGACAGTGTCTGACAATGTTTCCAGTATTAACAGAATAATTAAGATTCTGGTTTAAGAGCCTGTACTGAATTTTAATTCGGTAGCCAGCTAGCTGCAGCTGTATCAATAGGAGCATCAATAAATATCTGTATTAATAAGCATTATCAGTATCAATATCAGCATTGATGGAATCCTAACATTACCCATCTGATCTCACAAATAAGTAAAATCAAATGCCTGCTGTTTCAGATTGGACATGTTTGAAGTACAAGGTGTTGTTTAAGTAGGTGTAGGCTTTGCCTGAAGATGGATTCACTGTAAAACTGCAACATACGGGGTAAAACATACGCCACTTGAATGCCCAATACAAACATCAAATTCTTCCAATGTCTATGTTTAAGCCTAGCTGGCTTGACATAGTATTAGACCCTGAGTGGAGAAGGAATACTACAGCTAGTTCATCAAATCATCATCATCAATGATAGTCTTAGTTTAGACACGTAGCTTGCGTAGTGCGACAATCTGTAAGTTAGACTTTTCTAGGAATTTCTGCTTTAATAAAGCAAGCAATTGGGGTATAGAGGGGGAAATCAAACGCTTTCTAGATAAACCCTAGCAGACCAAGAGGGAGAAAAACGCTCTTCCGCGGTGGTGGAGTAGCTCCTCCAGGTTTGGCTGGCTTCAGGATGGGCCGGAGCCAAAGGTTGGAGCAGGGCAGTGTGCCCGTGGCACTAACACACAGCGAGCGGAGGAAGCCTGGCTCCACAGCACGCTCCGTCTGCTTTTAGCGCTTAGACCTCACGCACATAATGCACTCAACAAAAGCAGAGAGCGGAGGCCTGGCGCAGAGTGTGGAGAGGAAGGCCTCATTCTGAACGGAGAATTGGAGGCGGCAGCGGCGCTGACTCATACACACGCACACAGCTTCTTCTGTTCCCCTCGCAAAATCTCCTTAGCGCTATTGAACTCTCCCTCCGTCCCCCTGGCTCCCCCCCCCCCGTTACTGTTTGGGCAAAACCACCAGCGTCAGATCTGAACTTTTGTGTGCTTTCAGAGATACAGTATCAGGCTTTTGTGTAGACAAAGACAAGATGTGTGGTATCGCTTTATTTTCATGCTCAGCTCATCTGTAAGCTTTAGAAGTCATCAGATATCAGAGGTGATCAAAGCATGGCGAAATTCGACATTCATTTGTGCTCCCCCAAAAATTCTGTGAGAAACTTAGGATTCCAAACTTCCGTCCATGCTATTTGTGCTCTAAATAGAAAAGGAGACACTTTATCAAGATTTGATTAAATGCCATTGTGCATGTGGGAGGCAGAAAAACATCCTTTACCATTTTTGGCACATTTTTGTTATTCATATCAAAACAAACAGGAAACAGTCAGAAATGTTAAGTAACTGAATGTAAATCGACTTTATTTGTAATTTAATTTGTATTTATATCATTATAAATGGACAGTATAAGAAACTAAACCTTTCATAGGTGCAATTTATACCATTTTTAGTTGCATTCCAATAAACTAGGGGAATAACAAGAAATAACAGTTTTGTTCATATGTCAAAGATGTCTGTGTAACATGTTGCAGGAGATATCTACTGAAGTTAGCAGGCTAACCAGCTAGCCACCACCCAGCCTGTCCACTTTGTATCTGAAGAGGCGATGGTGAGCTGCTGTAGCATCAAATCAAAGAAGTCCAACATGAGAGGATGAAGAAGTAGCACTGTTCTACTAAATAAAAGTTACCTGTTAAATCCCAGGTAAACTCACTGATGGCTGTAGCTCCTGGAAAGTTAACATAATCACCACCGCCATCCACAAGAAACCACATTCGGTAGCAAACGAAGGAAAATAAATTTCTACCACTGAATATGATCTTGGTGAGTAAAAGGATGAAGTTTCTTCTAGACTGGCAAAAACTGAAGAGGGAGAAGGAGGAACTGTGCATTCCCTTGTTTCTTATGATAGGTATGGATGATCCAACATTCTGGTGATATGTTGGTTTTGAATATTACAGATTGCATCACATTGTAAAATGTGATGATTTCCAAAAGAGAACCAACAGTATTAAGAATGAATGTCTTGAATGTCTTGTTTGTAAACTCTGTACATATTCAGGTAATATGCTTATTCCACTACTAAGTTAGTACTAAGTTAGGTTGGAAAGGAAAGGGTTCAAATCTTGTAACACCCAATAAAAGACTAAGCAAGATAAATCTACCAGGCCTACCAGATAAGAACTACCAGAATAGTTCAAAAGTGACAATGGAATCAAAGCAATCCTGAAAAAAGAACACAAATAGCTTTCCAGAAGTCCTGGGTACGTCAATAAATGATCCGTTTTCTGTTGTAAAGTAAGTTTTATGTTAATGTCTGTTACATGCTTCAGATAAAATATATTTAATCTAGAACAGTGCAAGAATGTATTAGCTTAGCACCAACATGCTAAGCAGAAATAAGCATTATCACAAACGTAGATTTTTCTCTCATTTTTATGGCCAAGTTTTGACATTTACGTCCCAAATAGATGGTCTAGCTCTTCCTTACTAGCCAAATCAGGTTTAGTTATCTTACGCTAGAATTTAGCACAGTGTAATATAACTTTTTGGCTTTAAACCACATCACTAAACCAAACACTCCAGTCCAAGCCTCAACTTAAGCTTAAGCGAAATTTAAACCTAACTCCAAGCCCGATCCTAATGCTAATGATCAGCTGCTGCTAATCAACCGAGTTGACAATGTGAACGTTTAAAGATAAGTTATCAAAATACTGTGTCAACACAAATTTCCTCCCCAGCAAAAAGCCAGAAATAAACAACACTCCACGTCAAAAAGCCGAGAAATGATGCCAGTGGTGATGCACTGAGCCCCCCGTTCAGTCAGCCTGCAGAGGGGAGAGAAGAGGGAGGAATCCAGTAGCGCCTGCCTGCCTGCCGTTGCCTGAGGGCCAGAGATTTGAAGGCGGAAAGCCTTTAATACCAATTAAATGTTGCCTCTTAAAGCGCTGATGCTTCCATTTAACACCAAACGGGGAGCGTTCTAGTTGCCTCGTGCCTCAGCCCTGCCAACTCAGGCTCCTGCACCGCACAACTGCTGCTCAAAGGCTGCTGTAAATAGGTTAGGCTGCTTTTCTATCTCTCTGTCTGTCTGTCTCTCCCTGAGAAAATCCCCCAGTCCTCCCTGTTTACAAGCAGCCTAGCACAGGCTGCTCCAGAGAGCAGCACTCTGACTGATCTCTACCAGCCTTAACCCTTAGAAGCCAAGACTTATTACTTTCTTTTTTGTCATACGATTGAAATGTTATTGGCTAATTACACACTTAATTACACAGTGAGTTACACAATGAACTACGCTGAAGCTCTGTCTCAACGTGTCGACACTTACTTTTAGATTATACACTAAATGATTTTATAGTAAACACAAAATAACTTTCTTTATCAGATTCAAACTGCAAGACACAACGTTTGGAATTAGCACTTTGGACTGAATTTCAGTTACGTGAGAAATAACTCTGTTATCACTTCAGTTCTGGCTTCCACTGAAACTGGGGGGTATTATTTCGACCCCCTTTCAAGATTCAAGAGTTTTATTGTCATATGTACAGCAGAACAGACACTGTACAATGAAATTCTTACTTTGTTGTTCCTCCATTCACCAATAGATAAAGATAACAAAGAAAAGTTATAAAAATATATACAAAATATATAAAGTATAATATATAAAGTTTCATTTGAAGTAAGTAAGTTTATATATATATATATATATATATATATATATATATATATATATATATATATATATTTTTTTTTTTTTTTTTTTTTTTTTTTTTATACATATTTATACAAAATAAAAGTCACGTGTGCTTTTATGTGCAAGGGTTTGCATGAGTCCACGCCTTAATGCCTCATTCTCATAACTACACAACCTTTATATCAGTTTCATTGTGGTTACCGAATATAATTCATAGTGGTTACTGACGGAGAAATCATATGATTAAAAACTGAACAATAACTGAATAAGCCTGATATCATAAGAGAGAGAGAGAGAGAGAGAGAGAGAGAGAGAGGATGGAAGGAACTAGAAGACAGCAAAGCTCTCTTTCCCCTCTTTTCCTCTCTCTCTCTCTCTCTCTTTCTCTCAGTCTCTCTCTCCTTCTTCTCTCTCTCTCTCTCTCCTTCCTCTGTCTCTCTCTAGCCACTGACAGGTCGGACAGGCCAGACTCCTTAATTCCCTTTCCTTATTCCCTTAATCTGTCATCTTTATCAGGCAGGGGAAGTGGCGGGCGGCGCGGCGGAGCGGCGGCCTCCGATCAATCTCCACATTACAGCTGACAGAATGGTGCTAATAACTTATTGATCCCCCTGTTTGCGGCCCTGGGCCGGGGCTGAAAGGCTGCCATTGATTGGCTACGGGGGGGGGCAGAGAGCGGCGCGGCGCTTCCGCCGACCCAGAGAATACAGCTCCACCTCCCTCCGCTGCTGCTCGCCCACTGAGAGCCTCAGGGGGGAGAGAGAGAGAGAGAGAGAGAAAGAGGGAGAGGCGGAGAGAGAGAGAGAGCACATGAGCAAAAGAGAAGACAGAATGTGGCAGAAGGAAGGAGAGAGAGATGGGGGAGAGAGGGAAAAAGAGGGAGAGAAGGGCAAAAAGAAGAGGGAGAAGGCGACAGAAATGGAGAGAAAGAAGCAGAAATAAGGAGAGACAGCCAAAGAAGAGAGAGGGCAGTAGAAAGAGCAGAAGAGGCAGAAAGAAGAGGGAAAGAGATAGAAATAAAGAAAAAGAGGGGGAGAGAGTAGCAGAGAGAAAGAGAGAGAGAAAGTAGGAAAGGGAGGGAGAGGCGAAGAGAGAGAGAGCACATGAGCAAAAGAGAAGACAGAATGTGGGAAGGAGAGAGAGATTTGGAGAGAGGGAAAAAGAGGGAGAGAGGGGCAAAAAGAGAGAGAGAGAAAGAGAGAGAGGCAGAAAGAAGAGGGAGAAGGCAACAGAAATGGAGAGAAAGAAGCAGAAATAAGGAGAGACTGCCAAAGAAGAGAGAGAGCAGCAGAAAGAGTAGAATAGGCAGAAAGAAGAGGGGAAGAGATAGAAAAAGAGGGGAAGAGAGAAGCAGAGAGAGAGAGAGAGAGAGAGGAAAGACAGAAAGAGAGGAAGAGAATCAGAGATAGAAAGATATACGGACAGAGACAGCAGAAGGGAGGGAGAAGCAGAAAGAGCATATGAGAAAAAGAGGAGAAAGGTAGAGAGAAAAAGAGAGAGCCTGGTGAGAAGATAAACAAAGTATAAAAAAGAAGGACAGAAAGAAAGCGAAGGAAGGTTAACTAGGAGCCAATATACATTTCCAGCACCTCAGTCATCATGTCACACTATAATCTATATATGAAGAGCAGTTTGTTTTTAAAGTAATATCCACGAGTCACTGCGCCCGCAAACTCACAACCTAGTGTAAAATCATCAGCTGTACAAAAATTAATACAAATATCACAACATTTTCCCACGTACCACTAAATAACACATCAGACAACAACATAGTGCCCACCCCTACAAAGAACTGCTTAACCTGTGGAAAGGACCTGTCGGCGGGGTCACACTTCAGCTCCTCACTCTCACAACTACACACGTCGTCGTGGTGGGTTGATATAGTAGCCTAGTCACTGGATAGTAAGCATAGTAAGGGTTGAATAACTGAATAACGAGCATAGTGTTTACGGAGTTAAGGAAATAGAGGGTGGTAGGGCTGGTAAGCGGAGGCAGAGGATGATTCACTGGGAAAAAAAACAATTCATTTTCTAGCCAACTAACTACAGCCTGCACTGCTCACTGGCTCATCCACATATAAGAAGTGAAGTACTGAAGGGGACAGGCCTGGATGGTAGCACATACAAATTCACTTACTCTCATCACACACACACACACACGCATAAACGATCTCCCACACACACTTGCGCAAATTCCATCAGGATTCTCCCGTAGGGAGGGAAGAAAAAAAACTAAAACACCTTATATGCCTATTACGAGTCTCTGGGCTGACCGCAAAAGCCACGTTTTCGGAGTCTGACACGAGGAGCCAGACGATCCGCCGGCGCCCCTGCCCTCCTCCCCCTCCACCCTTCCCTCCCTCTCTCCCTCACTCCCCCACTCCCTCCCTCCCGCACTCTTCCCCTCCCTCCCCTTGCCCCGGGGCCAGAGTGGCCAGTCGGCCAGCCGGGCAGACAGAGAGAGATGGGGAGAGAGAGAGAGAGAGATGGGGAAAGAGAGAGAGAGAGAGAGAGAGAGAGAGAGGGGGGGGGAGAGAGAGAGACTGACTGGGCCTGACGCCTGGCTGGGCCGGCTCTTCTGTCTGTCCCTCAGATTTAATTAACGGCCCTCTCCGGCGGCCCGGCGGCCCGCCCCCCTCTCCCTCCACCCCGTCCCGAGCGGCTCCGCTGTCTGCTCTCCCCCGATACCGCGCACCACTCCACTCCTTTATTTCTCCGCCACTTTTCCAACTCGTCTCCTCTCTTTTTTCCCTCCCTTCCTCCCTCCCTCTCTCTCTCTCTCTCTCTCTCCCTTGCTGTCTCCCTGGCTCCGTAACCACATACCCACGGCAGAAAGTCAGACTTGAAAGGAAGTGAAAGAGACTGTGTGACGGAAACAAAAAAAAAAAAAAAAAAAAGGAGGAAAAAAGCCTCGCAGTTTAACATGGAAAAATGAACACCGGAGCCTGCTTTGATCTGCTCTATTAGCGGCACGTTCTCCAACCTTTCTGCCTTAACGTGGCAAAACAATTTAGAAAAACTGCTGAAAAACACGAACACTAGGAGCGGAGAGACGCATCAGCATGTGGCGAGGTAGTTCAACTGCATCACTTTCACAATGTATAAGGGAGCAACACCATGTCACTGTCAGAACCAAACGTCCTATCAATGTTTGTTTTTTTTTTTTGGAGGTTCTTGTTTTGCATTGCTGGAAAATGGAAGCTGCCATTCACACCGACTAAACAAATTCATTACAAAACAGACCAGAAGAAATGCTCCAAAATTTACAGTAAAATTACAGTAAAATTACTGTAAAATCACTGTAGTTACCTGAATTTGCATTTAAGCTGAAACATTTCTTCTGTTTCTTCTTAGACATGTTATTACTTTCGTTTTGCTTGTATATTAATTTGGAAAGGATATAAAAAATTAGAGATGGAAGGATCAAACGGCTATGTATCGGTATCGGCCGATCACATATTTTGATTACAAATCGGCTGATACCGATACATAGCCGATTGATCCTTCCATCTCTAATTTTTTATATTCTTTCCAAATTAATATATATTTCTCCAATTCTGCCGATCCCGAGATCCGATCGATGCCGTTAAACAAATGAGCCTAATTTGTATATTTACAGCTAGGGGTTCATCCAGGAAGAGGAGACCTCCTTGAAACCCCCTCTGCACAGCTCCCTGCAATTCTGCAATCTGAATCACTAGGTGGAAATACACACCCTTTCGTTTTCCACAGACTGACTAAAGCAGCGGCCTCGCGAGAACAGATTTCGGCGTTCACCGCATGCGCTGCCATAAAACATGTCTGCCAGTTGTTTACCGTATGTGACACAGACTCATCCAGGACGTTTTAAAAATGTTTAACATCAACGTGTCTCGTGGGGAACCAAAGATATTTAACACTATTAATCTGATACAGCACTTAAGAGTAAACCATGCAGCTAAATACGGTGAGTATCAGTAAACAGCAGAGCTAGCACGCACAGCTAGCACAAAACAAACAACCCAGAACACCGTACAGACCAGATCTGACCAGTACGAACAGAACAGCAGCAAAAATTCAAGATCTCCATTTAATGATTACAGTTTTTTGTTTAAAATAACAGAGTCTGTGTTTAATGACTACAGTTTTTACTGCATTTATTTGATTAGCTTTTTTAGTTTTAAATTAAGGGTCTAAATTTAATAATTACAGTATTGGGGATATTTGTTTGATTTACTTGTTAAAAATGGTAATAAAACAGTTTAGATCATGTTTCATGACTTGTTTGGGCTAATAACTACATATAGCCCTGCCGTGGCATAAAGCCCCGCCCTCTATCGGTATCAGCTATCGGCCGATCGCGCTGAAAGGTGATCGGTGATCGGAATCGGCCTTAAAAATGCTGATGCTAACATTTCCATTCAGTTTTAACATGTTTGATTCTGCACTTTAGTTCTGTCCTCTTCTGTTTATAAACTCAAACATGGCAGCAATTCAAAATTCAGAATCTGCACTCTTCACAGAATCCCTTGCATGTTTCAGAGTAACAACAATAACAAGAAATGTATAAAAAAGTATGAGTATAAAGTATAAAGTATAAAAGTATGAAATCTGGTTAGAAATGACATATAATAAATAAATTATAATATACACTCATATGCACTTATTTATTATATTTGCAAGTAAAGTATTGCGTTGCCATGGATATGCTGAAATAAGGCACTTCTTGAAAAGACATGCTGACAACGAAAATATGTACAACATAATGTAAAGCTTGGTGTGTTTGTTTTTATCTTATGATCATTTACACAAAAACCACAAAGTAAATACTTGTATACTCATTTTTCAAAGTAATTCTAATTTGCAGTGTTAACTGTTAGATTGTCTAAAGAACCTTTTAATCCATTAAGACTTCTAAGCCAGCAGATCCTGAAGGAGTCAGATTCAGACCTGTAACGGTCCCTCATTGTTTCTGTGCCCTGGCTGCCCTTTTCTTTTCCAGTATTTCCAGTTCTGCCACGCTCATGCGCTATACCTGCTCCCTGTCATCTATACTGACCTCAGCTCCTCCCCCTCTCTGTCCCTGCTGCGCCCTTCTCTGACCCGTGACCCGGCCCTGGGACGAAAAGCCCTCTAATTTCACTGGCAGACAGAATTAGACCAGCGAGTGATCGGATTGGACTTGTTTACAGACACGGAGCGAGCCGCTTAAAGAGCCTCTTAAATCGCCCTTTAATGCTCAAACTGACAGATTTCGGTCCTCAGCCCCCGCAAGGGCAGCTCATCCCTTTGTGTCCTCCGCAATTAAGATTCCAGTTAATTGAGATTTCTCAATCAAGCTTATGAGAGATTACACTGGTCTTTTGGAAAATCCACCCCGTTAGATCTGCTGTCCCGTCCAAACACTTGGCCCATAAGGACGATTTCATCTGTCTTTACAATCTTTGGGCCAATTAGCTCCAGATCGGAGAGATGTGGGGGCATGACATGCTGAGTGCGATCGCAGGGGACTTATGTATAATAAGACTTGTTTTTTTCTTTCTCACATATGGTTATACAGTCTCTTTAACCCTCAGGATGTTTAACGTATAGACGTCACTACGACTCTAGTATTACAATCTAATTCATTAAAGATGTTCTACATGCGCATGAAATCTTGAATAGTCATAAACAGATCTTTCACAGGAACAAACGCAGAATATTTTTTGTTTGTATCTTCACTACTTTCTCTGAAATGGTAACCAAACAGAAGAAGTGATGTTTGATGTTGGTTAAGTTGAAGGGGAAATCCACAGATTCTCCAAAATATCGAGATAATGACATAATTTAAACATAAACAGTCAGTAGGAGTGGTCTGGCTTCACACTGGAGAAACTAGAGCTCACACTTGTGGTGATAGGAACCTGACGTCTGAGGAGTATAATGCCCACAGATATACACTGTCAGATGTCGAACATATTGCTTTATGATGCTTTTGGCATTGCGCTGGACGCTCTTAGGTAAAATACTTCTAGAGAGATGTGTCAGATGTATTTGAACATCATTAACATATAACATATATAGATATGAAAACTCAAAAACACATGTGAGTTTAAAGGTCTCTTTGGAGAGTTAATAAAACAGCTTTATCTGTATCATAGACATTGTGACCTCTGGTTCCCGTCACCAACACTGTAAAGAAAACCATGTAGGCATGTTTTCTACAATGAACAACCCAACACCCCCAAGTCATAGCACTGTGAATGACTCTTTACCACTTAATTGCTGAACTGGGCCAAAATTGAGGACCATTTCTATTGGTTCCCCAAGGAATGTTTATTCAATGTAAACGGCTCCTGTTATCTGCTATCCAAAGGTGAACACAGCACTCCATTTCTTGAGTAAAGTAGATAAATACCCTAAATACTTAAGGGTCAAATATTACTTTCACGCTGAAGTACCAGAGCACTTGTGATTTTAAATACTTATGTATTCTTAAATACATTTTCTTGTTAACATGTTGTATTGTTGCTACAATGCGTCTGAAACAACCTACTGAAGGCACTGTACCATAACTAACTGTGCTGTGTTAATGTGACTGGATTAACCCATATATTTCTGGACTAACTTTAATGTTAACTTACACCGGACCTGTTGTCCCAACTGGTTGCAGCATTTGTGGTCTGCCTCTCACACTGTCACACATTCACAACGTGACTTTCAAACCGCATCTCACATCTACTGCAGCAAATATGATCTTGTATCTGAGCAGTGAGCACGGCATCATGGCCGCCAACGAAAGAAGTGGAGTAGTAGTCGAAAAGGTGGACAAAGAGAGTGAGCGCATACGGGAAGCGGTTAGCTTGAGGGTAATAACAGTTTACTGTGATTGGTTTTTATCATTTGATGAAAACAATATGGCGTCTTAGGAAAAAAACAATGTTTACTGTCTTTAAAGTTCTGCTTTAACGCAATAAGAATCTTTACAGAACTGTAATGGAACCAAACGTATAATATTTGTTTTCCAAATGCAATTCGAAGTCATAATTTTATAATCTCCCCCCAAAAAAGAAACTTAAGTACAACACTGCTAATGTACTACTGTCCAGCCCGGCTGTTATCAAATGCTATAAAAATAACAATAAATACATAAATTATAAGTATGGTTATAAGGTTTTGATTTGACAGCAACATAAATCATGAAAGTGAGCCAGAGCAGCTTATTCCTTCA
Organism: Megaleporinus macrocephalus; assembly: GCA_021613375.1. NCBI lineage: Eukaryota > Metazoa > Chordata > Actinopteri > Characiformes > Anostomidae > Megaleporinus > Megaleporinus macrocephalus. The sequence goes on along the minus strand of CM038718.1, from coordinate 28,695,502 downwards.
TTAAATATTCAGATACGTATCACAAATAGCTCAGTCACAGAGCCTTGTATTATTTTAAAGTTTGACAGTGTAGTCCAATTAGCAATTAGAGTTGCGCATAATGTATCGCCTTGTTCCACTGCGGATCTGGATTAATGGCAAATAAGGCTATTTAGCACACGTGGTTATTTAACGGTGGGTTTAAGAGAAGGAGGAGGGAGCATTAAGGCTCGCACTGAGGATGGACACAATGGGATGAGTAATGAGCTTACAGTGGCCAATCAAGCAAATTACACCAAATTAACATTCTAACACTAAAGAGGTTTAATCATCGCAAGAACAACAAAGAAAAAAGGTTCAACTCAACAGACGGGGGAGGGGGAGGAGGGCGGGCGAGGGGGGTGGAGCATTAGCAGCACACCAAGAATCGCGAAGCTTGGAGAGAACTGGGCTCTAGGTGTGTCCTACCTGAGTGTGCGGAGGCGAGGGTGATGTCAGAGCAGGGCTGGCCCTCAGGCATGCCGTGCTGTCGGGTGTGGTGCAGGTTGGAGATGATCGTTGAGAGGTCGCTGTCACGACTACTGAGAAAGAGAAGGAGAGGCAGAGAGAGAAATAGAAAGAGAGTAAGAAGGAGACGGTGAGAGGCGATGGAACATTCTAATCTTAAACATAACAGAGCACCACCTCTCTCACACACTGCACGCAGCCACAGAGAATCACACCGCATGCACGGGAAGTCTACGGTAACAGAGAACGTTTGATATCCTAAAAAACGATTCACGCAATTGGCGGGTCATTTGAAAAGCTGAACGCGTCCAAAGAATACAGGATCGACCCACCTGGGAGTAAGAGACCCCACTGAGTCACCGTAGCTTGGCCGTCAGCACACAAACATACAAAAAAGCAAAGCTATCCCGCCGCAGCTACCCCACAGCCAACACCTTCGCAAATATGACCGAACACCATACATACACCACAGACCCAACACCCGAAGCCCTCTCGTCTGTCCTGCAGGGTGCCGAGGTTGTGCCTAACAGGCTTCTTCTGCGTTTCTCCCTGTCCCTGCCACCGTGCCCATTGTCTTTAGGATTTAAAGCGTATAATAGGCGCTGACAGATTCCTGCATCAAGCAATTTTGAGTCTCATCCTGTCTCATCTTCAACCTTAAGATGTTCTAATCAACACATTCAGTGCTCCTAAGCAGGTTAGGAGCTTAAATGAAGCGATTACGCTTTTTAGCATCACCCCGCTGAAATCAATTGGAAGACGCAGGCGGTGAGCAGGGGATAAACCATCGGCGCTAGCTGTCATTGCACAAAGGCAAACTGATAAGGGGCGGTAGAAACATCTGCTCAACACGGCTTTGGGAATTATAGAAGGGGCCACCATCAGACCTCAAAACAGTGTCCGTTTTCTACATTACTTAGAAACCCCTGCGCCCGGGATTCCGTGTTTTAGGTTTTTGGAAAACGTATGATTTCAAGCAAAGATACTTGCTTTGTTTTAACAACCCAGAGCTTAAGTCTGTCGCAAATAAAGGTGCCAAAGCAGTGTCACAGAAGAGACACCATGAGTGATATATATATATATCCTTGGAAGGTTTTTCTTTTATACAGTACTAATATAAGGCTCTAGGATTTGTACCAGTAGTGGAACCCCTTTTGGCACCATTTCCTAAAACTAGTTTTTAAAGATTCATGACAGGTTTTACATTAGACAAGAAGTATTTAACCATGCAAATAATTTAGACGGTTCTTTTGATGGTTCTATACATAATGGCCGCATTTCCAAAACAACCTTTAAAGAAAAGGCTTAGCAAAAAAAAATATTTCCTACAGAACCTTTAAATGGCTGGTTCCTTATAAAGTCATATAAACAAGACGTGACAAAGTGAAGAGCTTTATTAGAGATAAAGACCCTCCACTAACTGATGCATGAGCAACACCAGTCAAATAACATGCTTTGTTGATTTTCTAAGTGAAGATAATAAGTTAAATACGATCTTTCCTCTTAATTTTAAGTCTACTTATGAGTATGTGCCACAACAGTGTAGGATTGTGTGCATTGGAGAGTATATGTGAACCTGTTTTCACTTAGAATACCGACAAAACATTTGACCGGGTGTACCCAAACATTTGCAGGTTCTAGTTTAATCCACCAGCTTCCTAGAACTGTATGTCCAAGCCACTTCATTTCAAGAGAGAGTAGAACACAGAGCTCCTTTACTCCTTTACCAAGTGAATGGCAGCCTAGGGCGCCCAACTGACCCAAGATCAGCAGCGTGCCCTCGCCTCATTCCACCACCCATGGCACATCTCGGCCCGGTACACTCCTCAAGGCCAAGGTGTACGGGCGTGCAGATTAGGGCCGAACACGTTCATCCTTCCATTCCCCCCTCTCATCCCCATCATTAACCCAGGGCATCGTTAGCTGTGCCTGGGCCGCTGATGGAGCTGTGGGTAGCGGATGGAGGAGGTGGAGGGTAAGTATGTCATGAACGTATTTCAAAGCAATCTGATTAAAGCTCTGATCTCCTTATGCAGCATAACGATGTGGAATACCCGATTAGCATTCAGCCAGCATCAGACGCACGCCCCTCTCTGCCAGGCTCGCGACCCACGTCCGCCATCAGGGAGGTCTCCGCCGGGTTTTTTTTAACGGGCTGTCGCCGGCTACGGCAGCCCGTCTCGCCCGCCACCACTTTGCTGTGGCAGGCCAGTGGCCCCGCTGTTTGTGGCAGCTGAAATGCTGGTTTTACAGCGCTCAGATTACAGGCTGCGCCTCCGTAATGTCAGCCTGTCACACTTTCAGCGAGGCTGCAGACAGTACGGCACAGGCAAAGGAAATTCGGCTCCCTCACCAAGGCGGCCTGACAATTCATCTTTCAGTTTAGAGCTCAGAACCTTGGCAGAAGGGTCCTACTGGTCACGCTGTGCTGGACTGCACTGCTCATTTTTTGTCAGCAATGAAAATCCCATTAGCATAAAGTGAAACAGGTGCTATTCGGGACACACAATCAAAGTTGGTGAATTTTTTTCTGGATAATAATAAGGGTGATGACACTTGTTGATTGAATGCCAGTATTGGGCTATTTCAAGATACTTCAAGACATTATTTAGGTTTTTTGGAGGAAGCATCCTCTAACCTTAGAACATTTAAGACAAAATGATCTACTTTTAACTGCTCAAATCCACTCACATCCAGTCACTGCACGTCGAAATCCTTATAACTTTATATTAAACGTCACTGTGGTTCTCTAAGCTTTACATTCAACCAGGATTTAATGAGCGCGTGTCCAGAAGACCTCATTTTCCTCTTTCTTTCTCTAAATAAAAGTATTGGATGTCGTATGTAAACACCGTTAAAGTTCCAAAACATATCACTGACTCTTCAGTCTATACCGTCCATATATGGAAAAATAAGCTGCAAAAGCAACTCATGCATTTCACTTAGCGTCATGTCATAGAGTGCTGTGCAAAAGTTTGGGCATCCCTGGTCAATTACCTATTTCTTTGATTTTGTAAAAAGAAGTCTGTACATCTTCTATGGAGAACACACTTTCGCACAGATTAATATACAATTACTATTTATTAGCTAAACTCATAGTATTACTTAAGAGTTTTAAGTTTTAAAATTGACTAAAGAACAATTAAATATATACTGTAAAGAAATACTGTAAGAAATAATTAACTTTCAATAAGTTCATTTCTTGTTCTTGTTCATTTCTTGTGTTTTATCCCCATGAACCCATTATTTCGGGTTCAAATAACACAAAAAATTAAGGGAGCACAGAAACAAGCTTTTTAAAGTTTGAACCCCCTGTCAAGTGATTCTAAACATTGTCCAATGGGTGACACATCTAAGCTCAGTTTAAACAAACATGATACGTTATTATAGACTGTATATGAATTAACAGGGTACGTTGGAATAGTTAGAATACCTATTGTGAAAACGACATGGTTGCGAGTCGGGCATGCTCCCGAGTCATTACTCCGATGGCTGAGGCAAGAATTTTCGAAAGTGGAAAAACAAACCTTCAATACACATCTTGACTACCGCATTGATTTCACCCAATACGCTGACGGGAACAAACCCATTAGACTACGGCAAGAACGGAACATTTCAGACCAACGAGAACATCAATGAGCGACTCTGCATTATTCTGCATTCTTCTTGCGCAAGTCTTTTTCAAATATTGAGCATTTCGATCACTTTTCAGGCTCACTGTGAGCGAAACGATGACATTCTGCCTCGTAAATGATTGACGTGCGCACTTAACCTTTACATTAAGGGGCTCCGAGGATCCAGCCACGTAAGTCTCCTTGGCCCCCGTATCCCCCCGCCTTCAGCACTGCGTTAATCCACCCAGAAGATCCGTGCTGTAGCCTTCGCCCTGGCAGTTCAGGCAGGTTATTATCCTCGGGCAGAGGCTCTGCTGTAAGCCCACTGAGCAAGGACATTGTTAGCGAGGTAATTAGCACACTTTTTTTTCCTGGGCTGTCCCAACGAGGGCCGCTAATGAGGCCTCCCCCGACTGCCGGCCAAGGTCATAATCTGCGTCAGGGCTCAAGCTAACACCGGGCTGCCTGAGTCAGCGATCCCGAGCAGAGGCGCACAGGCTGGACCTGACAGCTCCGCTAAGGACATCAGAGGCTGCTTATCGCACAGAGGAGACTATCAGCATAATCGCACCTTAAACCACTCGATACTTCTCATCCCTATCACCAACACAATGACCCAGATATTTGGGCCACATGCCCACACCAATCCAGTGCTGACACTCCTTCACCATCTGTGTTTGGAGCTGCCGAAAGCCAACAAGTGATTCAGCCTCAAACCGAGCAAACCTGTTGACAGTCAATACGTTCAAACTGTGGCTCATAAACACAAAGGACACCGAAGAGTTTTCCCAAATATGAAAAACACCCAAGAACGTTTCAAATAACATTATTATTGATCATTCTCGCTGTCCTTCTATTCTCAAACCCATGACCCATATGCTAAGTTCATGTTTTCTGGATTCAAGCTTGATTATTGTCTGATTTGGTCTTTCCAGAGTCCTACTACATATGTAATCTAATTCTAAATTAATTCTTAAATTAACATTATGAAATACAAAAAAGGCTGATTTTCTAACTAATAATAATAATATTAAAAAATAAAATAACTAATAATATTTCTCTACTTTCTAAAGGTAGTTTACAGTATTTTATTGCATATATCAGCAAATTTTTATTTATTTTTATTTATTTATTTATTTTATTTATTTTAAGCAGTAACTAAACATGTACGTACTTTCACTAGAAAACCACCTGAAGCATGTTACTGGAGCAGGGGTACCCAAACTTTTGCATACATCTATAGTCCTAACTTACATTGACAGTTATGTTAACTGTAAAAGAAAAAAAAAAGGCTTGGCATCATTTCCTAGAAAGTGGGTGGGGCATGGGGGCAGTGGGCGGCACTTCCAGAGCTAAACTGGTGACGCAACCCAGCCAGTGCTACTCAGCCCCCCTTTTGCATCCAGTATCAAGGCCAGCGCGGCGACAGACGAATAGGCTGATTTTATTTGGAATTCTTGCAAATTCTTCCAGATAGAAATATGACATATTTGTGGCTTCTTCTAGGTTACCATGAAAAACAACCCAAAGCCATAAAGGCTGATCGAATCACTGAGAAAGAAAAACTGAAATAACCACAAAAAGCAGTCTATCATGTGTTTCGGTGCCAAAAAGATATGGTTTCTTGCATTAACAGCGCTGTTAGCAGTAGCACAGATATTTCCGCACCACACCACTCATGTATGCAGCTGCGAGCGGTCCCAGCTGCGCCTCGAGTGTGACGGATGGTGTAGCGGGCTCCTGGAGGGGGGGCTTTGAGGCTGATTGTGGGGAAGCCTGCAGCCCACCTGTGCAGAGCTTTGTTTGGCTCAGTCTAGCTCTTAAGATTCCAATACCGTTGGCAGGACTGAGGCCTTCAGCCCAACTGGAAATGCAGCCTGCAAAAGAACAAGTGCAAGCACTGGGGCTGATGTTGTTAACCATAACGCCACTGATGACGAGCACCTTTAAGCCATTGTTAGCACCCTAGTCAAGTTACTGTGTCCATTTCTCTAGAAGAGAACCTACAAGGAGACGTGAGGATCCTAAGATGGATAGCAAAGGACTGCGTTGGCGCCGTCGTCCATGGGGGTCACCGTGAGAACGATCAGACTGGACGTCCGCTGGTTTTGAGAACACCTTGGACGGTCTAACCCCCGCTGATATGCGCGTGAACTACAGCACATATGTGCGCCCTGCAGGAGGTACAACAGTGAGGCGAGGCTGCCGCCTGCCTACGAATTGGAATGAAACGCTTACCATACGATTAATGCAGAGACGGTCGCATGACAGGACGCTGCACCGTGACACACGCGTTAGCGGCGCTGCCTATTTTCAAGTTCAAACATCAGGTTTATGAACATAAAAGTGCAGAAAATCGCCGGCTTTGATACACGACATCTATTTCCTTTTTCCTTTCCTTTTTAAACCAAAGAATCTGTTGTTATGCGGCTCACATCCAGAAGGAGCGGCGGCACGCATCGCGGGCCTCCGTTAGCAAAGGGAGTAATAAATAAATACGGAAATAGATACATAAATAAAAAAGAGCTTCGCTCGTCCTCTTGGGCTTTCCTGTTGTTCCTGCCGTATAAAAGCTGAGGGGAGGTCGATAAGCCTGCAGCGCTGCAGAAAGAAGGAAAAGTGAAATAATGTATTATTTCACGATGTTGAGAGTTGCTAGGCTTTGCCGTGTCGGGTAATGAAGGAAAACGCACAGCGAGGTAAAATCTTGAGTGCTCGGAGATGTTTAGCGAGAAAGGCCAATTGAAGACATTTGCCTTGAGTGAGTGTGACATTAATGACATTGATTACCTGTTGAAGTTGATGCAAAGGGAATCAAAGTGCTATCTACAGTGTAAATAAGCATCTCGCCGAGTGGATCTATACAGTCCTATTAGAGGTCCGCACTGTTCCGACAGACTTTGACATCTAGACAAGGTTCGAGGCCCGACGGGTACAAATGCTTCCACCAAGAACGTGTTAATTAATGGCGAATAATGGAATACAAAGTTAACCCACTAAGTCGAGGAACTCTCTGGGCTCGTGTGGACATTCGACAGTGTTATGTGACGACGCATATCTCTTGTTTGCTGGAGCAGGACAAAAGAGCTCGTGCACCATTACCATTTTTTTTTTCCCGGCAGTAAATGAGTGCGGCGTGCAGCTGGTCCTTGGGTAGAGCCTTGGACACTGTAAAAGTTCCACAGGAGCTGTGGCCACTAATTAGTACTCTAAGAGGAAGATCTTTCCAGGAACCCTACAGTGCCATTCCCCCTTCCCAGCAGTCTACTGTTAAATTCTCCGAAATTACACAGGGAAATGCCTTGACTAAAACAAAGATGAATGGAGGGAACACATGGTCGCATCATCTGTGGTCAACCGTCACAGATACATTATTTCTCCGGGGCGCAGCAAGGAGCGACCGGCGTACTGCAGGAGGTTCACCAAAGAGACTCTGATCAAAGGCTAACTGTTGTATTGACCTTCAAGAACAGGCTGATCTTAAATAAACAGACCATTTGATAAAGCGGTTGGACCATATTTGGATCGCCTAAGCTTTCCGAGAGGTTTCATCGCAAGCAGCCAGCGGAAAGAATGATTCACAATTTGACGAACGGTACCTGCCCCACAGAGGGAGCGAGCACCTACAGTAGATTTCAAACCAACTATGTGGACTCCATTCAGATATTACATACAACAGCAGACAAGCAGCTCAGCAGTAGCTCTAAAAGCAGATGAACACGTAACAGGACAAATGCTTCGGCCTGGGTACATACCAGCATTCTAAAAGCCTGCTCAGACGCTGGGTTCTGAACTGGTTATGGTCCCCTGGCTTGGCCTTTCCTGGCTGGCTGACTGCTTATGGTCAGGTCCAGACAGCCACCAGAGGAGACGACGGCCGGCACGCCTTGCTGGCCAAACCCTTCTGATGCTAAGCGTAGGCAGGAGAAGTTTTTTTTTTTTTTTCCCTCAAAAGCGCCGTGCGAGACAGGCCACCCAAAAAGGGAAGAGAGGCGGTATGTGTGCCCAGACAGGTGCAGCACAGGTCTGTTTAATTTCCTTTACCTCTCCCTCTTCCTCAATGGGAGGGTCCGTGAGGCTGGAGTCAACCTCCCTCCTCCCTTGTCACCGCTCTAATCCACTTACGCTCCAATGCCTGGAAATAATGTAACTGCTGAAAAACCATTATGAAATTCAAACGTAAACACTGAGGGCCCACCCCACCGCCCCGCTTACCGCGAAAAAAAAAAAAGATTGCGAGGGTCGAGCCGTAAAGGAACGGGACTGCACCAAGGCATTGCGAGGCCAACGTTGTTTTTAGAAGCCTTTCTGACTCACAGGTATGTCTTCCATCCAGGTATAGAGTCTTATATAATCCATGGTGGTTAGTCAGTAATTACCCAGACAACCAGTCAGCACTTCTCAATCAGCCCTGGTGTGGACAGCGGTGACAGGGTGCATGGGGAGGCTTGACACAGGCAGGCTTGAGGAAATGATTGACATGACGTTAAGCACGGTCGACCGTGACCAGCAGGTGAGTGCAGGTGATCGGGATGTCATTGCAGGCGACTGAGCCAAACTTGGCCGCACTGCTTTGCTTCTCTTAACTAACCGTCAAAGCTGCTTCATGCATGGAAGACTCACAACTGTATCTCCACATATAAGAGTCTGATGGCGGAGCGATAGCGGTGTTTTTGTTTTTCTACAGCGCGCGACTGCTTTCTCAGCTCTCTGTCCCCGCACACTGTTCTGGAGGACCTGAGCACTAATCGCCTGCAAAGCTGCTGGCCATTAACATTAAGCTGGTTAAAAGATATAGAGAGTCTTCTTAAAGATGACAAGGCGTAAAGCCCTTCCTGTGCACCCCGGAATCCTTCTTGTTGACAACGCTATCCTGGTCTGGGACACCCTGGATGTAGGAATCCTGGTCTGGTACGCCGTGGATGTATGAATAAGATCCCAAGCAGAATGTCACCCAACACAAGTACCGCAATAACCTCAATTGCGTGTTGATGGGGCGTAAATACACTCACGCATAAAAACGAATTCTCCATTTTTCACCCATCGTCTAAATCCAATTTGTTAAGACCCCTCCACAACTCACTTACCCGGGCCCTGTTCGATGGAAATCGAATTGCATAGATTGAACATCCCATTATCTGTTTGGGTCAGATCCTCGTCTGAGTGAAGTTGCGGGAGGGGGGGAGGTGAGGTGAGGAGGCCCGGAACGAGAGGAGAGACTAGGCTCCTCGCAGTCCGCCGCCTTTAACAGGGTAAAAGCCCTCCATATTCGTCATAAGTGTTCTTTAAATTCATTAGCATCCTCAGGCGCTGGCGGAAGAAGTGCTGGTGAGGGAGGATCTCTTTAACAAGGTTAGACGGAACCCCGTAATGCGTTATTGTTCCAGTGTCGTCCTCGGCGTCGCAGACAGACTGCCTGCTGGAACTCACTAAGGGAAGGGAGGCGTAGCGAGGGAGTGAGAGAATAAAGCTCGCATTCAGTGCAAGTTTGGCTTGACGCAGATAAGAACTGCTTCCTTCACGAGCTCCACGCTTAAACACTGCGCAACGTGGTGTCGTGATTCAGAGGGTCACATGTAGAGGCTGTCATGCACACTAGTCTTCCATGTTTGAGATTCCAGCTCATTCCTGCTCTCGGAGAGCATTTAAAAAGAAACAGCCTATAATCAAGGCCTAGCTTGTTTGTTTTTGTCAAAATCAGATGACCCTGACATGACCCCCTTGCTTTGACAGGGGGAAGGGTATCTGCATGTGTGTTCTTGTATGCTTTGGTTATCATCTATCTAAACCTCATTGCAAGCAAGCAAATCGTGGCTGTCCAATGAAAAACAAGAAATTGCAACTTTACAGGAAAGACCAAAAACCTACTTTACTTTCAATGGGAGTCAATGGAACCAGAAATCTTTTAGAGCTATTTTGGAGCACTTCTATTGGTCCAATCATCATGAAATTTAGACATAATGTAAACGAGCATTGGCTTGTTCGAATGATGTAGAAAACTCAAAATCGACAAAAATGGAGACACATGTTTTTCATTGGACAATAACGAAATAATATACCTACGACATGGCACCAATCTGTAAATTCTCCCGAGAAGCAAAATCTATAAATGAAACTTACGAAGCATTGTTCTTTGAAAATTTGGTACATACTTCATGCATTAACCAGAGAACAACTACGTAAGCCTGTAGAATTACAATCATGTAGCCGTCAGAAACGCTGGACGACCTCCAGGAGGTTTTAACGAGAGCAAAGCTGTCAATGAGAGACAGAGACAGCTAACTAAGCCCACCAGCTTCAAAAAGCACTCGCGCTGCAGCCGGCACCGTCTGACTCGCAACTGACATGTCATGTCAGACGCTGAATGAAGATACACCTAAAATCACAGACAATGTGCACCAGAACCCATCAGCGGCGGCACTAGTACAGCCTAACACCAGCAGCGCTCGCCGAGCGGAAGCCGAGCTTCAGTGATTAGAATGATTTCAATAATAGATCATAACCTCAAGGCCAGGCCTTCCGGCGTGTTTTTAAAGATACGAGATAAGACGATTTGACAAAAGCGCGCCTCCCCAGACTCACCTGCCACAGCTGACATCTGCTGGCTGGTCATCACCTGTAATGCGTTTAGGCAGACTGAAATCGCCGGCGGGGAAACCAGAGCGTTTTAGCCGCGGCTCTTAAACTACCGCAGCCCTGACCACGCTGTAATAGGCTTCCTTCGGCTCCCGTGTCCAAGAGGAAGGAAAGCAAACTACTCATGGAAATTTAATGAGCGCACAAATCTTTAATTTCCCTCGCCCTGATTAGAGGGGCTGAGGAAATAACAGATACTAAATGAATACTACATGTGGAATTCCAGCTCCGCACCAGAGTGGATTCTTTAATCTCACACAAGTGGACGCTTTTTCTTTCTTTTCTTTTCTTTTCTTTGTATTTTGCATCGCATTGCAACATATGAATCTAAACGGTGCTCCACAAACAGAGTCGGTCCAGCTGTTCTAGCAATTCTTGAATTCTTAAACATAATCATGCTCACAAATGTAGTTTTTCTCTGTAACTGATGCAAGGTTGGATAAGCCATACAGAAAAATTTATTCTATTTTTCTGGAGGTCCGCTTACAACGCTGGGGTCATTTTGTGCACCAAAAATGTTTACAGCTAATGGTCATTTTCCAACCTCTCTGTATCCCTTAGAATGAAATTTTTGTATTGCAGTACACTGAGATAGTAGGTAGATATATGTAAACGAGCTGATTCTCATAACGTCCCAGAAGCAATGAATTAAAAACAGCAGCTTAGCTTCCATCTATGGACTGTTTAAATTAACAATGCTTACTTATTAACTCCTTTATTTCAAAAAAGCGAGGGAAATAAAATTCCATGACACTAAAAGCCAGACTCTATTACAGATTTTACATAACCTTAATTTACATGCTGTGTATAAGAAAAGTCTGACTGTTAGGCCTGTTAAACTGGAAGGGCCTCTTCAGTCTCTCTTCGGATGAAAAGCGATTAGCACTAACATTCTGTAACATGTTTATATGTCAATTACAGTGACAAAGAAAGACAAAAGAATGTAAAAAAATTCTGAGCATACAGGATTTCCCACATGTCTGGGTTTGCTGGACACCATGGAAGGAGGTGAGGGAGATTATTTGGATATATTGATGCCCAAAGTCAACATATCATTTGTTTTCTTATTAGGGCACGACAGGCATTAACCATATGAACGTTAAACCTTTCATGCTTTCCATTTCTCAGAGTGAAGCACCTCAGCTTAGGTTCAGGATTAGGTTCTGGACATGACTTTAAGAAGTGGTGCTTTGCATCAATGACACTGTGCACCCCTGTTTTGTTATTACATTATTAAATCTTTTCTTAAAATGTCTCAAAATGGGTCAAATGGGAGAGAAATGGAAATGAGAATTTGTTAAAACAGGAAAAAATAATCAAATATATTCAATATATATTTTTATTACACAAATGTAATCTATATATGGGAAACACTGGCATATAAGTCATTCCTTTAAAAGGCAATCAGCGAATAAGAAATCGCACCACAGTTTCCTTTTGTATCGTATATATCATATATTTTGGTGGAGAATTTTTATAAGGCGGGAGAGGTGATATTACTGCTTAATATTATTTTTCCCCCACCCACTGGTTCGCAGTAATCAAAGGCGTTTTGAGTACAAACCTTCTAGTAAATATTATGGGAAAACAAGAATTCTGTCTTGTAAATGGAACGGTGTGATGAATCATGCTTAATGATACCAGGGACGAGGTAAAGTTTCGATTTCAGGTTGACTTTAACCCTTTGTGGGAGCCAGTCGCCTTTACTATCTGCAACACAGGAAAACGGCAACAGCAAGACTGGCCCAGAAGAGTGGTGAGGAGACACACAGGCTTAACACCAGCCATGTGAAAAACATCCACGCTGCAGCAGCCCACTCTAAGGTGATCTTCGGAGAGCGGTTTGAGCGAGGCAGCTGTCTCAGTGCCACAGCCATATCATCGCCGCTCCTCACACATGAGGTGAGAGGTCCACGTGTTTGTTTCTGTCTACGGTCTACGGGCTCAAGTTCATACCTATTTAAAGTCAGTGTAAATATCTATGCTGTTGTAAAAAAACTGGTCCAAACTGGTTGCTTTACTGTTCCGAACTTATTCTGTTCCGAGTTATTGTAATTGAAATTATGTAAATAGGTATTAATTACATAGTGAGTTATACGGTAAATTAGACTTTCATTCAATTTACACTCACGTCTGACCTTTTTCTGCTGTTATAATGTGAAGAAACTTGATCCATGACTAAAAAAAAATAAAATGACCTGCAGACACAACAGTAACTTTTGATTTATTTGAAATTATACTTTACTTACAAATAGAAATTTGCTACAGATGGAAATAACTAAAATCACTTCTTAATGCTATCATCGTAAGCTGCTCACATCTATTGCGATGGCCAGTTTTCAGAGAGTTTTCCTAAAGACAGCGACAATATGCAGCTCTTGTAATATGCGTGATGGCGGGGTGGAAAGGAATGTATGCAAACAGTGTGTGCTGCAGAGGTAGAGGCCAAAGGGGCCTATAATTCCTTTTTAACAATGCTCTGATGTGTGGTGGGGCAGGACCCAGCTGGACCAGCTGACCCTTTATTGCAGGCCGGGTGTGGTTAAGAGGCCTCATCCACACTGAACAATCCCACAGTCTCATACCGGCGACAGCAGCAATAGAGGTCACGGGAGGGAAGCGGGAGGCGCAGTGAGGAGGGTCCACTACCACAGGATATGAACACAATATCAAAATTATACTACACTGTGAACAACTCATGTGATGCGGTTAAAGGCCGGCCTGCAATGTTCTGACCACATAAAAAACACAGCCTGTATGCTTTTCACTGTCATGTGTAGACGTTTGAAGAGTTAAATCACATGTTCTAAGTTAAAATACACTATAGGGACAAAAGTATTGGGACATCTTAATCATTGAATTCAGCAGTTTCATTCAGTCCAATTGCCACAGGTGTATAAAATCAAGCCATGCAGTCTAACTTTGCAAACATTTGTGATAGACTGGGTCTTCCTAAAGAGCTCAATGAATCAAGGTTACTCAACAAGTCAGTTCTAAACAACTGTATACTTCCAACTTTGTGGTGAAGGCAAAGTTCGGGGAAGGCCCTTCTCTCTGTTCCAGCATGACTCTGTATCCCAGTACACAAAGCAAGCTCCATAAATTCTGGTTAGGTGAACTTGATGTGGAACAACTTGACTGGCCTCTACACAGCCCTGACCTTCGTTGAACACCTTTGGGATACACGAGAACAGAGATCAGGCCATCTCATCCAACATTCCCAGAGACCCACTCCAAATTCTTATAGAAAGCTTCTACTGTGGAAGCAAAGATATAAAGCCCAAAGTACACACCAAAGGGAGAATCTCTCTCAGCGGAATTTCAGCCCATTACTTTGGTACAAGGTGGTGTCATCTCGTAACACTACTCTTATTAGCCACCTGTAGGTGCAAAACTTGCAGAGTGGGTGAAATGACCAACTAGAGCACACTGGACTCATCAGGGTGTGGGGCTTGAGCTCTAACAGAGCTGTAACTTCACAATAGGGTTGATGGATTTCAGGAAAATATCAAATATTTCGAACCAAAACTGTGACGGTGACTTAAATTGTGATTATTTTCTAGACATTAAGCTTCATTAAGTTAAGTCCAACATATCCACATGTTTTGGTTTCAGTCTTGAACACTGAATGGAGTGTCCCAGACTGCCAGTTAGCTCTTGAGTCATTATGCTAATTTTCCTCAATTGCTAATAATAAAGGTATAATTAAAAAATAGCTGTTATTGCTATTGCACTCCTTCAAAATGCAATTTCAATACATAAAACTTTAGAATCTGTTACCCCAACTTTACAACTAGCTAAGATATTTAAAAACTTTACATTTTATGTTAAACTAAAGAAAACGAAGCACAGCTTATTTTTAGAAATCCCTGACCTGATCTGCACTACATCTCTCCCATTAGTTTACAATGTACCCAGATCAGTTCTGCTGCTACTTTTTGCTGCTCTTTCAGTTTTGTTGTTGTTGTCATTGCTTGGCAGCCAGTTAGAGGATTAAATCCTTCTGATCCAATCAAAGGAGAGGTTTAGCATTAGAGACCCTCCCACACTGCCATGGTTTAGATTTGAAAACGTGACTGCTCCCACGGTGGGAGCACACTTCAAAACATCTGACATCTGACTTTTAAACTAGTACGTTTTCCTCAGGACGTGTATAATATGAGTGAAACACTACAAATGTGTTTGATGGCTGTGGTGACGAGGCTGCAGACAGGGCTTCATACAGCTAGATACATTAGACCAGAGCATAAACTAAAAATCTTATCTGTACATATAGACAGCAGATGTTTTCAGTGCCTGTTAAAGTGTTAAAGTGGTGGATTCTTTCGATTATTCTTTCAAATTCTTTCATTGCGCATATTTTTTAAAATCTTTTCAACAAATCAAAGCATATAAATCACCTGGAAATGCCACTAAGTTACAGTTAAAAATGTAAAAACATACCCAACCAGCCATATTCAGGCTTAGGTTCTAAAGGGTTAACTTCAGTGAGCAATAAGAAATGCATTCACTCATTCAGTTTTCAGAAACATTTACTTAAAAACAAAAGGCTTTACCAAACAATAACCTGGTGGTAGGCCCTTTGGTTGGATTATACACCTATACAAAGTGCATAAGAACAAACAAACAATACACACATACACACACGCTCATATTTACCTCTTTCTCATCATAGTGTAGTGGAGCTCCTCCTCCTGCTTGATGTCAGCATGGTCTCCGTTGACCCTCTCGCTCCCCTCGCTGTCGTCGCTGCTGAAAACGGAGGCCAGCTCCTTCTTGGGCACGCGGGTTGGAGGCAGCGGGATGGTGCGCTTCTCTGCCAAACGCCCACGGTTCTGCAGGAGCACAGAGGAGACGCACACACGCTAAGAGGCTGAGGACAGGCCCAGGCACCAGCCACATTCTCACATTCACTGCAATTAGCCAAAAGCCAAAAAAAGCTACCCGACCGGTATGGGGTAGCGCCATGCTTTCACCACGCTTTCGGTCAGTGTCCTGCACAAAGCCAGTTTCAAACTCTGCCCTCAGGTCTCGCTCTTCAAAACCAGTCGAAAGAGCTCAAAGCCATCAAAGCAGGAAACACATAGAGGAGTAGTTACTAGTTCTGGTCTGGGAGTATCCCAGCCCTGTACATGTTAGTGTTTACCCTGCTCAGATACCCACTTCAACTCATTAAAACCTGTACAGGTTCTCCTGGAAGTATCAAATGATCAATGGACAGTGAACTTTAGAAACATAAGCAACTGACCTAAAATGTGGCCTATACATTCTTTCAAAGCAAAGATATTCCCGCTCATACATTTCCTCTACAATGCAGTCAGGGCCAGTTCACCAACCTGTAGCTATGTCTCAACCCATAATTCTTGAAGTCTTACGCATGCTTCTTCTAAGACTGCTGCTAATGCAACATCATTGGGTAACTGAACTCACTAGGAGAAGAACTCTAATTGCCAACTGTAGATAACAGCTAACCCTGGCATCGTGCTGAGTGACTGTGGGGGAGAAGGGCATCTAAGAGAGCTGGACCTATGGTGCCATGGATAGCTGTAACATTGCCAGAAGCACCAATAGAGTCCATTCTTCAAAGTGTGCATCATTTGAGAGACTCCTAGGTTGGACAGATTTTACAGAAAGTAGGCACAAATTTACAGTCCGTAATGAAAGGACCAGGTGTAATCAAGCTAGCATAGGCATAGCGACAAATTTAATTAGCTACAACTGCACAGACTGTGATTATCGGAAGTTCAAGGAAATCAAAAATTGTAAACAGGTTGCTTTTTAAGGGTTAAATACTTGGGCTGACTGATTTCCAGGTGGTTACTACTACTGTTAGCTGTGCTGCATACTTTAGTTAGAGGTATACCGTTTGCACAGGGCTAACATCAGTAACGTCTTTGGAACAAATGCCCATATCTCTAAAATGGTAACTTCTTTAGGAGAAGGAAAAAATATGTCTAAGTAACAACGGAAGTTACTATAAACATACTATTTACATTTCATCGCTGGCCAAAGAAAAACAAGTATATCTAAAATCGCAGCTTTACAGGAGCAGGAAAAACATTCTTTGCTTTCAATGCAAATCAATGGAACCAGAATTTTATCCAAGCTACTTTGGAGCATAGAGGGTGCAGCGTCTGCATTAATGCGGGCTCTGTATTGGTCTGCCCTGGTGAAGAGAGTACCGATATACCGGTTAATCTTCGTTCCTACTGTACCGTATGGTCACGAGTTTCAAGTAGCGACCGTAGGAACGAGAAGCTGCCGAAATGAGTTTTCTCCATGAGGTGTTGAGTCTCACCCTCAAAGTAAGGAGCTCAATTATACCGGGGAGGCTCAAAGTCAAGTCGCTACTCCTCCACATCAGGAGAAACCAGTTAAGGTGGTTCGGGCATCTGGTTAGGATGCCTCCTGGACGCCTCTCTGTGGAGGTGTTCTGGATTCGTCCTACCTGGAGGAGACCCCGGGGAAGACCTAGGACACGCTGGAGGGATTATATCTCTCAGCTGGCCTGGGAACACTTCAGTATCCCCATGGGGTAGAAGCTAGAGGAGGTGGCTGGGGGAGAGGAAAGTCTGGGCTTCTCTGCTTAGACTGCTACCCCCGTGACCCGGATCCCAGGAAAAGCGGTAGATAATGGATGGATGGATGGATGGATGGATAGATGGATATTTTGGAGCATTTCCATTCGTTCCTCCAACATGAAACTCTCACATAATGTAAATGGCTGTTGTGTTCAAATCATGTAGATTTGGATAGTGAGGATTTGTCCAGTCTCTATTAGGAGTGGGTCAGTACTACTCATTCATGCCCAATACTGATACTGATACATCTATATTAAGTATTTGCAGCTAAGTAAAGTCATGGTCTGTGAAACAATCTGTGAAACAAACAATGATCTCCTAAAGAAATAAACACATAGTAGACAACTAAGGTTAGACTTAGTATATTCAGTTAGACTTAGTATACCCAGTTATACTTGGGATACTCAGTTATACTTATATTTTGTACACAAAACAGTATTTATGCAGAGAACTTTGTTCAAAAGTTTAGGCTAATGGATCATATGGGATTTTACTGATATACTGATACTGCTGATTATATGATAGTGATACTGATTATCGTATCAGCACATCCCTACTCGCAATGGAAATAGCAACTAGGGTTTTCCAATGGAGGTCTATAGATTTGTCCCGACAGCAACGATAAACTTCCACTACTTTAGCTGTAGTGAAAGAGTAAAGAAATAAACTTTGCCCACTAAAGACATGACAGAGAAATGTATAATAAACATACGAAACTCCTAATAAAACAATAAAGGTCAACAAAACTCTCCAGACAGTGAAGCTCTGAAACAATTTGTCACTAATAGTCCGGCAGAGGGGAAGACTATTGATCCTGTTTGGGGAGAGAGGAGGGCCGAAAGAGAGAGAGAGAAATGATACTGGTTCCGTCTCTTCCGCTCCCTCTCTCTCGCTCTCTTCGTCTCACACATCTGAAGAGATGGCAGGGATACAGCAGAAGAGTGGCCCTGGGGGTTTACTGTGTGAAGCTGAGTGACCTTTAATGTGACCTGAAGGGGTCAGTGCAGATTACTGCACCTCCGCGTCTATCCCTGTGTGAACGGGGGGGAGTGGGGGGAGGTCGAGAGGAAGGAAAAGAGAGGGACTGTCCGGAGTTATAATGTATGGACGGACGTGGCTTTGAAATTTCAACTGCAACTGAAAAGACAGTGTATGTGAGGGAGGAAGAGAGGAAGGCACGCCTGTGTCTCAGCTCTGTCAAACTCTGCCGAGCCCTGCAGCTATCCCTACTTCCACACGCGAGTCCAACACACACACACACTCACACTCACACACAGCATCCCACAAGGGCGGCAGTGTGAGTGGCAGGCCGGGGCAGGGGGGTGGGGAGACTAGCCAAGAGGCAAACAGGTGCAGGCCCTCTGGATTCTCTCAAGTGGCATACATTAAAAGAAGGGGGAGAAAAAAGAGAGAAAGATGAAAACATCCCCGAGGATGAGCAGACTGCATAGTTCTACTCATTTTTTGTTTGGCGTGTGTGTGTGTGTGCGCGAGAGAGAGTGAGCGAGCATCTCTTTTCCTTTTGCAGAGAAAGCAGATTTGCCTCTGTTCTCCGAGACTAAGATGTGTAGCGAGAGCGCTGGAGGAACATGGAGCCGGAGCCGAAGTTTAGGGGCACGGAATCCGACTTTTCTGATTGAGGAAAAAACCAAAAAGTCTTCCGAGAACATATACTACTCGTAGATGAATACACCCACATATGTACATACGCTCTGCATTCCTGCTCTCGTTAAATTCTAATCAGAACGAACAAGGCTCGCGCTATACAACACAAGTCTGATGAACGAAGCTATATAGTCAAATTACATTACAAGTGATAATATGTTCACACGTTCTCTACAGGGAACACACCTTTCACATTTAAATTCTATTTATTTGAGCTCAACGGATTCGATTTAACTGATTACATAATACTTTACTGTCCGCTATTACAATTAACTGTTGCACAAACTGGTAAACAATCATCCCATGATATGTATTTCAGTGAGGCTGTATTTGTATATTCACTTAGTACTTGTTTTTTATTTATATATTTAATATTTAAATATTCTTTTTTTCAATAAAGGCAAACTGCGACAAGCAGTCACGCAGCCTCTCACAGCTAAAAACACAGCCCTCTGCTCAAGTCTGGAAAACCCACCACTCCACCCGTATCCAGGCTCTTTAATATGAAAGTTCTTGTACGAATAAACCTAAAACATCCAGCCATAATCGTTTTGTCGCTTTAAAAATCTGAACTGGATCACTAAGAGAGGCAGGCAGGCCTAATATACACTGCGAGTGCCTAGCTGCTCTCCTCATAGAGCATCGTGAAACACACAGTGTGGCTTTGCTCTGTCCACCAGGCCCGCTAGCCTCTCTTAGTGGTTTCAATCTGCCGATTTTTTAATGACTTGTTCCGCCCCATCACCCCCAACATTCAGATATTCCCTACTGATTACTGTTGAAGCTCCGGAGCCCAAAACCTAGTTTTCCACACATCACTGATTTTCAGTTTGGTTCCTGACTTCTCCTGCCAGTGAATGGATTTGCTAAATTCCTCCTTGCAGAGTTTTGGAAAATGCATTATATGTGACGCTACACATTATATTGGACTTTTTAATATATTTGTATAGTTAAAACTTAAGATGTATTGTATAGCTTGAGAT
This sequence comes from Megaleporinus macrocephalus, assembly GCA_021613375.1. Lineage (NCBI taxonomy): Eukaryota > Metazoa > Chordata > Actinopteri > Characiformes > Anostomidae > Megaleporinus > Megaleporinus macrocephalus. Next base: position 28,675,537 of record CM038718.1, on the reverse strand, counting down.
GTATAATGTATTGGGGTTTTTTTTTGTGTATCTGTATGTGTTAGTGTTTTTGGAATAAATAAACATTTGCTGCCAAGATAAACAGCTTTAAATGTAATTTTCTCAGATCTCTAAAACTTGTGCGCAGCACTGTATATCATATGAAAGCAGAGTCTAACCACATTCTGCTTATAGAATAAACTTCTCCTAAAACTTTTTCATATGTTCACAACCTTCATATGACCACTGTCCAAATTAAATGTCACTTTACCCACCAAAGATATTTCACAGGAGAAGGGAAAATATTCCTAGCTTTTTAAGATTTTGTTATATTACATATTTTATTATATTATTATATATCATATATACATTACCGCTCAAAAGTTTGGGATCACAGTGAAATGTTCTTGTTTTCAATGGAGTAGCCTTCCAACAATGGACTGACGGGTCTCTAAAGAAAGTTGTTTCTTTCTGGCCATTTTGAGTCTGTCAGCAAGTTATCAACTGCTGATGCTTCAGATACTAAACTAAGCTAGAATGTTGTTCTCTTTTATGTTCACTTATTAGTAGAATGTTTTTCAGCTGTGCATCACAATTGAGCAAGAGTGTCCTAACAACCAATTAGCCCAATAACATCCTTAACTTGGATTGGCGGCCGTACCAGGAGATTTAGACAGAGGACTGAGAATTACTGATAATAGGACTATATGCAAAATAAGCCTTTATACAAAAATATGCTTTAATACAAACATTTTTATTCTTTAAAAATCATCTGATACACTTAAACTAATTGTAAAATGGACAATATTGTTTGTGAATTGCATAATATGCAATTCTAAAGTGATCCTAAACTTTTGAGTGGTAGTGTGTATATATATATATATATATATATATGTGTGTGTGTGTGTGTGTGTGTGTGTGTGTGTTTGTGTACCCTACCTTTAGAAGATTTGAATGTTATCCTCCTAAAGCCCAACAGTCTGCATGTAGTTCCTCACATAACTTACATATTAGTCACATCTCATTACATATAATGTGATTGCAGTGACTGAATAATACACCTTTGGATTAATACCTGTATAACAAGCCTGTGGTTCAAAAGGTTTACTCCTTAATCTTCTTTGTATACCCATATCCTCAGCCTTCTTATAGTAAACACAGTAACGAAACAGAATACAGCTCAAAATGACGAGTCATTATTAAGGGACACATCGATCCAGTGTTTTCTGTCCTAATACCAACTCTGATATCTAAACTAAGCATACCGGCTGATACTGAATATCGATCCATTGGATTCTTAAAGCACTTAGTAGCAAAACATAATAACAAAAATATAGAAAATACACCATCCTATTAACACCGCATAAGAAAATGACTACACTTAAACTTTTTAAATGTTTTGTAACAGCTGTAAGGAATGAAAACCTTGACATTTCATAAAAGTTAAGTGGTTACACGCAAAGTTGTACTACCCACACAGCCAATGCACAGAAGATCCCCAGAGGCATCTCCCTGCTACCTTGCCCCCTCCCTTCATACCCCACCCCCTCAGCCTGGTGGAAAGCCCCAACCCAGCCCCCAGCTTCTATTCAGCACGACTGACGCAGAACCGGGGGCGGCGCGCTCTGTTTCCGGCAACACTTCCTCATTGCGTAGGGTGTTCCAAAACAAAAACATCAAATGCCGGGCTATAGCTTAAACACACACACACACATGCACACACACACGTACACACACACACACCTGTGGTCAGGTAGTTCTAAGGGATGGAAAATGTACCGAGCCAAATTTCCAATAAGCAGCACTTCTATGAACACGTCCACCCACATTGAACGTCTACCCTGAAGTGAGCAGAGCTATATTTACACTGCCCATCAAGGAACAAACGCACTCACGCACACGCTCACATACTCAGATCTGAGACTTAGTTATACTGAGGCTGCTCTGAATATATTAGACAGACAGACAGACAGACAGAGACAGACGGATACATTTCTTTGTATCAATTTATAACTACGCCAAAGTTAGCGTTACACCTTTTTTATTAAATATTATATTATATTATATTATATTATATTATATTATATTATATTATATTATATTATCCACTTGAATAAAATCTTAAACTCTAATTCAACAAATGATCAAGGCATACAGAGAAAATGGGACCATACAAGACCTGAGGCACCATACAAGACAACCAAAGTTGTCCCCTTCAGATAAATAAGGTACTTAAAACTTATCTCTGAGAAAATTAATTCCCTACTCTTCATTCAAAATTGAACAAATCCACAGGTGTTCCTGTCCATCCTTCCACTGTAAGAAGACAGCTCAATGCCACGGGTCTGAAAGGATGTGTAACTGTCAAGAAGCCCTCACTGAGAAAAGGACCCAGACGGTAAAAGAACACACAGCAACTGGACATTAATGAGTTAACAGATTGAATGAAACTGAAAATAGGAGGAAAAATTGGAGCATTCCAACAAGAAGAAGTTTTTCTTCAGACATTTGGAATTTTATTTTGCTCCAACTCAGAAATGAGGAAATTATGGAAAAGTCAGCAGAATTTGTATTTCTTTCCCAAACGGTGCACTGGACACTCTCTCTCCCTCTACCTCTCTCTCTTTTTCTCTCCCTCTCTCCCCTCTGTCTATCTTTCCCTCTCTCTATCTTTCTCTCTCCTCCTCCCCCCTCTCTCTCTGCCTCTCTCTCCCTCTGTCTGCATCTCTTCCTCTTTCTCTCACCCTTTTTCTCACTTATTTTCTCTCTCTCCCTCTACCTCTCTCTTTCTCTCTCCCTTTCTCCCCTCTGTCTCTCTCTCTCTCCCTCTATCTTTCAATCTCCCTCTTTCCCCTCTATCTTTTTCTCTCTTTCTCTCTCCCTCTGCCTGCAGCTCTCCCTCTTTCTCTCACCCTTTTTCTCTCCCTCTACCTCTCTCTCTCACCTCTGTCTCTCTCTGCCTGTCTGTCTGTATCTCTCTCCCTCTCTTTCTCAGTCTCCCTCTTATACTTTCTCTCTATCTCCCTCTCTCAATCACTCTGTCTTTCTTTCCCTCTCTTTCTTAGTCCAATCTTCCTCTCTCCTTCTCTCGCTTTCCTAATGACTCTCTCTCTCTCTCTCTCTCTCTCTCTCTCTCTCTCTCTCTCTCTCTCTCTCTCTCTCTCTCTCTCTCCTCCCTTCTCTCCCACTCTGTCTATCTTTCTCTCGGTGTCTCTCAAAAATACACACACACATGGCAGTCGGAGCCCGTGACATTCCTGCAGCTGCGGCACTCTTGCACCCCCCCCACCCTCCTCACCCCCTACCCCTATACACCCCCCCTCCCTCCCCCCCAGTGTTCTCCCCGGGGGAAGAATGCCTAATGAGTCACGCGTCTGTCTGCCGTAACCTCCGCCTGTGTGTGTGTGTGTGTGTGCTGTAACGCCGCTGTGTGTGTGAGTGCGGAGGCGGGATGGCGGGATGGCGGGCAGACTTGGCGCGAGCTTTGGTGTTGGGCGGGGAGGGGAGGAGGGGGGGGTGAGGGAGAGGAAGAGGACTGTGGAAGGCTGGCGGCACTTACTGCACCTAAATTCAACTACTGGAACCTGAGAGAGAGAGAGAGAGAGGACTATATATGTTCTGTCTGTGGGACTCGACCTCCCCTGTCCTACAGCAAACACACTTACACTGGTTTCTATTACAGTCACGTTACAATCATATGAATTATTAACAGCGATATTTCCAAACCAAAACGTTAAGCCTCACTATTTAAGCGCCCACTGCAATACATCGTTCTGCTAAAGAGTTACGTATACAATCATTTTACATCCTGTACCGACAGGACTGAGTCTGTACTGACTGGTTGTTTCAGTATCAATAAAAAAACAAAAACGATGGAAAATGTAATGAATGTATGCAAAATGATGACTTCACTGCTCTAATGATAAAGAAATACATCTTCTATTCATAGCACAAATGTGGGGCCCTTTCAAAGTTTTGAATTCACACTATATGCAGATATTTTCTCCACTCGTTTAAAGGGAAATTCCACCCACTTTTTAAATTGTCTGCATAACTACATCAATAAAATGTTAACAACGTCATTCAGAGTGACTTGATATGAAACACTCCATTATAGGCGAGTTTACTGAGTCAGAACTGTGAACAGTGATGGTGATGGGAACCAAATGTCTGAGGAGTTTAATGCCTCTAAAGCTACACAAAAAAGTTATTAAAGAAAATGTTTTGAGACATTATTTTATGATAGTTTAGACATAAAGGTATGACACATGTAGGTTCACTGGGGGTTGTGGATCGTAACTATCTATTCTGGATACATTCAACATCACTATGAATAAAAACAGGCCATATTGAGAAAATGACTGCGGCAAACAACTTTACTCCCAAGTTGTAAGAGCCAAATCAAACTCTGCATATTAATTCTGCATTCTAATTCACAGCTGTATTGGCTCTGAGTGAAGCGCCAATGTTTGCAAATATTGACTGCGTTTCCTGTTTAAATCTGCGCTCCATTAGTTTGGCCTGAGCAAAACATAAAAATGGTCAATTAGGAGTAGAGCAACATTTGGCTGACTTTATGGTGCGTGTTATGGGGAAAAAGGTCTTAATCAACTGCTGTAACACACATTTACACATTTACAACTGTACTGAGCTGGAAAAGTGGAGCCGAACACACGACGAAAACCACATCACGCTTTTGTCATGACTAAGATGAGTCTAAAGTACAGTATTCGAGCGGGGCCTACGTAAAGCCTCCAGAAAAACAAGAGAGCACTGTAGAACAGCCTCCCCCCGCCTGCTGCCCCTCTGTCCCACGCGCTGAGCGGCCTGTTTCGGCCCACTGGAGCGCTTCCCCGCGCTGGGAGGTCAGTGGCAGTGCAGCCATGCGTGCGAGCCGCTCACTCAGCCTGTGTTTGGATAGCCCCGCCAAGACAGCCACGGGAGAGCTTTATAGACAGGTAACGACTCCACAACGGCCTCCAGAGAGAGAGAGAGGGAGAGAGAGGGAGAGAGAGAGGGAGAGTGAGAGAGAGCAAATGAAACAGGGAAAGAGAGAGGTGAAAAGGAGGGAAAGTCAGAGTCAGGGTTAGAGAGAGGGGAAAGAGAGAGAAGGAAAGAGAGAGAAGGACAGAAAGAGAGAGAGAGAGAGAGGTGAGAGAGTAGGAGTCAGAAAGAGAGTCTGAGAGGAGAGAGGATGAGTGAAAGACTGTGAGTGTAGAGACAGAGAGACAGAAAGAGAGAGACAGAGAGAGAGGGGGGTGAGAGAGTGTTAAAGAGAGATGGGGAGACAGTGAGATATGAGTGAGAGACTGAAGAGAGAAAGAGAGGAGAGGAAAAGAGATGGGGAGAGAGTGGGATATGAGAGAGAGAGAGAGAGAGTGGGGAAGAGAGACATTGGGATATGAGAGAGACAGAGGAATGGAGATGGGGAGACAGTGAGATATGAGTGAGAGACTGAAGAGAGAAAGAGAGAGAGAGGAAAAGAGATGGGGAGAGAGTGGGATATGAGAGAGAGGTGAAGAGAGATGAGGAGAGAGTGGGATATGAGTGATAGAGAAAGAGAGAGAGAGGAAGAGAGATGGGGAAAGTGTGGGATATGAGAGAGAAAGAGTAATGGGGAAACAGAGAGCGAGACAGAGAGAGACGGAGAGAAACTGTGAGTAGGAGAGAGGAGGTAGAGAAAGAAAGGTAATGAGAGAGAGAAAGAGACAGAGGGATAATGGGAACAAAGTGGGGGTATGAGAGAGAGATGGGGAAACAGAGAGCAAGACAGAGAGAGAGAGAGAGAGAGAAAGAGAGAGAGAGAGAGAGAGAGAGAGAGAGAGAGAGAGACAGGGAGAGGCTGAGAGTAGGAGAGAGGAGGTAGAGAAAGAAAGGGAATGAGAGAGAGAAAGAGACAGAGGAATAGATGGGACGACAAATGAGAACAAAGTGGGGGTATGAGAGAGAGAGAGAGAGAGAAACAGGGAGAGAGAGGGTTAGGGAGAGAGAGGGTGAGGAAGAGAGAGAGAGAGAGAGAGAGAGAGAGAGACAGGGAGAGGCTGAGAGTAGGAGAGAGGAGGTAGAGAAAGAAAGGGAATGAGAGAGAGAAAGAGACAGAGGAATAGATGGGACGACAAATGAGAACAAAGTGGGGGTATGAGAGAGAGAGAGAGAGAGAAACAGGGAGAGAGAGGGTTAGGGAGAGAGAGGGTGAGGAAGAGAGAGAGGGTCATAAGAGATAGAGATAGAGAGCTAGAGAGATGGGGGGACGAGAAATAAGAAGAAAGTGGAGATATGAGGGAAAAGGAGAGATGGGAAAACAGAAAGAGAGATAAAGAGAGAGAGAAAGCGAGAGAGACCTACAGGTAGCCTCTGTTTTAACCCTTTGGAGACTCTGCAGACTTATTATTATTATTGTTATTATTATTAATGTTATACAGAGTCGTTATACAGTATTGATATTAAATCATTATGAAAGTAAAGAACTAAATTTACTTCACTCAAATGTTTTCATCACTTCCACAGAGTCACATCAACAGAACTTCTCAGTACTTTTAGTTTAAAGTGTTCTAGCCTAAGCACCTCCTGCCTTTCTGAAGTCCAGCATTAGAGACACTAAACAGTAAGCACACTGTGTGAGCTACGTGGCTGCAGTAGTGGACGGGAGCATCTGCGCATCTACTGGAGTTCATAGTGTTCACACTGATATAATAACACGCGGATGCTCGTTAGTAGCTACACAATAGCTGTCATTATACTGTACTGTATTGTAATAAAAAGCAGAGCGCTGAATGAGCGGCTGGATCCGGCGCTGAGCTCCATGGTGTGTGTTTTTTTTTCCTAGCGTGTTCGGAGACGCTTTAATTCACAAACGTAACAGACTGCAGGGCAGACTCACTCACTGGCGGCCTGAGGAGGGATCCTGCCGTTGCCATAGCAGCATAGCCTCAGCTCCATGTGGGGGATACAAACAGAGCCACACAAACGCACATGGAGCGCACACACACAAACACACACGCGCGCGCACACACACACATTTTCTCTAACCCCCCGCAGTGAGGGAGCTGTTGTGAGACTGAGTGGCGTCAGCCGCCATTCCTGCCCGTACCCAGCCCTGCAGCACTGCTCTGCCAAACGAGAGTCAGTCTGCCTCCATGAAGCTCACCTAATACCACATTCTGAAATAAAGCCGTCTCGTTAGGCTCCTCTTACTGCACTGCTGCTGGGTTTTAGTCGTGCCACTCATAATATCACTGGCATTAGACTTTAATGTAGGAGAATATAGACTCATGACTGTTACGGGGCAGTTAAAGGGAAACGTTGATATATATTTTGGGGAAGGATAGAAACGGTTAGGCCGAAAAAAATCAGATTGGACCAATTTTGTACCCAAAATGGACAATATTATGGACAGAATTCAGACTTCAGGATAGCTGCTACTACAGTCTTTATCTCTGAACTGGACCTCAGTGTGAAATATAGTATCAGTATCTACATAAGCAAGTCTGTTTTGAGAGTTTTGAGAGAACTCTGTCCAGTTTAAAACCAGCATGTGGTGTTTAACTATGCAGCTTTTACGTTACCTGTCAGCTACTTACTAGCTGTTGCTTGTAAACAAGGTTTTTCCATTTAAGCATGGCAGCTGCCCTTTACATTGTGTAGAAATTTTATAGAGAACGGAAGAACAGAATTGCTCCAGAACAAAACCCCTTTACGTTTACTCACGTCCAAAGTTAAGGACGTTTTGTTCTCACCTGTAGAGTTACTATTTTGGAATATACGTATTTGTATTTTGGACGTTGACGATACGTAGGATTCATTCCATGGGCCATACAATCATATGCAAAAGTTTAACAAGCTCTAGTCAAACGCTAACCCTATGTTAATATCTCTTCTCATGTTTTCCATGCAATTTCTATTTAATAGGTTTAACATTTATTTGTTCCCCCATCATTTAAATACAGTAAATAACCAGTTATTGTGTATAAACATGTACAGAAAATGTACAGAAGAGTGTTCTCCATAGAGGACGAGTTCATTTTTACACACTGTGTCCGTATTTAATGAAACAGTACACAGCAAATGCGAATTCGGGCCCTGGCTAGGTCCCTGGAGGTGAGATCATTGTGACACTGATGACTCAATGATGTACGTATGATATAGCTGTGAAAACAGTAAGTAACAACATAGTACCAATCATTTCTACTGGGAAGCTCATCCACTGTGCTGTGATTAGCCATACAGTAATTTCTAGGATGAATATTCCAGTCATTCTTAGCAACTGTAGCTAAAACATTAAATCATCTAATCATTCAGTATTCAGGGTTTAAACTAAAGTCTCCAAAGTAATATCTGAAGGCACCTAGTTAGCCTGTTAGCAGCTCAGGCTATTTTACAGTGTGTGATATCATTCTGTTGGTAAACACTGACATTACGGTGTGTAAGTAAAGTTAAATCAAGAGCAATTGCATCTGTGTAGCTAGTAGCTAGCAGGTACCTAAGAATGATTCTGTTAGTAGGAAGCTGACGATGAATGATAGACTGTGATAAAGTGTCTTGCTAGATCAAAAGCCTTATTTTTTTTATTGCAAACAACACACAGCCCAAAACATGTCTACAGTTGAGCTGGATACATGAAACTATTTACGAAGATGGAACATAGTAAACAGCCAATCAGCAAAGAAGGTTCCACTGCAGTTGAACATTTCCTACAAGGAACATGGCTGATGTCTCTGGGGGGTACCTATGTCATTTCACCAGGACGGTTAAATTTAGCCTATGACTGTATTTAAAAAACGTACGTCTGCCTGAACTGAATTTGGCAGTTAAGTCCTGCCCATTTGTACTGAAGAGTTTTTATTAAAAAGTTTTTCTTTGGACAGTGCCGACATATTCAGTAAACAAAAAAAGCATTCGATGGCTCTGAAAATGGCCACAAAAATATGAACTGATTTTTGGTACATAAACGGTGTGTCTCAAAACATAATGAGCTGCCTACAGAGGCAGCATTTTACATCATAGCATGCTCCCGATGTAGGCTGTCCCAATTCTTACATACCTTAAACATGCTGTCTCCTGAGGAACCTTATTTTAACCTTATTTTAAGGAAGCATCGAACGTTTCCTCAGCCGCTAAGGCAATCCCATGATGCAATGTTATTTTGATTCTCTCTGGTGTTATTGTCCTATAATCACACAAAACTGTATTTTATTTACAACTTTGTAACAAGTCGTTAACCATTTAGCAGTTTTTATTAGCATTTATGCTAGCGATTTTTTTACCACTGGTCGCGTGCTGCATTGGGCGGGAACAAGCCGTGACGCAGTTACTCTCTGACTAGAACGTCTCAGTAATCTGTTTTATGAGGAGATATGTCAGATAAAACACTGCTACTTAAACAGCTGCCTACTTAGACAGTGCTTACTTAGACACTCACTAGGTTTTAAGGCAGACCGATTGTCAAATAAATGTTTTTGAAGCATAAATAGTGATTTCATGTAAAAGTAGTCTTCTTTAGATTAGTCTAAAAATTCCAGTCCACATATACACAAATAAGCACACATCAAATATATTTGATGTATATTTCATGTAAAGTAAATAAACGTCATATATGGCTCAGTGTACGATGACTCTTCCTCCTTTGCTGGACATTTAATCTCTAATAGGTGTGGAATCATCCCAGCGAACTCCAAAACGTCACTTTGCTACTGCTTTCTCTAACAGTTGTTGCTTATAACTACACAAATAATTAATAATTCACTCTAAATTCCCACTGTAGACGGAATGGTCCAAAAATCACTAAATGCACCCCCACCCCCAGCCAAACATCCCCCAAGTCAACCTTATTCTTAACCCCCAGGATGACAACTTTTTTTTCGACCCAGGATGCAGTGGCGGGGGGGGGGGAGCCCTGATTCGAGGAGATATTTACGAGCCGGAGGAGAGTGTAATTTCCTGCCGGCCTCCGCTAGTTCCGCTGAAAAAACACAGCAGAGGAAGCACATTTCTCCTGGGAGACAACAGCCAGCGAGGCTCGCCGGCTCAGGCTCTTAAAGGGACCCGCACGTGCAGCCTAGTTCAGACAGACCACACTCACACACAAAGCTTCAGCACAGACTTCGGTCCAATTTGTCCAGTACATATACTGACTACACACCCTGTAATATATCACTGCTGTCAGATCGAAACCTCACATTTCTAAAATTATAACTTTACAGGAGAAGGAAAATAAATATGGTACTTTGAATGCCAGTCAATGGACGCATCATGACATTTACACACAATGTTAACGGTAACATTAAGTCAAGAATCATGTCAACAACAAATGACTCAACTGGCAAAAATTAAGATTTTGGTCAGAAAGCAGTGATATCTGCAGCCTCATATCTCTACAGCCCTTAATCATTTAATCTAAGTGGTAGTATCTGATGTTACAATCTAGAAATCTTTACAAGTTTGAGTCGAAATCAGGTCTTGAGGGTTTAGTAGAGAATTTTAATTTAGTCTTGGTATTAGTTGACTATTAGTTATTAGTAAGCCGCAACTAAAAATCTCTTTTCTTGAAAGACAGAACTGTTGTGCTACATGCAGTAAATACAGTGTTTATAGAAAAAAAAGGGTGAAAACAACTTGCAACAGTTGTTTAATCTGAAGTTTGTATAGCTAATTTGCTACCAAGATAGCTGGCATATAATGCTATCCAGTTGAAGATCAGAAACAGACTAAAACTTCAGCTAGATTAGCTAACAACTTCCGCTAAATTAGCTACCGTGCTAATTAGCATATCTGTTCCTCAAACGACACACCGTTTTCAGTTGTTTTCTCTTTTTCCTTTAAACATGGCATTAACAGCATGTAGCGCGTGTGTGTGTCCACCAGACTAAACGTGTTGCTATAATGAAAGTCTCGTTATTTGAAGTCGTATTGAACTTAAAGCTGCTGCGAGCGGCAGGAAGACGGAACCTGAGTAATCACAGTGCGTTATTGTAGCAGAACCCACAGGCAAGGATGCATACGTAAGGTTTCAGGTCTGTTATAAATTAAACTACTTCCAGAAGTATTGACGGTTTTGATTCATGAAGTTCTACCTCAGAGGAAATAGCAGAAGAGGTGAAAGGTCAGGAGTCATTCTCGTGAAGCGTTTCAGAAAAAAACGGCTGAGGCGTAACACAAAGTCAGGACTCTAAAAACAAGAACAACTCACTTACACGTAGGCCCTACTCCACAAAATTCAGAGCGGGCCCTAAGGGTCTCGCAAGAAATCTAAATAAGGTCATTTCCAATGGAAAGCATCAACATTGCTCTTGTGTTGCTTTTCAGTCCTGTAGTCTTTGAGTAGGTGTTGTGCTGAATTTAGATATTGTTAAAGATGGATATCATAGGAAAATCCATTTTTGCCTACAGCAGTTTAGCCCCACCCATTTACACTGAAGTTCTATGGAGTGTTTCAGCCTGGACAGGCTTCTGAATGATGCTTAATACAGGCTAGTCCATCAAAATAGTGTTCATTTCAATATTTCAGTCTTTGATGATGAAAAAAGATGACCAACATTATAAATACATATTCCTTCAAAGAAAAATGTCATTTTTGTAAACATGAATTTTCCAAAGCCCTCTTAAAATTTTAGGTAGGCACTCTGGGGCATAAGGTGTTTGAATATTTTAACAGTAAAAATAGAAAATTAGCAATACTATGTACTGTCACATTCAGTCTTTCAACTGTAAAATAAAAAAACAAAAAGTATTTTAATTTAGTATGCAATATAATCAACCGACTTCAAAACTCAATTCATACTGATCATACACATAAATTATAAAAAAATGCATAAATTATAACACATATTAAAAGAGCAGACCTGTCCCCTCTGTAGCTCAAAATCGAGAGCAGGGTGAATAAGCACCCCCACATTATGGTGGCTAACATATTACAAGGTATTTTATATTTTATATGCTGAAGTTTGGGCGATCCTGGTTAAACAATATGTTTGGTTGATTTACCATGTGAAAATAAGTTTCCATTTAATATATTTGGGAAAAATACAACTTATTCAATGTGCAACATTTATGACATATTTTTATTTTAAGTTTCATTTCTATCAGTATTTTTTAATCTGGTTTGCTTTGCATATTTAACATTAGATACTGTATCTCCTTCGGTGGCCATATTAGCATGGTCTGCGTCACTGACAGGGTTAGAGTTTGAGCTAAAAAGTAACTTAGACTAACTTTAAAATTAAAGGTATCACCAATAGACTTAAGCTATATATTTCTACGTTAGGCCTTATCTGAATCTAACAGGCCTGCCCAAATAATTTTTCATAATTCGTAGGTAGGACTTGTAGGTCACAGAGTTGGGCATTATATTTATTATATTTATTAAGTTAGCCTCCTGAGTGTCGCTTCTAAAATCTATAAGCCACCAAAAAATAGCAGAAACATGGCATGGCATACTTTTGCAACAGCACTGTATTAATATAAGGCAGATTTTCAGACCCTCCTTTTTATCACTAAATAGAAAAAAACATTGATTTAAAACACTGCTATATACACTGCAATATGAGGATATTTATCATTGTTGTGATACAGTATGTCACAATATGGTTTTATGGGCATATTGTGGATGTCATCAGCACTTAAAGAACATAGACCAACCACACGTTTCATTACAAAGAGTGCAGTGCATTATATAAAACATTGAACAAAAATAGGTTTAGCTCCTATTTTTAGTCTGTTCTAACTTATTAAACCTCAAAACAACTAAACGAACTAATGTATATTGTGTGCATAATTAAAAAAAGCTTTTAAAGTAGTATTATAAAGTATCATATTATATATTTTCACCACCACAGTGTATCAAATCAGACTGTGAACTGTGTAAATAAAAAAAAGAGTAAATATTGCTGTAAAAATGTATGAACCACTACGTATAACATTTCAACTCAAAATAATGAACTAAAGCATCAGCAGTGTGCTTGTTTGATAGATTTATAGCAAAGCTGATGTTATGAAGCCTATGAGTGAAGTGGGGCTTTATGTATGTATGAATGTTTGTACCTGACACGTGTCTGTGTTTAAGAGAGAGTAATAAAGAGTGCACAGGAGAGCGTCTTGTTATCTCACTGAAAATGTCTGTATGTGTGTGCGCGTGTGCCTTGCCCTTAAGGGGGAAGACGGGTGTGTGTGTGTGTGTGGAGCCAGGCGAGGCGAGCTCGGCAGCCTGCCCTCCGCGTCCACACCTCTCCCTCTCACAAACCGGCGTCACGCTTACGGGAAAAAGGAGGGGTGAGGGGAGAACAAACGCTCTGAGGGGCCTTCCGCAGCTCCGCACAGCAAACATCACCGCCAGCCATGCAGGCTATCGCGTAACTTACACACCATGCTCATGAAAAACATGCCGTGAAAAGAACCACTAGGATCTTGGAGAGATGGAAGTATGCTCTCCCAAATAAAGGCGATAAAAGGGGGTTTGCTTTTTCCTTTCCTTTCACTGGATGGTTGTACTCTTTGAAAGTTTAAAGAACATTCACATACTGTGAAGTCATTACCAACTGAAGGTTCTTCCTAGGCTCAGACTTCTAAGCCAAGGACCGTAAGGCAGTGGTGAACTAGAGCTTTTCTGATAGTGTGTTAGCACTAAGATAGTGCTGGTACACATTCGTTTGAGACTAAACACAAAAACTAGAAGCTTGGAGAAGCTTGTAACAGATATTAAAGCATTACTTACTCTCTATGTTGCAGTTTTGCATTGACTCTTTCAGTAACATGTCCCAACATACAACTCTTAGCTGATAACTGAATCCTGGTTGGCTTTCCACACATATTCACAGTCAGTTATCTAACTCGGTGAACTAGACCGCCAGTTCCTCAAAATGTTAGATGTTACACTGAATTTATGTGTTTCCAGTGAAAAATGATCAATTCCACACCTCATAGCTAAAGGTGGGAACACAGAACTTGACTAAATGTTCCTCTGACCATGATTGTTGGCAGTCTGAAGAACCCTTACACTTGATTTTCCGAAATAGAATATCTATTTGCCTTCGTCTGTCTACTGTCAACATGTGAACGCAGTAGTAATCAGGTACTTTAGACCTTCTCTGGAACCCCTGAAGCCCTAACCAATTAGCTTACTTACCATCATAACACAATGAAAAAATCTTTCAATCACAGCAAAAACAAGAATATTAGTACGACACCTACAACACTGAAGAACATAGCATGGATAGTCTGTTACAACACCATTAAAAGTTTTTGGTTCTCAAAAACCAGTAAGCCTTCTAGATGGTCCTGATGACTTCCCACTGCTTTTCTACAACACTGGTTATAAAAACACAACATGTTTTTTAATGAAAGTTGTTTCCAAACATCCAAAGGTACTGCTGAAAAATGGTTTCTCCTCATGCTGTTTAAAAACAATACCTAAAAATGTGAACTTAACACATAGTTGTTGCTCTGGCTATGATTAGCTTCATTCCCCACTAAAGGTTGAAAACCCAGGCCTGAACACTGCCAGCTTGTAAGGACATTTTTAAACATCTCTATGACCGTATGACCAAAAGACACGCAATCTAATATTATACATGTAGAACAAACAAAATCGTATGACATATACTGCACGCAGAAGCCACTGGAACAGTCCTGCAACAGGCAGACTCAGGTCTATTTCAGCCTAGCCTCGGTTACTTTTTCGCCTAACACTATGAAAGTTACCCATACTTGCGAGGGCAGTATGTCATATGACTCAGAATGTACGATCTGGTTCGCTTTGCATATTTATCATTAGATGCTGTATCTCCTTTAGTGGTCATATCAGCATACCTGCGTCAGAGACAGGGTTAGAGTTTGAGCTAAAAAGTAAAGTTAAAAATAAAAAGCATCACCAATAGACATGAACAGCCATTTATTACTACAGTAAGCCTTATCTGTATCTAACAGGCCTGCCCAAATCATTTCGCTTCATTCGTAGGACTTGTAGGCCATTGATTTGGGCATTATATTTATAAGTTAGCATGGTTTCGAAGTTAACATCTGAGAGAGAGGCCGATCAGACAAAAGCAATTATCAGACAGCCTCCCGAGTGTCGCTTCTAAAATCACTATCTATGAGCCACCGATGCCTTTAGATAATATCCAGGCTCCACACAACTAAGCCATAGGTGTTTATCTCCAGTTCTGGCTGTAGCGCTCATCACAAGTTTACCTGTATCACTCAAACACCTCCAGCTTATCTAAACCGCCTTTGCCTTGCGTGCCGCACACCCAGTAATCACCAGTAGCCACGCTCAGTAGCTCAGTAAGCCTCTTACACCCTTCCCTCCAGATTAACCGTTAGAGGCGACGACAGATGCGCTCACTTCAGATAAAAACACAGCACCTGTGTGGACAGATTCAGCCGCCTCAGAACCACACGCCCACACCCACGCGTCCAGGCACACCCACTCTTTCAAGCACACACATACACAACAACACATACATGCGACATGCTGTAGAGGCCGAGCGGCAAACTAACTTTTAAAGAAGCTGGGCGATATTAGCAGATGAGAACAACCAGATATGGAAGTGACCTCAAAGCCAATAAGTTAGCCATTCACATTACTCATTAACTTCAGGATTTAATCTGTGCCTGTTTAAGCACCACAACACCTTCATGTGATGGAAACTGAGCAAACGCTGATGAAGAGCAAAGCAAGTAAGGGTCGTTCTTTAGCAACACATGTGCTCCGCTGACTGAAACCGTCTTAACAAACTTTGTTTGTTATCTCTTGTGTCATCTCTTAGCTGTGCAATTTTGAACATGGTTATATCACATCTAGATCTTCTCTTGGATGACGGATTCTAGGATGATAACTTTTCCTAATGGGTCACTCAGAAACTTTAATTATACATCATTAGCCTGTTAGCCTGTTAGCAAGTTAGCATTAGTACTGTTCCAGCTCAGTTGTAGCATTACAGTCACCCAACCTGCAGACAAACGTAATCATACAGCAACTCTAGCACACAAAGTAACATAAAAGTGTTGAGTTGAAGCTTCTACAAGTTTATTTCATACACAAACTGCTCTGTGACTGCTAGAGGCCTACTAGCGTTTCAGCCTGGCTACATAGATGAAGCCACTAGTGTGTACAGAGTTCATGCAGACACTGTGCCTTAAAGAAGCTGAATTCTGCTGCAAAAGTCCAAACCGGCAACTGGGCTTAGCAAACCCAACCCCACAATTCCAGACGCTTCACCTTCACCTGCTTCACCCCCACTTCTAATTTACTTTTCAGGATGTAGGCTTGACACTACTGATGACAGGTCTTGGTCCTGCCAGCCACCCTACAGTCAAACGCTAGACCTACATGTGGTTGAGCACTTTTGAGAGTCTCTGTTTGTATCATTTTCAGCTTCCGCGTTCTGGCCATATTGAAAGCTGAGTTTAAAATAATAATTTCCATTAGAAGACTTTCAGTACAACTGTTCAGCACACAAACTAGTTCAGTAAAAATAGCAGTGAAGTGAGCACTGGCTCATAAAGAACATCAGAAAGACTTAGAGCCTTACCACAGGAGATGAAATTCGACACCCAGGGCAGTCGCAGATTGGAGGATGCACCTGTAAGATTCCTTTGGACATAAGAGTCTTCAGGCTTTTCCCTGCAGCAAATACAAACAGTACAGGAGTTTTAAACTTCAGACTTTGTATATATACTATTATATATACATATATATATATACATATACATATATATATATATATATATATATATATGTCCGTTTACATATAAAAAGTATATTAATTGTATACTGTAGTATACATATAGACTGTATACTACGAAGAAGTGCTCTTAACTCAACACACATAGCCATGTGGCATACCTGATGGCTTCTAAACACAAAGGATAAATAAATAAATAAATAAATAAATAAATAATTGAAGAAAGCAGTTAGAGGTTATGAGCATGTCTCTGAATATTACTGAATATTGCTTCTGTCTGGACTGCTGTCCATTAAGAGGGGGGGGGGGCAATATACCTCTAACCAATATGTCTCAAAGCTGTTCATGCTCCCTACTAATGCTAAGTGCCCTACAGTTTGCATTAATAGGTGTAAGGCTATTATTAACATTAAGACAAAGTGAAATATAAAGTTCAAGCAAAGGCAGCATTAAATGATAAGACGGTAAGCTGATTTCTGGTAAGCAGTCTCCCTCAGTGGTTCGTGGTATCTTCACTGGAACCTCGACAATCGCCGTTCCCATTATAAAGCTTAGTATTCCAGCTTTCCAGCATCAATGCATTTCACACAGAGAACCGTTCAAAACCCTGCTGCCAGCAGAGCACAAGGAAAACATTCAAAACCATACTTACTATCCACAACAGCACTGACTCAAGCAGCTATCCATATGAGCAGCATCTACAGATCCGAGTCAGAACCAGTCCTACCTGCTGCTTCTAAACACGCAGCTGTGACTTAAGGCACTCACTCCCCTCTGCTCCGCCAACTTTTCAAGCCCCTACGGTTCGCTTTCAGCGCGCACGTCTCTCTCCAAGCGTCAACCAGTCTCACCAAACGCAGTGTGCTTCTCGTTCCCTCTCCAGTCCCACTCCACCAGCGTCGCCAAATTACGCAGCCGAGTTCAGCTCCCTCCCCAAAAACAGTGCTCAGCCTCTGCGCTCCGGAGAGCGAATGGAGCAGAGAGAAAAAGCAGCAGCATGTGTTTTTCTCTTTTACGCACCTTTCAGCAAAAACTCTCCGATGCGGCTGCACTGATGCCCAGTAACCCTTTACGAGCAAAGCACGAGTTTGCGATGCCCAACGAAGAAACCTTCCAAGTTAAAAGTCTAGAAGCCGAAAGAACAGTGAAAGCACCCAGAACTCGCATCTATATGACAGACTGGCCCTTCACTGATACCTCGCGGAGTGGATCACTCCAAAAACTGGCCGTGACCAAGAGCGAGTGAACTCTCAAAACTATCGCGCTGCTCGCCTCACCTTTGTGCCTGATGCTCCTCTTCCAGTCCTTGGCGGTCTCCCTGCCGCTCACGAACTGGAACTCGTTGGGGGTGAGCCACTCGCCCCTGTACTTGATGGAGGGTCCCTTGCTGCCCTGACACAGCTTACTGATGTAGAGCAGCGCCTTGTTCTCGCCGCACTCCACCTCGATGCACGGCTCGCCGCTGTCGAAGAACGGCTGAAAGTCGGGCACCGACGAGAACCGCTCGAGCATAAGGTCGTCCGCGTGCGGCCGGTGGAGCGCGGCGGCGGCGGCGGCGGCGGCTGCGGCGTGAGCGGCGGCCGCGGCGGCGGCGTCGTGCAGTCCCAGGTAGGCGCGCTGCTGCGCCAGCACGCGCTCGTACGGCGGCGGGTGCGGGGTGACCACGGGCAGCGCGGCGGCGTTCAGAGGCGCCGCGTAGCCGGGCTGCCGGTGGTAGGCGGTCAGCGCCATGTCCTCGCCGTCCGCGCGCTCCCTCTTCACGGCGGGCATGTCCTCGTCTGCCTCGTTGTTGTTGGCGGTGGCGGCGGCGCTCGGGCTCGAAGGTGTGGGTGCACGCTCACGCGCGCGCCACCACGCAGCAGCACCCTCCGAACTGGAGCTGGAGCTGAAGCTGAAGCTAGAGCTAGAGCTTGAGCTAGAGGTAGAGCTCGCGCGGGCGACGTCCGCTCTCACTGCGCCGCTCGCGCGCTCCTCCTGGTCCGTCGGACTCGCGCGGCTAGTACCGGCCATCTCGTCGGCGGCACGGACATCGCTGACGGCTCATTGGGTCCCCCGCGCTCGTGCTGTTGTTGTTGTTGTTGCCTCTGCGCGCGCGCTCACTTTAGCCGGCGTCTCCTCCGAGCGAGAACTGGCAACTTTCATTCAATGCTACAACTACTCTGCTCTTATCAGCACACAGCTACTCAACTTTCAAGCCTAAAGCCGCTGTCTTTTCATAGCCCAGCCTGATATGTGTGCCTTGTAACGCGGCCCACACAGTCATGAGGGTTAAAAATATATATATTCTGGCAAATAACACAAAAAAGTTCTTATATTTGACAGGGCTGGAGAACAACAAATGTCCCCCTTCAGTCCCTTATTTTAACTATTTGCGTGTAAGAGAACGTCTGGAGCTAATGGGCGCCTTTCCCCCTCTCTTCTCTATTAACCCCGTGTATACCGTTAAAGTCACGCTTTAGTTAGACCCAGACCAAACAAGATTTGCACTCTCCGCCGCTTCTCTAACTTGGCCCATTTAAACAGCGGAGGCAGCGCGAGCGCGGAAAGGCAAAGGGGGCTCGCGACGGACGGATTTGCGTAACAATTTCCAGCCGCCGCCGTGCACATCTGAAGAACAGCCTACTTCTCAGTAGAGCGCCCTTCTCTCTAGCTCTGCTTTTCAGAGTCAACAGCATTTTTTTTTTCAGCCACTTCTGTAAATACCGAGGTGTTTATTAGTCTTTGGATCGCTGGTTAACTGTGGCATCCAGACAAGCTTTCTAATGAGTGCATTCAGCTACTTTACTGTGTAGATTATTCAAAGGAAATCATTAGCATTGACAGTGAGGAACACTTTGTGAGCCTATGGTCACTATGACCAATGCCAGGCTTTGTCTAGAGGGGTATAAGCCCCCCAAACACACACAAATGGGCTGTGGAGCAGTGGACCTGGAGTCCAGTCCTCGCTAATGCTCTTTTGGCTGAATACAGTCAAACCCTCACAGTAACGTTCCTTGGATGAGCAGGCGTCTACAAACTTTTGGACATATAGTGTAGCCAACAAAGCAGACCACCACACTGACCACGTAATAATTCATTGTCAGTTTAAATCATTAAGTCAAAGTAAAAATGAAACCAGTTGAGAAAGGCGCAGTTTCTAAATAAACCATGACAAACCATAACAGTAACTGTTGGGGATTATTTAATGGACCATTAAATAAAATAATAAACATAACATATTAATGTGACCTGAAATTTACTCAGTCTTAAACTAGATTGGTTGACAACTTCAGCTTGAAATGTTTTTTCTTCCAATATGTCGTGTGCAGCCATTTCTGCAGTGCTGTTCACCCGTGGCTTTCCAAGACATCAAGTTCAATATAGCTTCAAATAACAACACTTTTATTATAAATAAGTATGATGGACAGTGCAAAGCATAAAATAGAATAAATTCAGTTAAAACGATGTTAAATGACTTGAAACAGCTGGCAAACATGTAGAATGGCAAGTATGCTAGCTACCGCAAAAGCTGTTTTAGTTGACGTTCAGTAAATTCTTAAAGAGTGGAATCTATAATTTAAAATGTGTAAAACACAATCGCTTGTACAAATACCCAGTCAGGGACTTAATTCACCTGTTGACATAAGACTTGTGACTTGACAAGGACATAAAACTTGGGTAAAAATAACAAACAAGTCTTTTAAGTGCTCAGGTGGGTTAAGACATCAAGTAACAAGCCTTTCATTACATAGAAACCTTCAGTCTGATCAACACAACAAAGTTAAGTTAGAATTATTCTGGCACTTGTGTTTGCACACAGCGAAATTTGACTTGTGCATTTAAGCCATTTGTGTAGAGTAACACCCACATACACACACACACACACTAGTGAACATACACACTAGGGGGCAGTAAGCACATGTGTCTGGACCGGGGAGCAGTTGGGGGTTAGGTGCCTTGCTCAAGGGCACTTCAGTCATGTCCTGCTGGTCCCGGGGATCACACCGGCAACCTTCTGGTCACAAGACCGGCTCCCACGTATGTGGATCCCTAACCTTCCGGGGCCACTTTGCCCCAAAGTACTCTAAATGGTATTTTAATTGGTAACAACTTTTTATATAAACTAAAAATTGAGTGAACAGCAGTTACAGCACTAGTTAGTATATTCACCATTCAAACTACATGTTAGCAGCTGTTAACACAGCTTTAACCACAATGATTCCATGTAGTGCTTCTTTTATAAGGAAAAGCTTATTATTTGAAGTCATGTTGAACCTGAAACCACTACAAACCATAAGAGAATCCATTGCAGTAGTGACTGTATGAACATTGACAGACAAGCCATATGACATGAAAAAAGAATGGCTTAGAAAATAAAAGCTAATTTAATTAAATTTGTTTCTACTAAAGTATGAGATGAAGTAAATTATAGATTCCATTCCTTAAGAATTTACTAAAATGTCAACTAAAACAGCTTTTGCAGTAGCTAGCATACTTGCTATTCTACGTTTGCCAGCTGTTTCAAGCCATTTAACATCTTTTTAACTGTATTTATTCTATTTCATGCTTTACACTGTCCACCATACTGAAGGGGCTTTATAATAAAAGTGTTGTTGTTTGAAGCTATATTGAACTTGAAGCCACTGTAAGCCACAGGTGAGCAGCACTGCAGCAATGGCTGCACACGACATATTGGAAAAGAACATTTCTAGCTGAAGTTGTCAAGCAATCTAGTTTAAGACTGAGTAAATTACAGATCACATTAATATGGAACTTACTAGAACTACAGCTTACAACTATTAGCTGACTACTTTGACTAAATGAGCTATACTGCTAGCTAGCATACTCACCATTAAAATTACATGTTAGCCAAGTCTTAAGTTGTTAAACCCCTTGGTGACTACACTGATTCTATGTGGTGCCTTGGATAACGAAAGGCTTATTTGAAGCCATATTGAGCCCGAAGCCTCTGCAGAACTCGGGAGATCCCGCTGCAGTAACGACAATCAGAAAAAAAAGGAAAAAATTACAGGTTTGTATATATCCTATACATCTATTAAATGCAACATCTGCCATTTACATTGTGGAAGAATTTCATAATGAATGAATCAATAGAAATTCTCCAAAATAGCTTAGAAAAATGCTGGTTCCATTGAGAGTGAAGACAGTTTTTGGCCTCTCCTTTACTTGTTTTTCATTGGACAGCGATGATATATATATATATATATATATATATATATATATATATATATATATATATATATATATATATATATTTTAGAATTTAGTCTGATGACATGTCTTTGATAATTTAAACAATGAACATATACATCACTTTCTCAAAAAATGTGCCATGGTGGCTGTTTGTTGACATAAGCCATGACTGCATCCTCAACCAATAAAAACTGCCCCACAATCTGCTCTGAATTTCTGTTCTGAAAATACTGATTTACCACAAAAACACTGCACTCTGGCACTTTGGGGGATCCTTGCAGATAGACCTTGTGATATGACTAAAGACTGTAGTCTATTTGCATATCCAGTGTTTCAGAGTAAAAGGTCAGGGTTACTCAGGCTTTGCATGGTTTGTTGAGCTGTATGCTGTTACACAGCATACATACTGTATTAGCTACTATTCAGTTTTGGGGTCTTGTTCTAGTTTCAGTTGCTGCCCCTACCAGTGACTCAAATAAATAAACCATATAGGGGCATCTCGGAGATCCTGATCTGCCAGAACGCTTCAGACTCAGCGAAACTCAGGAAGTCAACATTGCCTCCACAAACACACATCAATCGAAGGCTGGAAAAATGTAAAGGTCAGAAGGTTTCTGAGAGATTATCATGTATCTGTAGGAGATCCCTGAAACCCCAAATGTGAGGATCCCCCATGGGGGATATCCCGCCACGCTCACGCCTACTGTCTTCATCAGAATCATGAGTGAGAGTGAGTCACAGTTTCCTCTGCACATACTCAAAGTGCAAGATTTACGAAAAAAAGGGGTTCCCCAGAACTTACAGATGATAGTGGCGCACATCCCACGGACTGGGTGCAGGAAAGGGTTCCCCTGAACTTTTCAGTGCCCGCCTCAAAAACATCTGCACTCTCATCCTTTATCGCTCTTGCGTTCAGCTATGAGAGTAGCAGCCACCTACTCCGTACAAGCAACACATTCGCTTTTCATTTCATCGTCGGTTTTGCAGGAAATCTAAACTGCCTCAACAGACTAATCTTTATCTCAGTCTGTGATCACGCAGGCGTGTTTTTTTGTAAACCAAGAACTTCCTCAATTTATCAGGTTACATACGTCGTACCTGCAGAGTCCGTAATGTGTTCAACTGTCAAACTCGTCAATCTAAATTCTTATTTGTATCTACCATAATGCTGTATACTCAGTATATATAAGCAGACCTGTTGGATTCTGTACTGTCTGTCACTACTATGAGTTCCTTACTAACTCTGACATGAATTCCATTCTCAATGTGCCAGTAAAACATATTCACAGAACTATTGATGTAATGAACTGTTACAGAAAAATGAATTAGGCAAATTTTAACTACGGTAAACCGATCAGTCTACTACACACCTCACAAAGCTTGTAGCTTTTTGTTGCACTTTGTTAATAAACATGAAACCACAAACCAAAAAGGCATTAACACTGGCAGTCCTACAGTCATACCATCTAAAACATAGGTGCCAGATCTCCAGGTCTCCAGGTTCCAACATAAACCAGCATGGAGCACAGACAAGTGATGGTACATGGGATTTTTAAAACATTGCTGCACCTGTAATACACCATAGGTCTACAAGCTAATGTTGAAGTTCACAGTAAAACCGAGGTGGCCCTTCAGAGAAGACCTAATGATTTCTGGGAAGTAAACCATTTCTGTTCACTGTTACGTTTTAGATGGGAAAATGGTTTAGATTTTTAAACTGGCCAATCAGAATTGGGGTTTCTTTGTACTATCCATGTAGATATAGCTTAGAGTTCTCTTACTGGTTAGAACATCAGGAGCTGAAATGAAGTCTCAATGCATCTGTTAAACCGTCGGCACAATGAAGTGACAGAGGAATGAGTAGAGGTGTAGTGGTTAGCACTGTCGCCTCACAGCAAGATGACCCGGGTTGGATTCCCGGTCCGGGCCGTTCTCTGTGGAGTTTGTATGTTCTCCCCGTGCTTGAGTGGGTTTCTTCTGGGTACTCCAGTTTCCTCCCAGAGTCCATAGACATGCATGTTAGGTTGATCCTCACTCTAAATTAACAATGTGAGTTTATGTTGGCCATGTGATGGACTGGCGACCTGTCCATGGTGTACACCGCTTTCAGCGATGACGCTTGAATTGACTCCAACCGTGATCCCGACTAGTGGGATAGTGGAATGAGTGGATAGAATTGTTTGAAAAATACACACTTTAGTCCGTCTTGAATTCCTAGATACTTTGCTGACTGTGAGTATGCGCTGCAGGCTTATCAGTGAATTGGTAGAAATGGAAACAACCATAGCAGCTTCTGAAAAAGTCACTGAAAAAGTGTTACAAGCACTGGTACAATATATTGTCTCTGTCCAAAGGAAAACATGTATCTCTGCTTTTTAAGGTTTCATTTTTCTGTATCATATGAACACGACAGCTGATCTTTATATCATGTGAAAGATTAAGTACGAATGGACCAATAGAAATGCTCCAAAATCACTGGAAATTAAAACCCTTTTTGACAAACACAAGGATTCTAATTTCAGCTATTGTTGTTTTGCTAGTGTTATATGCAATATACACACAACATACATATAATTTACAGACAATACACACAAATGAACAATGTGCAGTGTACACATATACAGTATAAGCACTCTGCAGACCATATAAGAACAGGTAATGTACAGGTTGTATTTTATATGGACAATATTGTCAATGTCCAAAGAAACAAATCTTTAAAACTTTACAGGTGAGGAGAAATGTCAGTCAGTGGTGATTGTGGAGCATTTCTATTTGTTCATTCATCATAGAATTCACAAAATGCAAAGAGCAGCTGCTGGTTAAAGATACATGTTTTTCTTTGGACAGTGATGATATACAGTATATATATGTACAGAGAAGCAACAAACATAAATATATTAAGTGTATATAAATACACAGTGTGTGTGGCAGTGCAAACAACAGTAATGTGCATTATGTATGGGAATAAAATTTTGTAGTACAATATATAAGTATAGATGTGAAGCAGAGTGTTATAAGTATCTGGAGAGGAGTAGCTATGGCTTAGCTGATGATATTACTGGTCAGCTATTTATAAGTGATGACATGAGAAAAGAAACTTCTGGGGATTTTGTTTTAGTTCAAACCTCTAAAACATTTCAAATGTACTTTTCCATGTTTTACCGTGTAAGAAGACCTAAACACTAACTCAACAAACGTTGCTCAGTGTTCCACTGTTAGAGGAAGACATGGTTCGTTTTTTGATACTAGAGTGGTCTAGATGTCTAGAGATCCTGACACTGAAATGTTCATTTTGAAGATCCTATTTATTAATCTTACAGCGAAAAGAAGAAAAATGCACATTGACATCAATTTAATCAGTCTGAAGAGCGCAAAGAGGGGTGTAGAGGCAGTACTTTGTGCCCTTTCCTCTTGTATGAAGGCCATTAACATGCTCTTCTTAACACAGTAGACCTTGTGGGGATGGTCTTCCCTCTCTGGAAGAATTTATCCTCCATATTTTTTTTTTACAAAAACCTTAATCCCTTTTTTTATCTTCACCCATTAACCAACAATGAACATTAAGGTTTGTAGTAATGTACTTGTTAGCAAAATATTATAAACTCATTAGGTATGATTACTGTGACTATCGGGCCCTCTAGCTAGGATTAGACTCCAAATGAAGCACCCATGCTGACATTAATCAACGTGTAATTAAATCAACGGTAACTGATACAAACCTTGTAAAATTGAATGATTGTAATCTAGAGTAAATAAACATTTTACCATGTAAACTAAAGGTACCACTTCCCCATTATCTTATGAATGAATGTACTGAAGCTCATGTTATTCACTGCAGAAGCCTATGAAGCCTTCCAGCTTCTTTCCATGACACATTAGTTAACTGTTCATTACAAAACAAAACAATTGCCCACAGCAAACCAATACAACCAGCAACAAACACTGAGTTTTTAAGCAGTTGACCTACTTAGTCGAGACATTATAATCAGTAGCCAACCAAATAAAAAAACAACAATAATTGGCCTTTCACAATCACCCCAGGCATGAACCTTCACTTGACTTTACTCAGTATAAGGTGTTATCCTAAATCAAAACCCCTGTATGCTGTAAAAATAAAGTGAAAACAGACACATATTGAGAAATTAAGAAAAACTGACAAATTAACAAATAAAAATATCATTCACAAAAGATTCCGTCCTACATTTAAGAGCAAGAGTGGTTGCTGACTGTTGTTATGATATCCCACATAGTTAATCAGGTGCTATTAATTGACTGTTATATGGGACAATTACACAAACCCTTGCAATGGCAGCACTGTATTTATCCAACTGTATATGACTAGTTATTGCTCATTGTTTCGCTTGCTTTGTTTGCTTTCAATTACATTTTTGCCCAGTCGGAAAAAAGTTTGTGCACACAGCACACATTGCTATGCTACAAGTCCATTATCCATTAACTATATTAGCCAAGTAGGATACAGTGGCAGTCTCCGACAACCACCGTGCAACATCTTAGGAAGCTTATGGTAAATAATTACACTGCATTTTCTTCAGAAAAGTTAAATATGAATACTTTAAGGCCTACCATTAAAAATACTGATCTTTGGTAAAGAAGTGTGTTAGATAAGATGGAACACATATGTTGCAGGGCCTGAATGATGATTGTCTTTATTGTGTTTATTAAGGTAAATGTATATTTGCTCATTTCAAAAGCATCAGGTAGTTTAAATGAGAGTGCCCACATGCCCACATTAAGGTCTCCATAGAGGGTCTTCCACACAGAGGGTGTCTCATTTGCTGTCTTTCATTTAGGTCTCTTTCAACCATCAGTTCACTGAAACATTCATTAAGATGTGGAACTCTCAAACACAGTAACTCAGTCTCAGCGTAGGTTTAGTACATATTCTGATTCTACTTTTGTGTATTCACTCTATCAGTGTTGTACTGGTTAGAGCTCAGTTTAGTTATAAGTTATAGTTATAAGATAACTATTATAAGATAACTATTAAGTAACGGTCATCTATCTGGAAAACTATGTAGGACCTGAAAAGTGTCCTAACAATCCTACAATAAACTAAAGTGCATCTCAACTCTATCCCCAAACCCACCTAGTAACACTTTGTACACTCTCAAAAAACTTGGCTCTTTAAGTATTCCTTAGTAAAAGTAACGGTTCTATTAAGGACTATTTTGAAAATCTAGAACCTTTTAAAAATGTTTTAATATAGCACCGAAACTGGTTCTTCTACTAAGTTACTTATCTCGCTCTCAAGTTTACAAAGTTGTTGTCACAAGTTAATTATCTTGTGCCTATGCTTATGAAGTTAATTACCCTAATTATCTCATACTATGTCACCTTAATTATCCCATTCTCACACTAAGTCATGGTCACAAATTAATTGTCTTGTTCCCAAGCTTACTAAGTCATGGCCACACCTTATTATCTCATTCTTATGCCTAAGACACTGCCTTACCTTATTATCTCATTCTCATCCCTTACTAAGACATTGCCACACATTATTATCTCATTCTCATCATTTAATAAGACACTGCCACACCTTATTATTTTATTCGCATCCCTTACTAAGACACTGCCACACATTATCTCATTATCATCCCTTACTAAGACACTGCCACACCTTATTATCTCATTCTCAAGTTCTAGTTTAGTTTCTAGAACCTTTTAAAAATGGTAGCACAGAAACTGTTTCTTTTAGCACAAAAATAAAAGAACCTTTTTGATGTTATATAGAACCATTTTAAAAAGGATCTAGATAGAACCACATACAACACATTATCCTAAATTGAACCATTCTCGCTTTTTTTATTTAAAAATATCTCATACTATGTCACCTTAATTATCCCATTCTCACACTATAGTAAGTCATGGTCACAAATTAATTGTCTTGTTCCCAAGCTTACTAAGTCATGGCCACACCTTATTATCTCATTCTTATGCCTTACTAAGTCATGGTCACACCTTATTATCTCATTCTTTTGCCTTACTAAGTCATGGCCACACCTTATTATCTCATTTTTATGCCTAAGACACTGCCTTACCTTATTATCTCATTCTCATCCCTTACTAAGACATTGCCACACATTATTATCTCATTCTCATCATTTACTAAGACACTGCCACACCTTATTATTTTATTCGCATCCCTTACTAAGACACTGCCACACATTATCTCATTATCATCCCTTACTAAGACACTGCCACACCTTATTATCTCATTCTCAAGTTCTAGTTTAGTTTCTAGAACCTTTTAAAAATGGTAGCACGGAAACTGTTTCTTTTAGCACAAAAATAAAAGAACCTTTTTGATGTTATATAGAACCATTTTTAAAAGGATCTAGATAGAACCACATACAACACATTATCCTAAATAGAACCATTCTCGCTTTTTTTATTTAAAAAAAGGTTTTATACAAAATCATACACAACATCAACCTAGAGAACCACAGCAGGAACCGTTTAAGCATACAAAGGTTATTTCAGGGTTTATGGTTCTATATAGAAGCCTTTCATTTATTAAAGAACCCTTTAAGATCTATCTTTGTTAGAGCGTACAGTCCCAGCCTCAACGTGGAAGCAGAGCAGATGACATTTCTCTCGCCGCGTCGATGCTCGGGATCCCCCTTTGAGTGGCCCCCCGCCCCTCCGAGCCGTTGTTGGCAGCGGCCCCGCAGCCGCAGCGCTGCCGCCGGGGGAGAGAGGTAATAAATAACCCGGGGAGAGAGGAGCGGAGACCGCCGGGCGGTGCACAGTCTGACCTGACAAATACTCGCTGGAAAACCATCAGAGAGCGAGAGCCCACCCCTAGCGCTTGGAGCCAGCCTTTCAGACATGAGCAGCAAAATAGATGGAAGTACCCGCGCTGGGAAAAAGCGGCGTCTTTCCCTCCGTCCCGTCCTTTTCCCCCCACCACACACACACACTCCGGAGACTCGGCGGGAGCCATTAGGTCCACTGTGAAATGCTAAAATTTTACAATGCTAAAGTGTAAAACGCTGATATGTCCTCTGTTTAGTGCGGGCCAGCTGCCAAACAAACAAACAAACAAACAAGTACTCAAAACATAAACAAGGCTGTGTCTGTTTTGCTGTCTTACTTTTAGAAAGTGAGCATTGTGAGTAACTGAGCACAGCTTTTTCAAATGTATAAATAATTAATTTATTAATTTCCACAAGATACAGCTATACCACATACTGCAACACAGAATCTGACTACACTACATAAACCACAAGACAAAACTGGTGGTTGGTGTTATATATGTTATCTGAAACAGGTAAACATGATCACAAGGCGTGGGAACAGGATGCTACAGGGTGGCTACAATTAAGACACTATCACTATCAAAACCAAGTCATGGCCACACGTTAATTATCTTGTTCCTGTGTCTTATTAAATCATGGCCACAAGTTATGTATCTCGCGCTCAAGTTTACTAAGTTAAGGTGACACGACTTACTTAAGTCATTCTCCACCTTACTACATTATTTACTTACTGATTATCTTGTTTTCCCATTTCACTAAGTTATGGCCACACCATAATTATCTCACTCCCATGCCTTTCTTAGTGCCTATGCTTATATATACCTTATTTATCTCATACTATGTCATGAAGTCACCTTAATTATCTCATTCATACACTATAGTAAGTCATGGCCACACCTTATTATCTCATTCTCATGCCTTATTAAGACACGGCCACCCCTTATTATCTCATTCTCATGCCTTATTAAGACACGGCCACACCTTATTATCTCATTCTCATGCCTTATTAAGACACGGCCACACCTTATTATCTCATTCTCATGTCTTACTAAGTCATAGCCACAAGTTACTGATCTCATTCTCAAGTTTACTAGGTCACACAACTTAATTATCTCATTCTCCACCGTCCTTTTTACTTATGGCCACAAGCTATTAAGTTAATTTCCTAAATTATCTCATACTATGTCATGGCAACACCTTAATTATCTAATTCCTAGGCTTAATTATCTTGTTCCCAAACTTACTAGGTCATAGCCACATCTGAATTATTTTGTTACCATGCCTTTGTAAGTTGTGGCTTATTATCTCATTCTCATGCTTTATTAAGTCATGTCCACACCTTAATTATCTTGTTCCAATGCCAAAGTCATGCTAATTATCTTGTGCCCATGCATATTAAGTTAATTTTCTAAATTATCTCCTAATATACCATGGCAACATCTTAATTGTCTCATTCCTAGGCCTAGGTCATGGTGGCCAATTGAATTATTTTGTTCCCATTACTTTGTAAGTCATTATCTCATTCTCATACCTTATTAAGTCAGGTCCACACCTTTATCATCTTGTCCCAATGCCATTCCAAGTTATCTCACACTCAAGCTCACTAAGTTATGGTCACATGACCTAATTATCTCATTCTCTACCTTGCTTAGTAGTGGCCACAAGTTAATTATCTAGCCCCATTTTAATGACCTCATTTTCACACCTTACTAAATCAGAGCAACCACATATCACAACAGCTGAATCATATGCCTCACCCCTTCCCATTCTTACTAAGTTATGGCCACAACTTAATTATCTCATTCCCACAACTTATCAATTTGCAGCCAGACGCTGTTTTCATTAAGAGGGGATGTTACCAGCGGGGCTCCAAAGCGCTTCAACGCTCCTCGGTCTAAAAATAAGTATGTTAATACATAGACTGACGCAAATGCCTACGCTAAGCTAGGGATGTACCAAGTGTGAAAGACCCTCTACACACGCCTGCTGAACACCAAACAAATACTTACTCATCTCTGTTCCCGAACTTACATCCATACGCAGCTAATGTGGGCGTAATAGTCTGGCCGGGTTATAAATGGACTTTACTGGGATCAGTTTTTGCCCGACCCTTCAGAGCCAGTGCAGTAGCCTCTGCTGTGTAAGTTAAAACCAGCAGCTCGGGGTGGGGGTGGGTGGTGTGTGCTGTCGGGCCGGCGCCCTCCGCCTCGCTCAGGAGATCTAGGGGTCAGGCGGCTGTCTGTGATCCCGAACGACGGCTCTTCCACATGGGATTTATTTCCTCTGCCGGACGAGTGGCCAGGCAGCCCAGGAGGATCCTGAGTTTAGGCCAGCAGCGTCTGGAACTGTCAGCGCCGTCTGAAACGATCGAAGACCGGACACCTGACCCCTCTCTGTCCTCCCCAAACACTTTTTTTCACTTCCAGCACAGACACACACGCACACACTTAGTGTTGTTGTTAAACGGGCTAGTTTAGGAGCTGTCAGAATGGCCATTTCAGCTCCAAAGCCTGATTAAATTAAGTCCTTAATTTGAATATTAGAAAAAATATATAATGTAGAAGCTGTAACAGTATATTTTAGACTTAAAGCAGCAGAGATATTGCCTAAAGTACAGCCAACAAAAAACATTAAAAGCATCGCCTATTATTTATTAAGGCTTAATATTCATTAGTTACATGCAAAACGATGCAAACTAAGTTGTTTTTTATGTTATAGGAGTGACCCCTACATTAGGTCTGTAATACTATAATAACCTATATGATGTCTATAGTGCTGCATAATGCCATAATATTTCTGGAATGCCGTTATATAAGTTATTATACCCCTCTATCTGATTTATTAAATCATAAGTATTATTATTTAGTGGTTAAATGCAAAACAATGCAAAGCTATAAGGCTTATATTGTTACCATACACTAGAACTCAATAGTCACCCAAAACTTTTCCATGAATTTATATATATATATATATATATATATATATATATATATATATAAAAGAACAAAATTAGAACAGAACTCGAATTAGCCACATGTATTTGTACACAGCGGAATTTGACCTCCGCATTTAACCCATCCGTGCAGTGAAACACCCACATACACACACACAGTAGTGAACACACACTAGGGGGCAGTGAGCACACGTGCCCGGAGCGGTGGGTTATATCTACGGAGCCAGGGAGCAGTTGGGAGTTAGGTCAGTCGTGGCCTGGGGGATACCAGGGATCGAACCAGCAACCCTCCGGTCACATATATATAAGTTATATATATATATATATATATCCATCCATTATCTGCTGCTTAATCCTGCTAGTTGGGGTCACAGGGGGGGCTGGAGCCAATCCCAGCATCATCGGGCAAGAGCGGGGTACACCATGGCCAACACTCACTCACGCACTAACACCTACGGGCAATTTACAGTGACAAATCAACCTATCATACATGTCTTTGGACATGTGGGAGGAAACCGGAGGACACCCACTCAAGCACTGGAAACCGGAGGACACCCACTCAAGCACTGGGAGAACATGCAAAGTCCACATAGAACGGCCCACACCGGGAATCAAATTGCCTATATATATATATATATATATATATATATATATATATATATATATATATATATATATATATATATATATATATATATATATATATAGGCAGCACAGTGGTGTAGTGGTAAGCACTGTCGCCACACAACTTCTCTCAACCCACTCGAATCTGATCCAGGCTGCGGTGCAAGTGGTTCAGGACACAACATGAATTACTATGAGCTATAAAAATGAACAAAAGTTAACAGTGTAGCTGAACACTAAAGCCAATTTGGGCAACAGCAACAAGTATGTCTAGCCTTTGTTCAGACCTGGATGCGGTTTAAGTGGTCTGAGGGCAGTTTTGGGGGTCCACTCACAGAAAAGTTATAGTATTTATTAGCAACATTAGATCATTGAAGTTCTGGATGATATGAAGATAAGTCAATCCCAGAAGAATACTAAACAAATCTGCATCAGCTGCTGTGTTAAATAGGTGAATTTCTTTAAGCTTAATGTTAAGAGGTTCAGTCCTGCAGGTTCTAATAACCTGGCTTGCAATCACTGCACACTTAAATGTTTCATCAGTTCTATTTTGATGAAAAGATACAATGTTTGGGTTAGTATTCAGGCAAGGCTGGCCCTGGGAGAGGCAACAGGTGGTCTGCGACAGCAGTCTTCATGTAGTGAGGAGCTAAACCATGAGGGATTCAGAACAAAGAGACGGATAGATGAGGAAAGCCGGGCCAAGGCTGCTTGCGGATAAAGAAACAATGCAAGATCTGAGCCACCAATAGCATTTGAAGCATAATAAGTAAGAGTAAGATCAGGGTACCTCAGTACACTGTACACTGTGATCTTGACAAGGGCCATTATGGACATTTGATGTACACCTCGTACCCGATCACTGTATATGTTCCTGAAGAGACACGTACGCTGAGATTTTTCTTTTGAAAGTGTTGACTGTTAAATGACCTCCTGTAAGTTCGTGAGTTCCAAAGGGCTACATATGAGACTTGGGCACACCCTGCCGTTAATAATTTGTGCGGTAAAAGATTGAGCCTCTTTGAGCTTGTGGGAGTTATTGGCATCCGTTTTTAACTATGTTTGTGTGAGGCTGCGATAGGGACATAAATTATTTCTTATCTCTACGGCAATCCGTTTTTCAAAGGCTTTACAATATGCGACGGGTATCAGAGCAAGGTCTACAGTATAGTCTGCCGCAGAACTGCATTTCTAGACCATTTATTCAGGCTACGCCAACAGTTAAAATGAGCTGACCTACTATGAGATAACCAACGGGCCAGCGCTCATTAAGTTGCCTGTTACTATTTTCACCATAGCTGAGTGAAAACCCAGAGCGAGATTAGAAAATGATGCGTTGGACAATCTGATTAGAATAGCTAATATAGAGGAGAGAGAGTGAAAAAAAAACACATGGGGACTAATGCAGCTCTGTATAACCCCATACTTAATGCTGGGGGAAGTGCTATATGAAAACTCATTTACATTATGACCAGAATGTTTAGACACATATGCTAATAAATCATAAATCTTTTTATATATAGCTTATAGAATCTCAGTAGTAAAGCATTGACAATAGAATAAGCCTAAGGTTGCCATGCCCAATGCCAAGTGTCAACCAGAGGGGTGTAAAACTCATTGGATATATTAGTAATATAGCACCATCCAGTATCCATGGGATGAGCTGTAGTGGTGTTTGTGACTCTACATTCAACATCAGTGGCCGAGCTCTCACTAATGTTCTTGTAGCTAAATGCAATCAAATCCTCACAGCAATGTTCCAACATCTAGTTTAAAGCAGTTCCAGCAGCAAATGCGGGACAAAATCTTAATAGTCTTGTGTGGTACCTAATGCCTGGACTCTACTGCAGAATATTCGGAGTAATTTTGAGGCTGATAATCGCAAAAGGGCTTCTTATATCAGCGAGATCTGAAGTGACAGTCTTCAAAGATTACCCTGTGGCGTAGGGTGTCCATAATCCAGTCCTTACTCCTCCGATATACTCCCAGTCCAGTCCAGCCCAGTCCCTAAATCATAAATCTTAAACGTGCTCAATATTTATGGCCGTCCTGTCATGTGGGGTGAACGCTGATTCTCTGGTGTGAAACACTAAGTCATGTCTAAAAAGCCGTCAAGCACTGAGAGCCGGGCCAAATGGAACTTGTCAGTGTGTACGGAATGTATGTATGTGTACGTAACGTAAGCTTGTTTTGCAGTACGTATAAGACCCTTTGACCACTTCTTTTCAGTCATGGCTTCATCCACATTTTTTTTTCTTCCACTTGTGTCTTTCTGGGATCTACGACACACCTTTGTGATGTCACCCTCAACCTTCACCCTCATTGGCTGGAATCTCTGATGACAAACGTTGATATGTGTTTTACATGTTACGATTTTATTTTCAGAACTTCAGCTATTTATTTGAGTTTCTCCTTCTGGTAGTCCATTTTTGTATAGCCACATACATTCTAGTATTTATTTCCAGTAAAAAAAACCTCTCTGGAGATATGGTTGCATTTGTAATATTGTAATGTCTACTTCATTGAATCTCAGTAAAACAGAGAACATCTCTCTAAAAGTGTGGCTCTAGCAGAAAGGCAAGCGTCGCAAGATCGGCTATTGCTGTGAGCTCACGCTAGTAGAATGTTTCCAACTTGACGGCAGTGTTTTTGGACCCCACCCCTGCAGTCATCAGCAGTCAGCCAGAGTCAGGCTAAGTCGAAAACAAACACAGTCACATTGATTTGCAAGAAATCCTGCAATGTAGTAATTTGCGCGAATATTCCCAATCCCGGTTTTGAGAATCTAAACCGTTTGTTGGGACTCTTGTTCATGCATAACCTGAAACTGTGTGGTGACTCATTTAAGGCAGATTGTGTCAATTGGGGACCTTAATGACTAACAATGAATTTTTTAAAACTCTTGTATTGTGGGCCAGACATAAGCTAGGAACGTGATATACTGTGTAAATATTAAATAACTCAAACGAAATTCCTTTAAAAAACCTGTAATAACCTCGGGATTCGGTTTTGGCATGCAGAGTGACACCAGCAGCCAATTTCTTTACATATCGTTGCTGCCAAAAAGAAAAAATAATAATAAAATGACATCAATATCAATTTTTTTGTGATTTCTTGTGATTTTCTGCATCACTTGAGCTCAGCAGATGTCCCTCATATTGTATGAACATTTCATGATGGTGGGACCAACAGAGGTGCTCCAAAAATTAAGTTATGAAATAACTTAAGTTTGGGAGAAGGACCACGCCCAAACTCCTCCTTTCAATCATTACACACTCTATATAAACCACTCCTCTGCCCTCACCTTCTCGTGACAAAATTCACACCCAACCTCCCAAGCTCCTCCATCTCTTCCAAAATTGTACTCACTCTTCGCTTGGCAAAGTGGGGTCTGGCTTCAGAACCCAGCAGCAGAACTCCAGCCCCAAGTTTCTCAGAGTTCCTCCTCCTTGCTCTGCCTTAGTGGTTCGCCCTTCACAAATTGAATAAGACCAACACGGTGGTGCAGTGCTGTCACAAGAAAGGCCTGAGTTCAATGTGGTGCTACTACAGTCAAAAGTAGGAGTGAAAGTGTATGGGTCTTTCCTGCCTGCTGCCCACTTATTGCTTCAATAGGCTTCAACACCTGTGACCCACAAGGACAAGCAGCTTAAATGATAGACGTAATGTTACCATTCTGGAGATACTTGTATTTCTTTGGACAGCGATGACAAGTTGATGAGCTGAAGGTCTTTTTGATAACAAACTATACTTTGCCCCTGTGAGGCTAGACTAATGTAGACCACCTAACGTAATCTATATTCTTTTACAGTGTCTAAATAAAGCGAAAATAGTGCAGTATAATACGATAGCTGAGACCACTAAATAGGCTAGACTACATTACCAGCCTGGGAAACCGTTATCCTACATTTGCTTGCAAAGAATCATTTCTGATCTCTACGGCCATATTGATTTTTTTTCTGTGTGATGTGAAACCAGCAATCAGTACTGTGGTTTGAAATAGCCCTGAAACAAGAGCCAAGACGTCAATGCGTCGCCGCACGTTTCAATTAGTGCGCCGCCCAGGTCGATCTGTCCCTCGGGGCACATTGGCGTTGAAGTCTGGACACACCCTGAACCACCTTCAAAGAGGATGGAGTTTTGGGGAATATGGTGTTGGCCAATGATGCAGGTAATTCATGGATCCCAAGCTTGAGGCCTACGACTGTAAGAAGTTTCCCTTTTATTGTGTAAATAAGGCTGTCGCAGTGTAGATACTTACACTTCAGTTATGCTCAGCGTAAGGATGGAGATTATGAGGATGACTCATTGGAACATGCATTCAAATCATAGGAGCACACTCGAAGATAGGATCAATAGAAAGTCAATGCTATAAGAAAACATAGAAAACCTTGTAATTCCATTTTTAGCATTATGCTTTTTGTTCTACATTCTACATTGATTTCAAAACACAAGCAGGCCTTTTTATTGTGCACACATTTTATGATCAATAGACTAAAATCATTAAGAAGCAAACCTTTCAAACAATGTTGTAACTAGCCTTGCGGGGCCAGCTATGATCTGGTAACAAGAATATACGTCTTGGGAAAATCTTTTGGTGCTCTGTTGTGTCCAAAATGCAGCGCTAACATGGATACATCCTGGTATTTGGTAGGGGGTCTCATGATAGCTAGCGTCTCCAGCTTATAAGCATTCCAAGCTTCCACAGAGATTTTACGCATCTTGTTGTGTCTTCAGTTTGGGAAAATTCACTATTTCCAACAAACACCTTGTGGCACATTGTAATAATCTTCAGAGGTATCCCAGGCATAGGTACAGTTGCTACAGTTGTGAAGGACTGACTGGACAATCATTTGCTGCAGCTCCACCCTAAGACAGATCAGTGATGTATGTCTGTTTAGTAAAGAAAACCAAAGGCTGCTCACCAATTGTGCTTCAAGAAGGCTAAACAATAAAATCGCCCTGAAATTGATTATCTGACAGTATAACGTCATAATAGGTTTATTTCAGGGACACTAAGATACACCTTAGATACATCCCTCTAAAACCCACCCTGCAATCCATACCTCAAAGAAAACAAGGTAGTTAGTCAAATGCTATTGTTGGCCAATGGAACGGATCTTCTCTTGTAAAAGATTATGTTTATTTCTCCAAACATGTGTCGCATCTTAATGTTTAAGATAAGTTATCTTACCATCACCCTCTATTTTGAGCCTTGCCTTGTCTGAGACACAAACAATGGCAGGTTGAGCACAGCAAGACCTAAAACACAGCACATGGTCCTCATATTGACAATGTAGTTATGATATTATGGGACAAAACATCATGTCAATGGCGGTTTCAGGTTTTTATTATTAGCCTTCATGAAATACCTAGCAGATGTCTTTTACAGGTCGCCCCAGGCCTATATAGAGTAGTTTCACACTATAGGTAACACTGGCGTACTGCTGAAACCCTAATAGCTTGCCCGAGAGAATATTCATTGATAACATAGGAAGCATGGGTGATTCACTACCCCCTTAAAACATGGGGCCTTGTGTCAGTGCATGCAAGGCCTGATGCTACACCACTGCTTTTAAGCTTCCTTAAGTTCAGCTATCAGATTATGTTTAAAAAATGCCTTTTATCATTTTAGAGGTATTAGGTTTTATACAAGAGCAACACATTCACAAAGAAACAATACAAAACACAAAAATAAATATATAATCATTAAATCAAACTCATTAATAACATTATCTTCAGTGCTGGCATTGAACTACAACAAGGAAATTTTAACACTGTCAGAAAAAACAAGGTCAAAACATTATCCCAGGCTTTTGACAGTTTAAAGGTAAAACCATAGAATGCTTGGGCTCGTCCCTCAGGGGGCCAAAGCGGAAAAGGGGGCATCTAACATGTTCCACCCTACAGTGCCACTAAACCAAAGCGAGTGCTGAAGCAAGCCTGCCATCACCCAGACATTTCATAAGCTAGAATTGGATTGTAAATTATTGCCCAATATTATTATCTAGCAAATAGTCTCTGGGGCTTCAAATAGGCATCTTCAGTAAGAATGACATTATGGAATATTGTAGCCTATATTAGGAGAATTTTTCATTTAAATATAATGGTTCATAAATTCTTTGAAAAACTCATTAAGGTATAAAACCACAACATTATATATGACCAATAACATGAAAAAAACAACTTCTTCTTGCTTTTTTTTAAATAAACAAGCTTGAAAACATGATTTTAATTTTTAAATATATCGTAATTTTTCAATCCATACAGTCAAAATATGGAAACTAGGTTTTAAAAACATTCTGTCTTATATTATATACTAATATTAAGATAACCAACATGCAGAAGATGACAGAGAACGGAAACCCATAGTTACATTGTCATCGTTGAATAAGGAGAGTTCATGACACAGAACTGACATACTATGAACCTCAAACACTGTTGTTTCCTCCTTCAAATACAAATCCTGCATTTACAAAGAGGTCAGGAAAATGTGCTGATTCCAAAACACTAGCCTGTTTCTAACAGTCTTGGCTCATTAATATTCAAACCCCCCCACCCCCCCACCCCAAAATTTACATATGACAACGGAGCAACAGCAATGAAAATGGTGGACTGCGTAGAGAAATCTACTGTTCCAGACTGTGAAGGGGATTTTTATACCCTTCCCAAGGGACCATACTGCTACAGCTTGTACAGGTTCCACAATGTAACTGTGGTACTATTTAAGGTGGAACAGAAAACACATAAAACATCTTTAACAAGATCCTGGACAACTTTAATTGAATGTTATTAGTTCACTCTGCATATTTCACTACAGACAGTTTCTCAAACCTTGGACAATATTGACTGAGGCCAGTTCATCTTACATTGAAAGTTTATAGGGAACTACCTTTTTAATTTACTTTGAGTTAATATTGAGTCTGAAAGCAAGAAGCTAATATAGGTATCATTAACTACAAGCAAGATCCAAGTAACTAGCTAGTATAGTTAACCAAATAGTCAGACGACCAAATTTATTTACATTAAGGTTTATTGTATTTTTCCGCCTTTGTCTGTTTTGACATGATACTTTGGTCTGATCATCACTGTAAACCAGTTTGACCTGCCATCACTCAAGATTCATGGAAGACACGCGACAAGAAGCTTCTCTGTCCTGGCACCCAGATGGTGGAATGAACTTCCATTGGCTGTCCGAACAGCAAACTCTCTCACTGCCTTCAAACGCAGACTGAAGACCACCGCCTCTTTGTGAAGCACTGATCTACTGAAGCATTGCTATAAACCATAATTGCACTTGATCTTCTAGGAACACTGACACTGTATGTAGTCTTGTATTTATTCTCTTCCTTGGTATGTATTCCTGTCTTGCTAGGTATTGCACTGTGTCTAATCTTATATTTTGTTGTCTTCTTTCTCGGTATCAGCACAGGCCCTTGTTTATAGCAGTGTTTGAGCTCGAGTAGTTTGGACTTAAACCTGTTTGTACTAGACAGAGATACATACTCTGACTGAACACATAGCACTTATGTAAGTCGCTCTGGATAAGAGCGTCTGCTAAATGCTGTAAATGTAAAGGTAAATGAGTGTGTAAAACCACTTCTGGCCATTTTCACCTCAAAGTCACAACCTTTCTATGTAGACAACAGAGAACACAGTGC
The DNA here is from genome assembly GCA_021613375.1 of Megaleporinus macrocephalus. Taxonomy (NCBI): domain Eukaryota; kingdom Metazoa; phylum Chordata; class Actinopteri; order Characiformes; family Anostomidae; genus Megaleporinus; species Megaleporinus macrocephalus. The sequence continues at coordinate 28,635,672 of CM038718.1, read as the reverse complement.
CAAAAAACCTACAGAGGTTTACCATTCAGAGTGAAGTTCTAAAGAGTGTTTCAACCCAGACAGGAGGACCAATCAGAACCCTCATTTTAAACTAGAAAAGTGCATTTCCTGAAGGAAGCGCTGAATGGTTGCGATGGATGAATAAACGCCAAGTAGAGGAGTGTGGCTCAGTGTGTTTGGGAGTCTGCCTTGAGTGAGTACATGCAGTTTGGTGGCTGTAGGAAACCATATTGTTTGGGTGCGCTCAAAAATTAATGGGACTCTATGAGGGAAAAAGGAGGGATGGAAAAACAACAAACAAACAAAAAGTGCAGGTCAAACCAACACTGCAGTCATGGTCGGGGGTCCGCCCTGAGTCAGTGTATGTGAAATGGTGTCTGTCAGTCGAGTAGAAATACAGTAGATCGGTGTGCACTTTTCCATCCTATTCATTCTCTATGAGAAAATTTTGGAAAAGATCTGTTGTTTTCCGGAATCTGTGCAGCCAATCATAAAGCTGCATATAAGCCAGAATCGCACAATTATACCGGACGATTTGGAGTTGGATGAGTTACGCGGCAAAGATCTGGCAGAAAGCAAAAAATGAATAACAATACAGCTTCACATTGCTTTGCAATGCACAACCATAGCAACAAATAGAGCCTATTTCATTCTGTAAGATAAAAATACATTTATTCTAAAATTATTTGAGAATCTTTTTTGGTAATAAAACCACAATAAACATTAAAAGATGGACTAAAAAGAAAAAAAAGTGTTTCTTCGATAGCATCATTTCGTTTTAAGGGTTTAGTGTAGTGTATGTGTGTTTGTGTTTAACAAGACTGTGAGTTCATGTAAGTGTTTCAGCGAAAGACAGAATTCTGTGTGTGTGTGTGTGTGAGTGTGTGTGTGGGCAGAGCTTCCTTAAGGTCAGCCGTTTCTCTGACCCTGAGCTGGGCAGCTCCGCTCCGACAGTTCTCATCAGCAACACTGCACTGCACGCTCTGGAGCTCAATGGAAATGGAGCACAGAGAGAGGAAGGGGGTCCAGTGACAGCCTCCTCGGCCCATCTCCCTCTTTTAACCACCCCACATCCCACCCCAGCCCCCTCCTTAGTCTCACCCCGAGTCTCGTTCTCATTCTCAAGCAGCTCTGCCTCGCGCTCACTGCCGGCCATTCTTCCCCTGCTAGCGGATCGATACTGCTCTTTGCCTTTCATCTGACCAGCCCTGCGGAGGAGCTGCTCTGTCTGGAGAGAACCCAATACAGGCCTGAGTGCACTGGGCATGCCATCTCTCACAGCCTGGCTGTCTGCCTGCCGCCCGCTGGACCTCACCTCGCTCAGTGGGAGTGGTGGCTGCAGCGTTTCTGTGAGTGCAATGCAAAAGTCAGACGAAGAGCTTCGTCAAAAACGAAGATATGCAAACTAGAGCTTTGATCAAGTAAGAAGTCCTGGGCAAAAGCCTAGACCAGGGGTATTTAATTAGAATTCAGTACGGTCCACCTTAAAGAGATTTCCTCAGGCCAAGGTCCGGACCATCATCATTTCTAACTTTGTTGTGATTCAGTGGTGTATCCTGTTTACTGAAGTAGCCTAGTATCAGCATCTTATACCATCATCTACTGAAACACCAACACATCACACATACCGTTCAGTATCTCTCAGTATATTTACTGTTTAAAAGCTGAACTGAATAAATACTTTTTTTATTCACTTTAAGTAAAAACAGGGGGTTCATATAAAATGATTTTGAAAAAAGTGCATCATAAAGTATTTATTTATAATAAAAAGGGAAATAAATCCCTCTTTTAATCTTATCTTATTAGTTTAATCTTATTAACTGAACTTCACATCTCAACAGTTTATCTCCCTCTTGTATTCCTCCACACTTTCTCTTGTTTAGTGGAAGAAGTGAGCTCTTGTCCAGCCAGGACTTTAAATCTGAGCTGAAACTCTGTTAGGACCATTCTCACACACATATGAGATATCCGGGCCGTTCTATGTGGAGTGTGTATATTCTCCCCGTGCTTGAGTGGGTTTCCTCTGGGTATTCCAGTTTCCTCCCACAGTCCAAACACATGCATGTTAGGTTGATCACTCACTCTAAATTGCCTGTAGGTGTGAGTTTGTGTTGGTCATGTGATGTACTGGTGACCTGCTCATGGTGTATGCCTGATGATGCTGGGATTGGCTCCAACCCCCTCCTCCCGTGACCCCGACTACAGTTCTGTCTATATTAAACTAGCACAGCTAAATTCTGTCCATAGCAGACTGTAGCAAAATGAAATTTTGTACAAATTAGACAACAGCACAACAAAATTCTGTCCAATCCAGAATGTAGCACAATGTACGTCAATCTAAATCTAACTATGAATGTAAATTTCATCTATTCCAGATTATAGCACAACAAAATTCTGTCCATAAGACAGTTCTGTCTATATCAAACCAGCACAGCTCAATTTGATCCACACCAGACTATAGCAAACTGAAATTTTGTCCAAAGCAGTTTATAGCACCACTAAACTCTGTCTTAACCAGACTGCAATGATATTCTTTCCAAATTAGACTATGGCACAACAAAATTCTCTCCAACCCAGATTATAGCACAATGTACATCAATCTAAACTTCTTCTGCCAGAATGTGAGTCAACCTTGATCTCACTCTGAAATTCTGTCCTTACTGTAACAATATTTCGTCTAGTCCAGAGACTAGTCCAGCACAACAGTCTAGTCCAGCACAACAAAATTCTGTCCAATCCAGAATGTAGCACAATGTACGTCAATCTAAACCTTCCTGTACCACAATGCAAGCGAACCTAAATCTGACTATAAATGTAAATTTCATCTAGTCCATTTTATAGCACAACATAATTCTGTCCAAATCTGATCGCAGCATAAGACAGTTCTGTCTATATCAAACTATAGCACAGCTAAATTTTATCAACACCAGACTGTAGCAAACTGAAATTTTGTCCAAAGCAGTTTATAGCACCCAGTTTATAGCAACCAGACTGCAGCACAATGATATTCAATCCAAATTAGACTATAGCACAACAAAATTCTCTCAAATCCAGAATGTACATCAATCTAAACCTTCTTGTACCTTCAATGTGAGTGAACCTTAATCTGACTATAAAAATTCTTGCCGAACAACACTGTAACAATATTTTGTCTAGTGCAAATTATAGCACAACAAAATTCTGTCCAAATTAGAATATAGCACAATAAAATTCCAGCAAAACCAGAGTACAGCACAACCAAGTCCTATGGCACCCTAACAATTTACTGCCCAAGGCGGTCAACAGCCCATCAGCATTTTGTCAGAAACAACTGTAGTCAACTGTAGGCCAGACCTAACAGCTGCCTGACAAAATATATCCAGGCCTGACTGGAGCACAATATACATTTGTTCAAACGTGATTTGTTCAAAATGTCTGTCTAAATCCAGACCCGGCCCATGCCCCACCAGACCAGATAGACCTAATCATCAGCCTTATCATCAATTTAGTTTCTATGTACCTCTCAGTAAAATCCTGAACACAATTATTCTGAAGGATACTCACACTGACAAGTATACAGACAACTCTATATATATGTAGCCCATACTTTTACTTAGACTTTTAATCGAGATATAATAAAGTATTCTTGCCTTGTAAATAAAGACATCAAGCTCAATATTTGTTTGGACATTTTGATTTATAAAGTTTTATAAAGAATACAAAATGTCCTAATCCTGAGTATGTCTAATCCTCATATCGTCGCTGTCCAAAGAAAAACATGTGTCTCCATTTTTGTCGCTTTTGAGTTTTCCACATCATTTGAATTTGCCAATGTTCGTTTACATTGTGTGAAAATTTCATGATGAATGGACCAATCAAAGTGCTCCAAAATAGCTTGAAAAAAATCTGGTTCCATTGACTTAGATTGAAAGTAAAGTATGTTTTTGGTCTCCCCTGTAAAATTTTCGAGATACTTTTTCATTGGATAGTGATTATATGTGTAGTCCACAGATAGGTCTACTTAAACTACAGTTAAATGCATATTTTAAGAAATATAGAAATTGAAAGTATAGAAATTAAAAATATAGGAAGTAGTGTAGAAAGTAGTTTACTGAGAGCATACTTAAAACGGTACTTTCATAAACTCACTGCAAGTGAGGCCAGGGTTCAATCCCCAGCCAGCTGAGTAGGTTCCTTTCTGTGTGGAGTTTGCATTTTCTCCCTGTGTCTGTGTGGGTTTTCTAAAGACATGCAGTCAAGTGAGTTATAGATGCTAAATTGCCTCTAGGTTTGAGTGTGTCTGTGTGATAAGCGGCTTAGGAGATAAATTAATGAGGAAATAAAATAGTAAACTAACAGAATACCTATATGTTCACTTCAGTATAGTTGCAGTACAAAATAAAATTGTTATATAGGCTACTTGTGTACTCAAAGTTTACTACTCTTACACCTAAAGTATACTCAAAGTGTACTTTCATAAACTAATACGTGTCCAGTTTAGTCCCAAGAATTATTGAAATAGTACACTTATAAGTTCAGTACTAGTACATCAATATAAGTATATTATATGAATTAGTATAAAAATTCAACCACATCCTAATCCTAATAGCTTAATTTGTTAGCCTCAATGGACTAGCCTCAAGGATCTCACTGCCAACAAAACTTCAGAGTGCCAAATTAAAAGCTGTTAAAGTAATAAAAAAGCAATGATGAGAGGAAAACGAATGCAGGGGTAAAACGTGAAATCTGAACCTGCCTCAAGGCCAACAAATATTTAAGAAATGACCGCTGAATGGTTCTATCAGCTCGGGAAACATGTTTTAATCTCTAAAAAGCAGAGTACAGTGTTGCAATGGGTTATACGATATGTTTGATTCTGACTCAGTGAAGCTGATCTTTAGTGCTACCTGCCCGGAAATGTATTCTTCAGAGATGGTCAGAGTGTCCAGTCCAGTAAACGTGCATGGTGGTCAGATTCAGACCGCTGTCAGGCAACTGGAAATGCGATCAAGTTGACTCACAAACACAGAGAGTTCCTTTAGGGAGGGAAAGATCTTGGACAACCCTCTAATATTACGGAAAGCTTGACCTCAAGATTTAAACAGATCTGATAAGTTCCTTAAGTCAGGTACAGGTGAGTTATACGTGATCAGAATGTAAATTTTATGGGGTCTTTGAGCAAAGCCAGAAAACACAGACATCTCGAGTCCAAAGATCAATTCAATCTTAGAATGTTGTTCATTTAACCAGACGAGGAAGCAATATTTTGGAACATGGTGACATTTTGGCAAAGCTATAGCAACTGAGGGTTCCAGAGGAGGATTCCCTCTGAATATTTACCATCCACCCATCCATTATCTTCCACTTTACCCCGCTAGTCAGGGTCACGGGCGGATGTTTACCATTTAGTCCAATTTTGAATATGTATCCGAAGTCTCCATAGCCATGAGGGTGTCAAAGGTATTCACATTCATGACTCAGGTAGAAGTATATGGGTTAAAAAAACTTCTGTAGAAGTTAAAGTATCAACTCAAGCTTTTTACTCCAGTAAAAGTGTAAAAGTACTGCTTTGAAAACTACTTAAAGTAGAAAAGTAAAAGTAATGTAAGGGGAAAAAACGCCATTAAGGACAAAAGCTTAGGCCGCACCACAGGGTCTAAAGTGCACTAGCCCACCTCCCCAAAAAATAATTCTTCTAAAAGTCATAATGACTATAATGAAATATAATGTTAATGTTGACAAATTTGGGATTTACTAAGCTTCCAGTTTCAGCCGCATATATGCCAATTGAACATGAATGTATTTTAGTACAATACAAATATATTAAAGAACCATATCTGTGAACTACTGAGCATTAACATGTGTTTCATGGAGCGGAAGATATGATCACTAGCCTATAAGTATTGTAATGGTGCAAAAAGTCAAACTTCAAAGACATGTTATCAATAATCTTTACTGGAATTTGAATGTATATGAATGAAAACAAGCTGTAAATGAAATAGGAGTAACGAGACTATGTTTAAAATGTGAGGAGTAGAAAGTACTGATAATGGAGTGTAAATGTAAGGAGTAGAAAGTACAGATAATGGAGTGTAAATGTAAGGAGTAGAAAGTACAGATAATGGAGTGTAAATGTAAGGAGTAGAAAGTACTGATAATGGAGTGTAAATGTAAGTAGTAGAAAGTACAGATAATGGAGTGTAAATGTAAGGAGTAGAAAGTACAGATAATGGAGTGTAAATGTAAGGAGTAGAAAGTACAGATAATGGAGTGTAAATGTAAGTAGTAGAAAGTACTGATAATGGAGTGTAAATGTAAGGAGTAGAAAGTACAAATAATGGAGTGTAAATGTAAGGAGTAGAAAGTACAGATAATGGAGTGTAAATGTAAGGAGTAGAAAGTACTGGTAATGGAGTGTAAATGTAAGGAGTAGAAAGTACTGATAATGGAGTGTAAATGTAAGGAGTAGAAAGTACTGATAATGTAGTGTAAATGTAAGGAGTAGAAAGTACTGATAATGGAGTGTAAATGTAAGGAGTAGAAAGTACAGATAATGGAGTGTAAATGTAAGGAGTAGAAAGTACTGATACTGTAGTGTAAATGTAAGGAGTAGAAAGTACAGATAATGGAGTGTAAATGTAAGGAGTAGAAAGTACTGGTAATGGAGTGTAAATGTAAGGAATAGAAACTACAGATAATGGAGTGTAAATGTAAGGAGTAGAAAGTACAGATAATGGAGTGTAAATGTAAGGAGTAGAAAGTACTGATAATGTAGTGGAAATGTAAGGAGTAGAAAGTACTGATAATGGAGTGTAAATGTAAGGAGTAGAAAGTACAGATAATGGAGTGTAAATGTAAGGAGTAGAAAGTACAGATAATGGAGTGTAAATGTAAGAAGTAGAAAGTACTGATAATGGAGTGTAAATGTAAGGAGTAGAAAGTACAGATAATGGAGTGTAAATGTAAGGAGTAGAAAGTACAGATAATGGAGTGTAAATGTAAGGAGTAATAGTAAAAAGTCAGCTGAAAAATAATTACTCCAGTAAAATATAAATAACCAAAATTTCTACTCAACTAAGGTAACGAAGTATTTGTACTTTGTTACTTGACACCTCTCCATAGCCATAAGCTGCTGCCTCTTAAAACCCAGTGCTTCCACTTTTCCTCTACACGTTTCATCTGAGGATTTATCTGAGGATTCGAACATAAAACCAGCCTTAGTACAGTAGAGAAAGGGTTAACGTGTTGTCAACACTTGGCACTGAGTATTTGTCTGCTGTCTGCACCCTGTCAGACTACACTGACACAGTTTCATCTCTCCACAAAGCAAAGGAAAGAAGTCTTGTCCCTTTCCTTCAGCACCCAAAGAAACACACTGTCAGAATGTTGTCCAAACAGATGTTTAGTCTGTCCAGGCCCGACCACAGTGTCTTGTTTTTATTGGAGGCCTGAATCACAAGCGTTTCTCGAAACCGTAGGGGCGCCGGCGAATGTGTAGGCAGTTTCCATTCCACACGTGACGTTTGAGACGGGACCACAGCGGGAGAGCTCGGCGGGATCCGGCAGCGGCTGCCAAAGTCGTGGGGACCAGCCTGAGCACTGTAAACATGACGCGGTGTCGGCGCGGCCCAGGCGGCTCCGCTAACCTCTCCCTGCTGCTGCTCCCTCTCACAGATTTAGAAAATGTCTGGACCTGTGACTCACCCTGAAATACAGAGGAGGAAGCTGACGAGAAAAGAGACAGCATCCGTAACGTTTCCAGACAGTCCAAAAGAGGTACAGCTTGTACCAGACCGATTTGAACCAAACGCTGAATTACGTAAAGGTACTTAGTACGCTGCTCTCAGTAGCTTGGGCCTTTTTAACTGAATTGCGAGCTCTATTTATGAGCCCCACGAAATGGCCAGGCCTTATAAATATGTAATGAGCTTGTTTATCGCACAGTTATTGAATCAGGAAGAATGTCTGCGTGTTTCTGTTCGAGAAGGAAGTTAGAGAATGAGAGAACAAAGAAATAGAAGGAGTGGGTGGGACACTGCACTGCTGTGGGGATATGTATGAGCTGGCTGCAGGCCCCCTAGTGGTCAATCCGCCGGCAGAATGGAAATCAATCAATATTTTTAATGATCATTATCAAATGCAATATTGTTACCCTTAACTAGGACACTGGTACTCTCTGTGTTCAATTTTAAGACTATGGGTTTGTCTCTGAACCTAGTGATTGTCTACAAAGACAGCCTTTTACGTCATAGTATGCGCTCCCGACTCGTAGGCTGTCCCAGTTCTTAGATGCCTTAAATATACGGTCTACTGAGGGTCCATCCTTTGGCCTAGTTGTAAGGAAGCATCAGTTAGTTCCTCAGCTGCTAAGGCAATCCCATGATGCGACATAAGTAGAACTTTTTCCAACATTGCGAACACAAGCAGAGCTTCGAACAGTTTAGTCATTTTTGAATGTAAGTCAGCAGCAAGCAGTGCTCGTATTCTCAAACATGGGCGTCTGACTGCAGCAAGTTGAAACTTGCGCCTATTTCGCTCTTCCTCAAGATCAAAATTGAAAATGCTTAGGATATACTAACAGCTGAGGTTAGTGAACACCAGCATGCAGTGGGCAGGAACAAGCTGTGACACAGCCACTCTCTAACGTAGAGATTCTCAATAATCTGTCTTCTGAGGATGTATGTCTAATAGAAAGCTGCTACTTAAACAGCATAGTCAGTGCCTACTTAGGCAGCTCACTTGGTTTTGAGACTGACCCTATGTGTTGGGCTGCTAGTGAGCAATGAGGGGTGAAATGCTAGGGGGGGGGGGGACTACATGCTGTGAAGACACCTCTCAGCAAAGAAAATGGACAGCAAACAGACCAACAGCACCGCTGCAGCTTTCGTCATAACAATCAATCCTGTACTGCCACAATATAAAAAAACACCTTTAAAATGTGGGTCTGCTGCTCACCAATAAAGACAAAATCTTAAACATGCAAATAAATTTGAAATAATATATATTGCATCAAAGTGAGAAATGTTTATGAACAAAGATGTTCTGAGGAAAGTAAATCAGGAATTGCATTTCCTATAAAAAGGGTTAAACCAAATGTTGGGTCAAAAAGCCAATGTAGGTATTTTTACCCCAAATGACAAAGAATTGTTTGGACTAGAGCTTTTTTTCAGTTTTGCGGTGGAGCTACAATGTAATCAACAAAGAACTCTTGTATTTTGTTTGCCAATTCCCACCTACAAGCTAGTGCAACAGATTGATTTGCTGTATTGCACACATGACACTTTTCTGCATTATTTTCATTAGGCCCTCTAACACCTGGCACTAAAGAGGGCCGTTCTCAGTGTTCATAATTTTATTTGTCTATTAGAATAGATTTACATACTTTAATTTTCCAAATCCACATTCTTTTTCTGTATATTTTTATTCACTCTCTGTCTCAAATGCTTTGTCTGAGATAATGTGTCTTTAAGCCCCCTCTGCCAATGAACACAGTGTGCTCTGATTGGTCAGCTTGCCCACTGCGTCCTGACTGGCCACCAGAGCAGTTAAAAGCATTTACTTTGAGTGAGAGCATGTCAAGCCTGCCAGTAGGTAGGCAAGAAGCACTATGTTACAAGATTGCATCATCTTGTGCCGAAGGAAAAGGGCTGCTGTTCCAACGAGGTGTTGGAAGCTAAAAAAAAAGAGTTTTCTGTAAGAGTGTTTCTTTTTCTGGAGTGTACTTTAGGCTTTATTAATTTGCAGACTGTTTATATAAATATGATATGTCCTTTGGTGTGTAAGCTTGTTATGCAAATCCATGTAACACTCTAAAAGAAATAGATAACCGGGAAAGCGTAATAGGTTATTTTTAACATGCATCATGGCTGATTCAATGATATATGGACATACATACTGTGATCTGATCACTCAAACCACCTTTGAGGGTCTTTGGGGAATCTAATGACCAAATGTTATTTGCAGTGTAAATACTAAAGTACCCAGTGTGTCAATGAAGGCCTACCCACGAAATCTGAGCTCAAGCGAGTTGCGTTCAAGACACATGGAAATAGCGGGTGAAAACAGCTATTGCATCTTGCTGTCCACGCATGATCAGAGCACTTGAGACAGAAGACCAAATTTAAACAATCTTGAAGGAGGGTGCTTACTGCCAAATTCTGTTACCTGGGTGAACAGACTCCCATGACTGGCTAGGAGATACAGGAACAAGGCTATGCTTACTACACAGAGAGCAGCAGGACAACTGAACTCTACTGGACTCCTATGATTGCCTGTGGTATCATAGGGATTTAAGTTAGTAGCCTTCTGATAAACAACACTACAGACACTGCTGCCACTGTTTTCAGCTATTGAAAAAGATGTGATTTAAGGCAAGTAAAGATTCAGACATTACTTGTAAGCCACATGTAAACGTTTGTAGACACCAGCTCATCCAGTATTTCTTCTAAATTCAAGGGCATTAATGTTTCTGTAGTAACATCCTGTAGTCTTCTGGAAACACTAAGTGTTGGAACATTTCTGTGAGCTTTTGATTAAATTCAGCCACAAGAGCTAATCATATTTGATGATTAGCTCTGGATCACAAACGCCACTTCAACTCATTTCAAAGGGACCTCACCAGTGTTCAGGTAACATGATACAAAGTACCAATGCAATGACTTTTCCACTAAAGACTTGTTTACAGTTACATAACTTGTGTCATTAACTTTATGATGCCAATTTTTTTTTTGTCATAAAATATTAGTATTGAAGAAATTCTAGAGATTTTTTTGTTTTTGGGTACACTTCAGGGAGCATTACCTCATAACAATACAACACCCATAACGGATTCATGGTAAACAATTTAATAATAATAATAATAATATAAAATTACCTCACCAGTTTAAAATGCATGCAATTTGAAATAGAAATACACTGAATATGTTAATTGCCTTTGTCTGAATTTAACCCTACACATCATACTATTGTGGAACAGTGTAATCATATTTTAGCAAATTTACAGTAATCTATCAAACCAAATCATTATAACCCTATTTAAAACAAGACAGTGAGTCACATTTCAGTGTCTGATCATTTGTGTTACATGCTTGTTTCAGTTTTCTGATAACTGTTATGCTTTTGAACATTATATAAATCAAAGTGCACAATAGCAAATAATGCCATTGGGTACCGTGTTCTTACTGCAAAGAAAACATTGGGTTAATGGGGGGGGGGCGAAAGGTAGATTTCAGAAATAATATCAGAAACAGGTTGATTTATCCCACCCAAAAATTAAACCACAGAAAAAGCGGAAACTGTTTAAAAGCAATTTATTTTAAAAGCTTGTTTCGGCATTGTTCAATTAATGCGCTGTGTTTGTTGTTAGTAACGGTCTCTGGTTGTTATGTGGTCTTTAACTTTATTAAGGCTTGTGTTGAGATGCCTGTTCAGAATTATCCTGCAGTCTGCAGATTTACTGGCCCGAGCTCTTACCTCATTGGAGCGTCAGCGAGGTCAGTGAATAGCAATGATGACAATATGTACGGCATTAAAGCGGCTTTAGTATAATGTGTTGTTATAATAACAGACTAGGAGGGTTTGGGTTAGCTAACATTTATATTAACTTTAGTCAGAAAACACTCTGAAACGTAAAGTTACATTACTCTCTGGCCACGTCCCAAACTGCAGACTGTTACTACGCTAAATATGTAAAAAGAATTAAATATAATAAATAAAATAAATAAATGAATGAATAAATAAAAGGACACCATCGTTAGAAGTGCTTTCAGTAGTGCAGTATGTAATGCTCCAGAGGGTGGTTTGAGACACAACCTAACATTAATGTTGTAAATGTTTATTTATTTGCAATTTACTGTAATTCCACAAATGTTGTTCTGCGTCACTATACATACAGCGATTTACTACCTTACCTACAGTGGAATCAACTTATAAGTAGTATTTATGGGATAGTGTGGGCTTTGTTTCATATTAGCAACTGTGTCCCCCACAATGTTAAACCCGCTCCTACGCCCTTGAAAAAACATTTGAATTTTAACAATTTTTTACATTACTTAATTATCAAACCAATTACATTAAATAGGTTTAAATGAAACTTGACTCCCATGTGCCTGTGAGTCTAATTTTCCATCCAGATGTAAATGACAGAAAAATAAATTTTTAGACCAACCAAAATAGAGATTTAGCAACCCGTCTAGAGAATCTAAAAAATGCTATTGGTTTCCTGAAGGCCCTGCTTCCTTGCATCCTAATAGATGATGTATTGTGTGATTGCAAAAGGTTAACATACTAAACAGCTAGCCCTGGCCTGTCCTGTCTCGTAATACCACAGTGAGTCACTGCAGTGTGAAGGTGAATCACTCTTGCGTGAGAGGATGAACAAGTAGCACTAATGCCCCAATGGCGTATTCTAACATCTTGTCAGTTATGCTGAAAGTCTTGTTCCTGGTAAACTGTTTAAGGTATAGTATCCAATGAAAGAAACGCAGCGATGGCTGAAGCTTCTTGCAAGTGATGATTATGACCACCTCTGCACCGCCCACTCTCAGCAACAACCCACGTTACACAAAAAACAAAAGAAGTAACAAGAGTAAACGTTGGCGTTGCTTTCCACAGCTGGAAACTGGTAAGCAAAGAGATGAAGCATGATGCTGAACTCACAATGTTTCTTTTAATAACAGCTGTTAATGTTACTCACTATTAAATGGGGTGTGAATATGAGGGGTTGCATCGCCGTACACATTCTGCGTTGATGTTTCACACCCAAATTACATATATATAGCTATTCATAATATTTAATCAGCATAATGTTTTCTTATGCTATGGACATGTCTTTTAAATAATAATAATAAATAATTGGCTGTAATTGGTGTATTCTAAAAGGAGTATAAGACTTTTCCCTACACTGCTGGTATAAGTAGAAGTAATGAGATTACTTTTTCCAAGAAGTAACATAATCCCTTTACAGTTTGAGAGAAGTAATGTGTAACTTGTAATGGATTACTTCTTTCGAGTCACCACCCCTAGCTTTGTCCGTCGCTCTAGGGAAGGCAGTATATAGCACCATGCTGCGGAGCTTTATACCCCTCTAGTTGAAGCTTGGCCTTAGAAATTGTGACCTAGGCTCATTCTCATGTGTCCCATTCTACTGGCAATGCTTTACTATTACCAAGCCGTGTGTGTGCAACTGAACAACTGTGCCAGCAATGGACACGCCTTCAAGAGTGAATCAAGTACTTTGCAGGGGTGCCTGGATACATTTGGGCCTGCGGTAGCTTTGTAGCTTTGGCGCAATACTAAACAAGTGAAATCCAGCCTCCGAAGACATCTTAGTGGATCTACTACAGCGTCAGGAAAGGGGTTCTTTTCACATTGTATAACAATCCAGATGCTGAATAAGGAACAGCCTAATTTAAATCTAAGTGCACAGCAGGACAGCGCCTCTCAGATGTAAGGATTAGGCACTTTTTCTACCTCCCTCAGCCATGCACGGGCGCGCGCAGCTCTCAGAATTACAATCAGTCCATCTCTCCCGTGGAATGAGCTAAAAGGAAAGCAGAGGAAAGCTTCAAGTTAGCATTCCCACAAGTTAGCAGCGCTGTGAGTAAATGCGGGGAGATGGAGTGTGAATTAAGGACACTAATATTCCCCGTGGGCCCGGCAGCCGCTGGCGGGGGGCATGGCGCAGGAATGCTCGGCGGAGCAATTCCACTTGGCAGGTAGATGAAGTGCAGATCATACGGGCAGGCACCCACTGATTAATGGGGGTGGGAAGGCGCTGGTAAGAAAACAACGCCATAAATCAACGTCGCCACAATGGTAATTGTAATTGAAATGAATTTGTCTGTCCGGCGCTAGGCATTGCAATTGATATTGACCAAAGCCCTGGTGGTCTGAGGAAAATGAAACATAGAAAATGTATTCAGAGCATCCATCGTGAGGTTCATACATCACTGTATAACACAATTGTAGCATTCCAGACCAATAAGTGGAGGAAACCATCCGGACTAGAGCTTGCATGGAGATGCTGGGCAGCCATCTTATCTTGGTGAGCTCTGGAGGTCTGCAGAAGGTACAAATACAGTATTTCACACAAATATGTTGACACAAATAGATTTTATTGTATTGTTATTTAAGTTATTTCAACTAAAGCATCAAACTAAAAAAAAGGCATGTGTTTGAGAAAAAGCATCAGCAGAAACCATGTAAACCAGGACCATCGTAAACACGCTCACTGTCACCTATATACTGCACCTTAACCGGTACATCGGACAAGCCTGTCCCTTCACTGGTGTTTATTGGCTTAGGGACCACCTGCCTACAATCCTCTTAAGCAGTGCTGTGTGTCTCACCAATGACCTCTCTCTGCCCTTCAGCTTGACACTGACCCCAGCACAGCACCTAGGAGCTGGACGCCAATCACACGTCTCTAATAGTGCGTAAGAACGTCTGTGCAGACCGATGCTTAACTTACACTGAGAGAATCAGAGTCTACTCAGTGTATTTAACTCTTTAAACACCAGCGGTCCTCACGTGCGCACACATGTGGGTTTGTGTGAGGTTAGTGAGCAATTCTTAGTAGTTTTTTAATAAAAATGGTTTAGTGGGTGAGCAATATGACAATATTTATCATTGTCATAATTCATCACATCAAATAATGGGACAGGGTTTTTCTGAGCATATCGTTGTCAGTAATTAAAGATAAATCAGTTGTTCTAAATCAGATTTGGTGCAGTACAGTATGTGAAATGATCAGTAAGTCATTTTACTAATAGGTTTTGGTAGTGTTTGTGTTAGACTGGACTTGGGCCAGCTTGTTGCTGTCTCTTAGGTCGTTTTCACACCAGCACTAGTTAGTCCGGTTAAAACAGACTCTGGTTTGTTTGCATCCTTGGTGCGGTTCATTTTGGCAGGTGTAAAACAGTCATCGCACTCGGGTGCGGACCAAAACAACCACACCGAGACCCTTAAGAGGAGGTGATCTCGGTCCGATTTCAAACAAACTCCGGAGCGGTTCGTTTGTGGTGAGAACATGATCCGACTTATTATTAGGTGTACTCCACAACTTTGATCTAAATATCTCCTGCAGCCAGGTGTGCTTTGATTGATGGGATGCGGCAGATGGTGTAAACAGAGAACTGGATAACTGTAGCAGCTAACAGGGCAACGACAATGAACCAAGGTCTCTCTTGCCAACTTGATGTTTGGAGTGAGCTGGGTGTTCTGCAGGTGGACTGTAGTTTGGTATATTATCAGATTATTATTATAGCTATGAACAGATTCTGTCTCTGCCGCTGCTCTGTGCTACGCTGTACAAGAAATGTGCAATAGTTTGGGAAAACCGGATCTTGCCCCTGTTACTTTCTTGATTGTGCGCCAGATAGTTCTGACCAATCAGAAGAGACTTTGTTACTCATTGTCACCTTGCAGCAGTGTTATCCAACATTTTTTATGGTTGCAGTTGAGGTTAAAGTCATCACAACACCACCACTAAGTACACCAGAGTGCCAAAAGAATAGTATTTTCATGTGTTATTCCTTAATTTTTGGAGTAGGTAGGTCAGATCTATAGTGATATATCCATTAGCCTACAAGGTCTTTTATTTTGGATCACTGAGATTGAATTTTCATTCATTTTTATTAGGTGTTTTAGTGTTCAAGGAAAGTAATTATTAAGGATTACATTTACATACTGAATGTGTAATGCTGGTTGGAATTAAGTAATGCAAATTTGTATACTATGTGCTTAATGTCTTACTGAAGTACATATTTTACAGTATGTGAAAGATGATGTAGTAATTTAGGGTTGGGTTTAGCGAGTGGAAGTAAGTAAACAAATTAGGTTAGCTAAACAATTTATACAGTTTATTAAGGGCAACATGAACAACGTACCTTAAAATAACAACCTTGAAACCAATTTAAAGGTACACTGACTTATAATAGTGTGTCGTCCCAGCTCACTTGGACATGGACGCACCGGAGGTGCAGCCATGTGGGTGGAGATCGCTGAGCTGTTTGAGGTAATGACGGTAGTAAGTAGTAAGAGAGACTAACTATCTGATGTAAATAGTCAGGACTGATAGCTTAAACTGTATATGCTGTATATGTTCTATGTTGTGCTTAATAGTGGGGCTGCTTAGTGAGGTGGTGATTAGTGTTGATGCCTACCATCCTGTTGAAGTATGTGGCTGTTGAGGAACTGACCGTTAACCTGGATTGTGTGTGAGACTTTACTGCTGTTGTGTTCAATAAAGAGCATTTGTTTGAATGCACAACACTTTCTGCATCTTTGTACTCTCAACAATAGGGAGAGCAACATCTCTGTCATTGCCACTCCAGACCTGGAGTGTCTGCTATGCAGTTCATGAGAACTACATAATCCTTTATGGTGCCCCATCACACACAGACAACTATGGGTCTTTAGCTAGCTATAGGAAGAGGCTAGTTCAGTATTCCCAGTATGGACATCAAGGCAGAGGCTGTGAGCACTGAAGAAAATGTTGTCAAAGGAATCAAGGAAGAAAAAAAGATAGAGTGACCGAACAAGAGAACAAACTCGCTTTTGTATGCTGGAACAACTTGTTCAAACTCAGTACCTACATTCATTTGTCACTAGATCTTCTGAATTGTGAGCAGGGGCATCTGACTGTGGGTGGACCTAACCAACCAGGGCCCAGCCTGGGCCTCCAAAAGCCTTTCAAATACATTGATTTTGGTTTTAATTGTTTCTATATTTTCTGTTAATATATTAATAAATAATAACTTCCGTTATACACTCTGCTTATCTGCCCCTTGTGTCATTTATCTGCTTATATGCCTGCTTTCTGCCCCCATGCCTTCCTTCCCCAGCATCATAGCAGAAGTGGTAATCTGTGAGTAAAATATCTCAGTATACTGGCGCAAAATGAGAAATATTATAAATAGGGAAGAGACTTAAGATCATTTGTATTGACACAGTACCATGTTTTACAGTGTAAACACAACAAAACCTTATTATAAATTTCTGATAAATTTTCTCTTCTAAATTTTTATTGTTATTTTATTTATTTATTTATTTATTTATTTATTTATTTATTTATTTGAAAGAGACCTAGCCATGCTGCTATGCCAGTGGGCCACAATTTGGCACTACATGCTTGATTAAAAAGTTAAAATCTGAGTTTTGCTCCATGTCAGCTACCACTGCTTTACCCCAAAACCAACCATTAAAATCTTTGTCAGGTGTGGTAGATAGGTTCAGTAGAGTAGTACAGTGTTTATTCGACTTCCTCACAGCCTTCAATTCAGGGGTTCACTTCAGTGACAATTAGTAGTAAAATGTATGTAAAACTTATCGGTTCATGTACCATAGCATCGATTTTCACGATCTCCTTTATTTCACTATAAAGAAATCAGGTTTAGACCCAGAGTTGCCAGTATGGGCATGACATATACTAAAGAATGATTCTCAACTTCAGAGGTCTCTGGCAACCAACATATTGCCAAATCATTAGCAAGATACAACTGCAATTTAGTGGGGAAGATTATTATTATTATTATTATTATATTATTATTATAATTACATATTCATTAATTGACAGATTTTCCCGTCTCTCTAATACGGCATAGCTGTTGTAAGAGCCTGCAATGTATGGAGTCTGAAATAAATCCCAAAACAAGAACACCAGAAGCTTTTGGGTACACTACTTCTCTTTTTTTCTTTTTCTTTTTTTTTAGGAGGAATCTATATTTCATAAGTGTGCTGTGTAGCTGCAGTGGCCAATTATCAGCAGATAAGACGGAGGAAGCCCTGGAGCATCAGGCCAGATATTTAGACGGAGGGAAGCAGGCAGGCAGGGGCCCAAACCCCCCGGGGGCCCTTCGACCTCACCAGCGCTTTTCCTTCCTTCCTTCCTTCCCTTCTTTCTTTCCTTGGACACCATCCCTCCATCCTTACCTTACCAACAGGGTTCAATTAGCGCCAGCAGCAGCAAGCACCACCAGCCTGTGGCGAAATCACCACGTCACGCTACAGGCTCACTGCTGCTGAGCACACACACAGATAGAAAAACACTAGAGCACGAACACACCAGCGACGAACACACAAACAGCAACCAACACAGATTTACACATATTTTACATGACAGTGTTTGTTATTGTACCTTTAAGGATACGCTCACGCCTACCTTATCCAGACCATTACAGCTTTTGCTTTTTTTTTTTTTTTCAGGCTTTTGTGTGAACACTCCACTCATACTCGAGCGCACACCAAACAATGGAACCGTGGTCCGCCAAACCATGATGGTCCTCACCAAAAGAAAGAAGTAAGCACTTTTCTGTGCACTGCTGTCCACATAGTCAGCCTGTTTACCATATAACTCTTGGCAGATGCTCGTATTGTTCTTGCAGCACTTGTTGCTGCTGATAATGACAGACCAGAGTTAGCAAAGCTTTTGATTTTCAAACACAGGCTGCAGAAAGTAATTGGCCCAGACATCTGCGACCTGATTGGTTGAACTTAAACCAACCTGTAATTAAACCAATTGATCATATTAAAGAAGAGATTGAGTAAGTTAAATTAAAACAGAACTTGTTTATTTTATATTAGTTTTAAAGTCCAGAACACAGACTAAAATATTAAACATGTTTTATGACACTTAACTTATATTAAACATCCAGCAAAGCTTGATTGAAAAATCTAAGATAGAAATAAAATAAAACGTGGCTTTAAAAGCGCAGATCACACCTGTCTGAGAACTTTATGGGCGTGGCTAATGAGTAGCTTGACTGACAGCTCTCTGTCCCACACTCCTAGTCTGCTCCACCGCTTATACAGAACTAACATCATTATCAAGATTTGACAGAAACTGGCCAAAAAAAAAAAGACACAGATGAACAGACACCTGGACAGATGAACAGACACCTGGACAGATAAACAGACAGATGGATGAAAGAACAAACGAATGCGTTAGATACAGATAAACAAATGAATGCTCAGCAGGCAGCTATAGACAGAAGGTCTGGCTTGCTAGCTTTTGGTTAAGCTGGGTTAGCTTTAGCTCTGTAAGCTTCTCTGACTATGGAGCTGTTTTTTGTGGGCGGGACCAGAAACGCCAGCCTTGTGATTGGTTGGGACATGCTTATTGAATCGTTACCCAAGATTCCCAGTTTACATGGAAGGAAATAATAAAATATATGGGTCACATGTACTCAGTATTCAAAGGGTTTACTAAGAACATGTTTATTGTAATAACAATATTAACCTAAATAGAACGAAAACACAGATTTAGGTTCTCTGGGTCTTTAAAGCAGCAAATGTAACAAAATCTATTTACTTCTAAAAAATAAAAAAGTGTTATGTAAAAATTAATGAAAAAGAAAAAAATCACCAATCCAATATAGTTATTCAACTCACAGATAAAACACAACCAGCACTTCCTGCCTTCAGCAGACTACTCACGAATACTGTAAAGGACTGACCACCAGGGCCCCCCGGCACCCGGCACCAACCAGCTCTCCTCTCCATTAGTGCTATTTGCTCCATCCTTGACTACATCGCTGTAACATCCACCTGATGTACCACCTGTGCAGCTTCTAAAGCTTTTACCTTCAGACTTAGCTTTAGTTTAATAAACTGTAAACACTGTTTGACCAGAGGAGGATGGGTCTCCCCTTGTGAGTCTGGTTCCTCCTAAGGTTTCTTCCTCCAGTTGAGGGAGTTTTTCCTTGCCACCGTTGCCTCTGGCTTGCTCACAGGGGATAAAGTGTTGTGATTTCATGTTTTTCATGCTTTTAAACTCCTGTAAAGCTGCTTTGTGACAACATTGTTGTAAAAAGCGCTATACAAATAAACTTGACTTGACTTGACTTGACCTACTACTCTACCGCTCAAGCAGCATGTACTGGCTCCAGTCTAGTACCTACTGATTTAGTAGGAGATTTCGGACACACCTTTGGTATGCCACACCCTTGAAATCATCAAGTCGTAGGTATAATACATCATCCTCCAAAATAACCTTCCAAAATATACAGAAAAAAAAAACCAATACATTAAAACAAGATCACAGAATATAACCAGAACTCAAAATTACAGCCAATTCCAGCAACCAACTTAAAAAAAAACACTGTTTAGAAATAACATTAGAAATAAATCATAAAAGAAAACAGGGAAGTCAGGGGAAAATCTACACTGATACCACTGTATTCAACTCTGCAGGAGACACTGCTCACAGTCTCATGCCTTTGGCAATGGATGTACCATCTCTAAAAGCAAAGGCTTCTTCTTTTCATGTAAACATGAATTATATTTTTGGGATATATAAACTCAAATGGAACCCAAAGAAAAAAATAATTGAAATTATTTTTCATTTTTAAAGTAGGGTATCAGTTCTAAAGTAGGGTATCAGTAACGCAGGCAAACATGAAAAATAATGAAACCAATTGCACCAATTCAGAAAGATGCAATTTCACAATTACCTACATTCTGGTGCAAACTTAGCAAACAAACTCAGTGTGAAAGGCTAAGACTGGCTTGGTTTTCTATTAATTGGGCCAAACAGTTAGAGGCATCATATTTACCTAGCAGGCTATGATGAGTAAGTGCTTGTTTGCTCCAAAACATTAATATCAGAATAAACACAAATGCAGTTAATGCAATAAGATGTGGTTGTTATGTCTGTCAGTGTGTTTCTGTATTAATTTCCACACCTTTTCTAGAAGCAGGCCTTGAAGTTATCACCCAACATCTTGGCTAATAAATACGTTTGTATATACTTGCTATATAAGTCAAGTTTGCTGCTATATCTGTGTAATGGCTGGGATATGGATCATTCCAATAACTATGGGGGATTTTTTAAAATTTGTTTTCTATGTTGCATTTGGTAACCTTCTGTGTTGCATGACTGATCACATAAACAACACAGTTACTAAAATGGAACTATGCATATGGAGACCACTGTAGCTACTTGATCCTAATTTCCATTTGGAGAAATATTCACTGGAAGTTGCCTGCAAAAATAATAAATAAAAACAATTAATTACAGAATTAATTAACAGAATCTTGGTCAACCAAGAACACTAAGACTGATTGGCTGGTATGGTCAATTTAGACAGGACAGCTCTATTTCATTCCAACTCTCAATCACATGCAGTCACTGTTTGGTCTGTTGGTGCCAATCCAAATAATGACCATAGTTCTGACTGCGCTTAGGGTCACTGAGGGGTTGAACAGGGCTCATGGTGGGGAGACAGATATCGATTCGGACAGAGTCTGGTGCTTCATATGTTTCATACAGCAGATTGCCCATAGATCAGCCTACAGCATGAAGCCGGGGCAGGACATTCCAGGGATAATAGAGCAGTGACTGCATTCATACAGCCCTTAATGCCACAACAGACTACTCATGATCGCTTCACCCTGATCACAGATAACTTCACTGCAGGTTTTATATACAAGGACATACAATGCTGCATAAATACAAGATATTAATAAAGAAGTCTTATGCTTTATTTGGTATCTAATATGAAAAGCAGCTCCTGCCAAGTAGTGATAGGAAGCAGGGTCCACATATATAAATGGCACAGATTTGATCTTATAATGTGATTTATTAAAAGTCAACTTGACAGCACAAGTTTCCAATCTGTGTGAAGACATTGGGGTACACAATTTGTGAACACTGGGTTTTCAGGAATCTGCAACCATTTACACTGATCAGCCATAACTTTAAACTTTAACCTTCTTGTATCTACATACAGTCTCCATTTTCCATCCATCCATCCATTATCTGCCGCTCAATCCCGCTAGTCAGGGTCACTGGAGCCAAACGCAGCGTCATCGGGGAAAGGTGGCGTACACCATGGACAGTTCACCAGTCCATTGCATGGCCAACACTCACGCACTCACACCTACAGGCAATTTACAGTGACCAATCAACCTATCATGCATGTGTTTGGACTGTGGGAGGAAACCGGAGTACCTGGAGGAAACCCACTCAAACACGGGGAGAACATACAAACTCCACACAGAACAGCCCGGACCAGGAATCCAACCCAGATCGTCTTGCTGTGAGGCGACGGTGCTAACCACTACACTGTCACAGAACATGTATCATTTGGGTGATGGGTCATTCTCACTGCAGTGACACTGGCGGTGGTGGTGGTATGTTAGTGTGCGTGGTGCTGGTATGAGCGGATCAGACACAGCAGTGCTGCTGGATATTTTAAACACTGTGTCTACTCACTGTCCACTCTATCAGACACGCCCACCTTGTAGATGTAAAGTCAGAGACAATAGCTCGTCTGTTGCTGCACAGTTTGTTTCAGTCATTCTCTGGTCCTCATTATTGGGCACAGGCTGTTGTCCACAGGACACAGTTGGCTGGATGTTGCTGGTGGGTGGACTATTTAAAACTCCAGCAGCACTGCTGTGTCTGATCCACTCATACCAGCACAACACACATTAACCACCATCATGTCAGTGTCATTGCAGTGCAGAGAATGATCCACCTCCCTAATAGTACCTGCTCCGTGGTGGTTCTATGGGGGTCCTGGCCATTAAAGTACAGGGTGAAATGGGATAAACAATATATTGTCGCTGTCCAATGAAAAACAAGTATATCCAAAATGGCAACTTTAAAATTAAAGTCAATAGAAGCAGAAGG
The DNA here is from genome assembly GCA_021613375.1 of Megaleporinus macrocephalus. Taxonomy (NCBI): domain Eukaryota; kingdom Metazoa; phylum Chordata; class Actinopteri; order Characiformes; family Anostomidae; genus Megaleporinus; species Megaleporinus macrocephalus. The sequence continues at coordinate 28,613,060 of CM038718.1, read as the reverse complement.
TTTTGTGAGGTTTTAAACGGCATGTAAACGACAGCTGTCGTCTTGACATGATGTAGAAAAATAAAAATGGCCAAAAATGGAGATGCCAAAAAAGCGACGACATGCAGCAAATCAGACAGACTACAGTCTGTAATTGTTCAACAACAAAGTGTTCCTATATGCCAAGTGGAGCTGATAAAAAAGACAGTGTGTGTGTAGATATAAGAAGGTGGTTTTAATGTTATGACTGGTTGGTGTATGTAGATTTTCTAATTTAAGTATTTGCTTTAAGAAACTGTAGATTATCTTATTAACATAAAGTTTGCTTAGTTATAATTGCTACTATACTTGCTACTCAGATTATTTGTAAAGCTATTAAGTGATTAACTATAAATAAATACAACCTGTTTCCAAGTTGGGCCACTTTTCAAAATATAAAGAAAGACAGAATGCAATGATGTGCAAATGATTTAAACACAGCATTTAATTGAAAATGAGAGAAAGTTTATAAAATGTTAAAGCTGCGAAATGTTATTGTTATTCATATGTTCATCACCTTTTCTTTCTTTCAGCTACACTCTGTTAGCATTGGAGACCAATTGCTGTGGTTTTGAAAGTAAAATGCTTCCTATAGGACTTGAGCTGCTCAACAGTTTGGGCTGTCCTATATTTCATTTCATACTGCACCAAATGTTTGCAGTGGGTGACCAGTCTGGACTGCAGACAGGCCAGTTTAGCACCCAGGCTCTTTTACTACAGACCCATGCTCTTCTAATAATATATGCAGAACCACAGACACTGGCTTTTGCACTGTGCACTGGTAACAAGCTGGATTCATCTTCAGCTAGGAGGACACAGCGTTTATGATTTCCAAAAAGAAGTTCACGTTTTGATTTGTTGGGTTACAGGACTTTTTTCCACTTCACCTCAGTCCACCTTAAATTGTGTGTGTATCTGGTGTCTTCTTTGCATGGTAGAGATTTAACTACACAGATGCTGGTTTAGAAGTGTTCATGCAGTAATTTCTGCTACAGAACCGCGCCTATTTTTAATGATGTCAGCATCGCCTGAGGGCCCGAAGATCACAGCCTTCTAATATTGGGCCTTGTCCCCGGCATACAAAGATTTCTCTGGATTCTCTGAATATGGATGATGAAATTCCCAAGTTCTTTGCTATATTGGGCTGAGAAACATTATTCATGAATTACTGAACCCATGAAGTGGTGACCTCTCCCCATCTTTACTTCTCTCTGACACTCCTTTATACCTAATTATGTTACTGACCTGTTGCCAATTAAACTAATCTGTGGTCAGATGTTCCAACAGAAGGCTATTTCACATTGAACAACTTTACCAGATGGTTGTCGCCCACCATGCCCCAACTTTTTGGAAATGTCTTGCTGGCATTAAATCCAAACTGGGTACTTTTTTCAACATCTGATATGTCATCTTTCACTATTTTCAAATAAATACCCTACTGTGCAACTAACCTCAGTGATTAAAGCCCTATAACTGAGCACCAGTAAGAACACCAGATATCATTAGAACAGACGCAAATAAGCATGAATACAATACAAAGTAACATAAATATCTTATTCTGAAAGAAGTAGATCATATCTTGTGCGGCAGTTTAAAGAACATAGTTTAGTTCCAGATTTCTCCTGGACGCGCCAGACATTGTATTAATGTATTCCCTTCCTTCAGCAGCAATCTTGATTTAGCTTTATGGAGGACTGAGCAGTCAAAGCAAGTATTAGATGATACCTGTAAATAATACTGGGTTATTTCCACAATAAAAAGCTTGGAAAAGGTTAAACAAACACACTGACATATGTAAAAGGATTATTTACTGTATTAATACTATTTGAATACTTATAAAAATAAGTGTTTTGCTAAGCAAATAAGTTTCCTCTCTGTAAGAGTAACTTTTTAAAATACAATAATGTCCCCAAGTGCCTAAAACTTGTGCACAGTACTGTATAGGCTTTAAATGATATATATGTCTTTCCATTCTGTTTTTATTTACAACTTATATGGAGATATATAGGGGAAATGGGGCTGTATTACATGCTAAAAAGAGAGTAATGTGGTAAAAACATAGGAAATTAGCACTTGGTGGGGTAAATATTTTTGGCGGTGTGGGTTATGAGCTGCGTGAAGTAGGTCACGTTTCTGCAATATGGGTGGACCTAATCTCAAATTCTGATTCTACCTACAGTCCTGTGTGCTTAAATAAACAAGTAAACAAACAAACAAGTACACATATTACCCATTCTATTCCAACCTTTACATTGATACCACACTTGTGCTTGTAAGTTAGATTGTGCTTGTTTTTGACAAGCTTTGACACTGAAACAAAAGCAAAAAGAAAACATTTATTTACATATTTCATTATGTATGTATGTAAGTAAGCATGTAATTCTGTTGTTACGTATTTAAATGTATTTATCATTTTAAAGAGTATAGCCGAATTTACAATAACAACTCGACTCTTCTGATTTTTCTGTACCAGGTAGTCTGATTACAGGTCCAGTCAATTCAGCAGCTGTGAAAAAGAATGTCAAACGCATTTCAAAGCACACCTCGCTAACCTTGAACGAAGCCTCTCGCTACTATTCATATTTACACATATTCTAGTATGACTCTCCCTGTAGGCAAAGGGAAATTGATTGCGGCGGCCTTAATTCTGGGAAAGTATTACAGGACATTGGAGAGGGTGAGGTGACGGCTCAGAGGCAGCCTGGCAGCTTTGGACACGCTGAGGCTGGGGGCATGGTTGGCAGCGTGCCCAGTTCTAGGCTGTTAGGTGGACAGGGGCCAGGCTGAGCCCAAGGCCAAAGACAGAGGAGTCCAGTTCAATCCCCTGACCACTCGAAGACCCAGAGAAAGGGAGTGAGAGAGAGAGAGGGAGAGAGAGAGGGAGGCCAGTAAGCACATTAAAGGAAAAAAAGAGAGAGAGGGAGAGAGAGAGAGGGGGGGGAATTGAGACACACAGAGTACACGGGTGTCGGAGGCGTGCATGTGGGAGCTGGGCGAAAAATCATAAATCATCATTGATCCATTCATTTATTCATCCCCCTCCTCTCGCCCAGCCTCGCGCCTGGTGTATCCACAAATTAAACGCATCAATAATTAAAATCACGCATCAGGTGCACAGTGCCCGTGGCCCAACAGCGAGCAGAGCCAACCAACAGAGCTCCTCTTTCTTCTTCTTCTTCTTCTTCTTTTTTTTCAAGTGCCGCAGTTTCCAAGGCAACAAACTTATGGTAGGCTACTTTCACTTCCCACTCTCTTTCTTTCACCCTGTCTCCCTTTATCTCTCTCTTGCTGAATCTACAGCGGTGGTGGTGACTCTCGGCTCCCAGCGATCAATCAGCATCTAGACAGGCAGGGGCTTTGATATCGCCTGAGAGAGAGAGAGAGAGAGAGAGAGAGAGAGAGAAAGAGAGAGAGAGGAAAGTTTCCCTTTGACGAGCATGTTCCATTGTGAGAATCCCCAGCGGCCTCTGACATCTGGTTCCAGTTAGCACCGTGACGCGCTTCCTGCCTGGGCCACGGTTCACAAGTCAAACACCACGCTGTAGGGTGAGGAGAGCAAAACACACACATACACACGCACACCTCACACTCTAATATCATCTACATGTGTTTGTGTGTGTGTGAGGAGCTCAGAAGCACCTCAAGATTCAAACCTACCATTACTAGGCCAGAACTAGCTGCTCAGCTATTTAGCAAGATAGCCAGTGATTCTTCATTGGGTTGTTTTCTGTCATAATGTTGTCATAATGCCTTCAGCGCTTTCTCATGTGTGACTCTTTTAAACTCAGTGATCTCACGCTGGCTAGATGTTGAAACTAAAAACTTCAGTTCCACAGAACTATGTGGAAGGCAAATATGTACACAAAGCTGTGACCTGTCAATCCATTTCAATGTGGGTTTAAACAAAAACAGTACACATATTAAATGTTTTACCTTATCAACCTTGTTGTTTTTTATGCCTACAGCACATGCCAACAAAGTTGGGGCAGTTGCAAATCAGCCAGTGTTGCAAAATAACAAAAACCCTAACCCTCTGCCCAATAATACATGAAACAGGTCCACCTTCTCTTGGGTATATCATCAAAAGATTCAGGGAATCCAGAGAAACGTCTGTGCATAATGGGCTAGACCGAAAAGCCAAAGCTGTATGCTTGTGATCTTTGATCTCTATCGCTGCATTAAAAACCTGCATGCTTGTTTAATGGACAAACTTTGAGAAACCGTCAATGAACATCGTTAATCAGTGTGCGCATAAACGCAAGTTAAGACAATACTGTGGTTGCTTCTTCGGAAATTGACAGTTATGTGATGTAAGTCAAGTTGATGTTGACTAATCTGATGATGTTATGAATAAACCCACAAGAGAAGGGAATGCTTTGCAACAAGCAGGGCCAAACTCCACACGTCAGTAGCGTGGAACTTGACGTTCACAACAAGCCCTGAACTGTATTGATAACCTTCAGGGAAATCTAGATACTCATACAGAGCAAATCTGTATCCAACTTTGGTGCACTCCAGGAGGCCTTTACCCACAGCAGAGGTCTGGAGCACCAACCATAGAAAATCAAAGCACCGTATTTCAGCGAAAGTAAGAACAACTGGATTCAAACTTCATAGGATTATAGGGCGTTGTGCCCCCTCTTTCTATCGTGGGCTCCTGGAAACCAGAGATATAAAAATATTTAATATCTGATCTTGAAATACTGTACTGTTAGAATGAAGCCATACTCGTGCAGGTCAGTTCAGCAAGTGCCATCCAACAAGCCCTAGATCGTTTTGCTAGCATACAGGATACCGGAGATACAGACCCTGGAGTCACCAGGTTTATTATCAGACCTCCTCTGAGGCATCTGTGTTATTCGAATCATAATCATGTGATCAGTGACTAGTCGACATCAAACTTAACGTGTTGTCGCTGAGCAGCAAAGAAACATCCAGAAGCACCACCAACCTGAAGGGTCAGGCTGTTTGTGATAGTAATGGACGCCATGTTCTCTGGAGTCCAAGAAGAAAAGGACCACCCAGTTTGTTACCAATATAAAGTTCAAAAGCCAGGATCTGTCATGGTATGGAGTTGTAATAGTACTCACAACAGATGTGAATGTACCATTAACGTCTCCTTGTTTCTCAAAGTGTGGAGCGTGTGGTTGAATGGTTAAAGATCTTGAATAAGTGGCTTAACATGTGCTTAATTTGTGTGGGTGTCAATTAGGTGTTTTTAAAGAGACAGGTGTTGTACACACAGTGGTAAACATGCTCCTGTCACAACTTCTTTGGACGCTGCAAGCACCACATTTGGAATTTGGGTGTATTTACAACAAGGCACAAGGTAAAACATTGAATATCATGTTTTTCTACTGTTTTTCATATAATAATATAATACAGGCCAAATAAAATGTATTCAACACTGCTTCCTGTTTTTATTATCAGTTCACTAAATGCCCCCTTTTTTTGTTGTGAAGGTTTGTAAAGCAATAAAACATCATTAAGCCACCTATCGTTTACGTGAAGTGGATAAGAAATGGAAAAGTGTGACCCTCGAGAATGTGGGTGTGGAACATATGCAGCAAATGTAAGCTGCACCCACACAAGCTGAAGGGAAACCCTAAAGGCTGTGAGGGTGCGCACACACAAACATACGCACACGCACCCTGGCTGGGGCTTGTGGGTAACAAAAGTGAGAATGAGGGGGAGAAATGAGAACGAAAAGCGAAAATGTCATGAGTATAGATATAGAACACAAGCAGGCCACAGAAGGGCTTGCCTGCGTCGGTGGCATCACTAAACACCCCCACGCGCGCTGTATTTAGCTTTGATCACTCAGGAGCCATTGCGTTCACCCTAAACCTCACCCCGCCCCCCCTCAGCTCCAGGCCATGGGGTTTCTTATCATATCACATCTGCACATCTACATCTGCAGATGGAAAATCATGATGCAACCATGCAACTGTTACAACGCCACACTCTACATATCACCACCGCTACATAAGAGCCTGAAATAAGCCAAATGACTCAGTGGCAACACATACCACCGACAAACTGTATCCTGCCTACAGGTCCACACAGTATGACTTTCCACATCAATATTATTGAGCTACTGTATGGAGGCTGGACCTCAAGTCTCTCCTCACTGGCCAGTGTATTGCTTGAGTTCGAAGCTTTGTTGTAGATCCATAAGGGTTGACATAGAAACCTATGGTGAAGTGAAACGAGAGGTAGAGCTCGTATTTCTACATTTCTAAAAATAAAAAGTTGGATAGAGGCAGTAAAGTCACAGACAGCCCTCTAAAAAAGGGGGAAAAGTGAGATGAAAGTGGTCAAGAGTGGTAGAGATAGAGCAGCAAAGGTAGTCTTTCTACATTCCTAAAAAATATATTTTTGAATTTAGAACTATTTTCCACAAAGGAATTTGACCTCCACCCTTCTGTGCAGTGAAACACCCACATATACACACACTAGGGTGCAGTGAGCACACTTGCCCATGGTGGTGGGCAGCGTCCCACAAGCCCCTTGGAGCAGTTGGGGGGCTAGATACCTTGCTCAAGGCCACTTCCGCCATGTTCTGTCAGTTCAGGGGCCTGAACCGGCAACCTTCTGAACACAAGGCTGGTTCCTAACTTCCAGTTCACAACAGCTCCCATGGATGCCCCAAGATGAATGGAGGTTGTGAAGTTGTAGACAAAAATGTTTTACTCTCTAATAATGATGAGTCACACAATGTTCCACCCAATCAAAACGTGTCTGATGTACAAGAGTACATTCTTACTCTTGGAAGCTTGTAGTCATCAGTTTAGCACAGTAAGAACTACAAGCCTAAATGATCAGATTTGTGCCTCAAACAGCATGAAGTGGTTAAGAAATGTCAGACTGACTTGTTTATATGGTATCTGACACTGTACAACTTACTGTTATGTAAAATGTACACAAGTATGTTGGGTAGCTAAAACAGTAGGAGTAGTTTTATCCTTGTTTATAGGTCAGTGTGACATACAGTGTCAGAATTTACATAAGCAAAGTCATTATTTTGTGTGTAGGTATAAAACATATAGAATAGCTTGTTAATGTTGACCAGGAAAATGTTTATATTCTAAGGTAAACATGTGTGTAAGAGAATTCTCAATCTGCATGTATACATAGAGTACCGCGAAAGTCAGTGACTAACTTACATTTGATTTCTCTTGCTTATGGCCATTAAGATATTCATTTTTCAGAGTCAGGAAAAAGTAGAAACATTCAACAGTGAATGAAACATGAAGCCTCAACAACTAAATATAACATTTTATTTGTAATAAGTGTGTCAGGCCTTACCTTTTTCGCTATTTTCATCATTTTTATGCTATTATTATATTATTTCCACACCTCCCGGTGCATTTTCTGCTTCTGACATATTCAATGATGTTAAGGTTTAAACTCTGAGGTGGTCAGTTCATTACTCTGAGACCACCAGCAACTTCTTTGTTTGGTTTGCAAGTGTTCTATTTTGTCTATTTCCTTTCCTCAGTAATGGCTTCATGGTTTCATCCTCGCAGGCCTATAGCTTTAAGCTGTCTTCCACACTTTGGCAAGTTCTGAAACCTTTTCCACTGTTCATTAATACACCACTTTACAGTCTTGCAGAGTTACAGGTTTATTCTGAGAGGATTTGAAGGGTCTGACCACCCAGAATAAAGACTTGACACCCTCAAATGAGGTATAAACTATATTTTCCATTTATGTACCTGGAAGAATATTAGCAACATGATTTTAGACCCTTCGACCACTTCACTTCCTAACGTTTCCATAATGTTAGCTAGGTAAGGCAAGTGTTGGCTTTAGCTAGCTAAAGTTTGTTAGCTAACTGTAACTGAAAATGAAGGGAGGGCTATGAGTTATCTAATTAGCTAGCAAATAGTTTTAATGTTGGCTTGTCATTTCATTACCAAATCTACACCAATAGGCACCTTCCTTGGTTTTCACTTAGGGTTTGGCCTCGATAGGTATCTGAACAAAAATCCATGCATGGTGAAGGCTGAGTAATAATATTGGGTCAAATGTATGACTATTAGATTTTATTCACAGTCCACATGAGAAAGAGAAAAGGAGATACACACTTTAGAGGCCAAAAAAAGATAAAAACCAGAAAATATAGATGATAGTGCTGCCTGTTTTAGACAGAATGTGTGCGGGTGAGATTTACATTTATGTGTTGTATTAAGGAAGCAGATGGAGGTCAGGGGGACAATGAGCAGGCAGAACAAGTTAGAAAGGAGACTGTACTTAAGGGTATATGTGTTAACACCAGCAATTTATGCAAATAGCACCTTCAGAAACGGATGGGATGCACAACACTTATACCCTATGTAATATACTAGGATTGTATAGACTGGAAGACTTCAATACACTGAAGTGTGCACCTGTAATGTACTGGGTCCTCCGCCACAGCCCGCCTCCCACACACCCAAAAAAAACTGTCATCGTATAATTCACACTCTGTTCAAGACGTACATGGTACACCAAAGAAATGACTAAGTTAAAGACTGTGAGTTTATATTCACATAAAGGCCAACATACCATCCGATTAGTCATTAAATGATGGAATGACACAGGAGTTTCCATCTATGCATTCACTGAACACTGTGTGTTAGATTAGATGATGCCACATGAAACTAAAGGGGTTGAAAAGGTTGGAAAACACAAAAATGCTTGTTCTCAATGTTTTTTTCCCACTTGAGTATATTCCTATGAGTGTCTTGAATATGCAGTGTACAGTAATGTAAAAAAAAAAAAACGTTGGGACTAAGTGATTATAGCAGTGGTGCTATGATTATGACTAACAGTGATTAGATCTCGATTCTCAGGTATTTACACTAGATGCATCATAAACTGCATCTCGTTATAAATGGCAATTAATTGACTAGGAAAAGAAACATGTGAGTCTTTATATCATATTTTATGCACAACTGTAAATTCTTCCTGGAAAGACAGAGCATCAGTATGCATGCATGAAAGTGTAGCAGAGGAAACCTGAGACTCAAGCCTAAGATATTCTATCTGTTTTACTCTTGCTTTCTCCCTTTCTGTTCTAAATGAGGCAGAGCGGGGACAAATAAAAATTTAAGGGAGACCTATTGATCGGTGCAGGAGTCACAGAGAGGTCGAGCCAATCAGAGCAAGAGCCCGGCGCAGACACAGCCGCTGACCACGGCCCATCCTCACCTGACCCACACTCTCAGAGCCCTCTGACTGACCCCTAACCGCACAACCTCCACCTCACTGGAGCCCCTCCAACGCGCTACCCTAGACAGCTGAGGCCAAACAAAACATATAATAGACATCATGTTAAATGGAGAAACAGTGCCCGCCTCTGTCCTCTCTCTCTATTGCGCGCCGGAGAACACGCGCACACACACAAAGGAAGGAAGCGTGGCACAAACCCCCCTCCAGCGGTGTTCATATCCTGCAGGAGCCCCCGGGTTTCAACCTGTCAATATTGCGCAGCGTGGCCACTCTGCTCTCCTCAGTGGCTCAGTTAGCCTCCACACACACACACGCAGAGGGACGACACTACAGCTTTTGCTCCACCTCACGCACACAAATACACACCGATAGAGAGATATACCTATTTGCCTTACACAACCGAATTACAGACCCCTTCAACAGCATGTGCTTCTGTTTCTCATTCACTTCATGTCTAAACAAAGTCTTAAAGCAATAATTTGGCCCAAAAAATCTAATTTACACAATTCTTTCTTCAAATACAGTCCGTCAGCCAGGACATGCTTGGTGTCTGAAGTTTGTTTCTTTGGTTTTGCACTTGAGCTAGAAAGCTAACAAAGCAAGCAGGAAAAGCTAATAACCACACGTTGGCATAATACAAACTAAATGCCTAAATAATTACATTCAGTGTCAAAAACCACATAAGCGAAACTATATCAAATGACTTAACAACCTGACACAATTGAAGCCAAGAGTGTGAAGGTTTAGACATGCGGTTTGCACTATGCTAATAAGCTTCCATTTCTTGTTAGCTACTAGCATCAAAGCTTCAGTGCAAAACTAAAAAAGCAAACATGACACCAGACATGTCTTGGCTGACTGACTGCTTTCTGGGGTAAAGTGAGAACTGTAAAATTCTATTTCTTTGGCAGAACTATGACTTTGAGTCCATTTCTTACTAAAACCATGTTTGATTCTAGAAATTCTAGAGTGGACTCTGTTCCCAATTCCGAGGGATGGGAATTGATGGAATTCTACACAAAGATCACAGTTTTAAAAATCGAGACGTACATTAGGATATCTGGCGAATGTAAAGGTTTAGCTAGGAAATTTGAAGAGCTAAAACTAGCTACATTAAATAGCGGGGCTAGCTTATACCTGATTCTGCTCTGCTAACTCCCTTAGAGGCATAGTTGTTTCAGCACTGACATTATTACATTTTATTTTGTCTAAAATCCTGTCGGAACAATAATGTGAGAGTTGTAAAAAGATGTATTTCTGCAGGAATCAAGGAATCATTAATGTGCCTATACATGAAAATAAGTCAATATATGGCACAACACCTGTGCATTCAGTTACACCAGGGGCTGGTAACCCAAATGGTAAGCCATTTTGTCCAATTTCAACCAAATTCAACCCACCTTGGGAGCCACAATATTTTGTTATTTGTATTAGGGTAATATTTTAGCATCTTGGCTGTAAAGATGTTTCATTATGTGCTAATGTCCTAGTATGGGCTGAAAAAGTTACAAAATAAATACACAGGCTTACATAGCTCTGCCCTAAGCTTTGGCTCAGCTTTAGGCACTTCATTATGTCTCTGGCAGAATGCTTTTCTGCAAATGTAGGATAGTTTCGTGTAAAATGTAGAGATGGAAGGATCGATCGGCCATGTATCAGTATCGGCCGATTTTTAATCAAAATATGTGATCGGCGATCTCAAGAGCCGATCGATGGCGGTAAACAAATGAGCCTAATTTCTGTATTTACAGCTAGCGTTTCATCCAGGGAGAGGAGCCCTGCGTGAAACCCCCTACGGCCAGCTCCCTGCAATTCCTATCTGAACCACTAGGCGGAAATACATACCGTTTCATTTTCGACAGACTGACTAAAGCAGCGGCTTCGCGAGAACCGTTTAAGTGTTCACCGCACGTGCGGAAAGAAAACCTCGTCCGCCTGGCAGTTTGTTACCGTATGTGACTCAGACACATCCAGGGCAGTTTGTAACATCTGTAAAATTAGTAAAATCAGCGTCTCTCGCGGGGGAACCAAGACAAAGACATCTAACTCTACTAATCTGATACGACACGTCAGAGTACACCATGCGAGTGAATACTGTGAGTATCAGCAAACAGCAGAGCTAGCATGAGCAGCTAGCACAAAACAAAAAACCCAGAACACCATGCAGATCAGATCTGACCGGTACGAACAGTACAGCAGCCGCAACAGCCAGAGAGCTAAAAGAACCACAGACAGAGTGATTGAGTTTATAGTTCTAGATAATCAGCTCTTCTCAGCTGTAGAAGACGTTCATCCTGCCGCTTAATATTACACCTGGATCCCCGCTCTGCTGTTCCTAGTAGAAATACTTTTCAGATGTGGCTCTTCCGGAGCTGTATCAAGCGGTTTACTCCCACATAGACCAACTTCTAATTTAGTTAAAAATATTAAGCTGTTTCATATGAGCTCGTTAAAAATTATAATAAACCAGTTTCCACCATGTTTCATGACTTGCTTGTGCTAATAATATGTAGCCCTGCCGTGTTCAATAGCCCCACCCTCGATCGGTATTGGCTATCGACCGGTCGCACTGAAAGGTGATCGGCGATCGTAATTGGCCTCAAACACGCTGACCGGTCCATCTCTAGTAAAATGTCTTTCTCTTCTTTGCTATTTTGGTAGCAACTAGCTAAGTAAGACTGTTGACTGTGTTGCTGTGTGACCAGCAGTCTGCTTGCCAGTACTTAGGGTCCACGATCCCTGAATTAGCGGTTTTACATTAATTCCAGTGTTTACATAACATTTATTGTTAGAACTGTATGTTACAACATTTAGCATACCTTCATTTTCCCGCAACAGGCGATTATTTTATTTTTACATGAAAATCTCATTACTGTGGAGCCTCAAGGGGGCAGCAAAAGAGCCACATGTGGTTGCATGTTGCTGACCCCATAGCTACACTGGTGAAGTGATGCAAATTTTTATAGTTCACAGTAAGTTATACTGTGTGTCCTGGAGCTGGATGTGGTTTTCTCAGATGTAAGACATGGTTGTCTATTGATTTCTAGTGTTTCTTAGCAAAATGTTAACCTCAAAACTTTAGTTTAAGCCTAAAACCATCAACTATATATTAGGTAATGGGAAATTGTGTAAATGTGATTATTAACCAAAACATTTCTTTTTTTTCTATCTGTATACAATCTTTAAATCTGTCGAAAAAGATTTTAACAGAATTCTCCAACATGCACCATTAAGAATTTTCCTAAAATGTCACCACCTTTCAGTTAAACTCAAACGTGTAAAACTCAGCTCAAACTGATCATCCTGAAGTTCTCTTCAGCACGTCCTCTGGCTTGACTAAATCCCATGGCCTTTACTAATTAGAAGGCGAGTGCAAGAAGGACACTCTTTTCACACTTTAACAAACTATGTGTGCATGTATAAGTAGATCTTTTCACACCTACGTACGTGTTGGAAGTGAACATTTGCAGCAACAAACACGTCTAGGCCTGCGCAGGATAACCTTACCATGAGATGCTGGTGATCTACACTAAAATCTCTGGTTTCTCTGGCGCGTGAGGTAGTGTGTGTGCGGGTGTGGGGTGGGGGAGTCTGTGTGTGTGTGTGTGTGTGTGTGGCAGACAATATTAAATCCCTGCCGCAGCACAGGTGTCAGGTTGCGGCGGCTGCTTTATGGCTGGCGCTGGTGCTGGCGCTGGGACGAGGGCAGGGAGGCGGCGAGGTGGCATTATCTCCACGCTGAGACACGGCTGATACCCCGCCAGGCCTAGCGGCCTCAGCTACAGCAGCATTTAAAATCACAGCAAGGCACGGAGGCTTCTAGGGTCTCCAAACGGCTCTCGGCCAATTACCACTCATTACAGGCCCAGCCGGTTTCCTCCAATCACCACTCACGGTGGCCTCATTCATCATCCAATCAAAACGTGTCACGCTGTAACCTTCATCCAGTTACTCGAGTTCATATTAGTCCTGTTGAGGACCCCAACAAAGCACACTTTTTCAGCAAGTTTTGTTATGTGATTAGTTTTAACGACTGAACTCGAACACTGAGTTCAACGCTCTGCACTTTTAGCAAGAATAAAGAATAAGGTCATGCAAAATGATCACAAACTCAAAGAAAATGAGCAGCTGAAAAATTATTCTCAGTCTGGGCTCACAAGCTGAGTGGACTGGTTAAAGGACCTTATAAAACAAAATATTTCTCGGTTTTGTTTTGATGTTGGTTAGTTGTAGTTAAGTCAAAGCTTTAAACTTGACAGATATATATATATATATATATATATATATATATATATATATATATATACAAAGAACACACATAGACCTGATCGGGAACCTCACACACAGTTGTCGCCTCCCTTAAATTCAACAATCCAAGACTGTTAAGTTCCATCTTCAGTGCTACAGCCATAATGTAACTGTGGCACCATTTAAGATGAATAGCAAGCCAACTGCAACTCCCACATCTTTAGGAAGAAGATGAAAGTTAGCCACTAGCAAGCTCCAAGTAGCATACCTGACTAAATAGCCTAATGACCTTAATTTATATTTATATTTTTTTATTTATTTACTTCCCAGCCTGCATCTATTACATTGCTTCTATGTGACTCATCTCAGTATCACATTGTACACCAGCCAATCAAAGCCAAGCTCATCAAATCATTCCTGAGCTCACCAAAAAAGGAAAACACCTTGGTTAATTCAAGGGCCAAAGCAAAGATTTGTAATTGAACAGCATCTGGTCAGTTTTCACCCCGAGCAATGTCACACACCTTCAATGTAGACATCAAAGAACAATGTAACATGCTGAATAAATTAATTCTATGGCACCTTAAAAGTTTCAAAAACCAAGCTGCCAAAAAAACAGTCCATTGCTTTGTGAAGTATTTACATATATCTGCCAGTCTAGGCTATTTAACCTTCCTCTACACATTCATGCTGAAGTTGTATGCAGTGTTTGAGTGTGATTTTTGAAATAGGCACTTAGATCAGAGCTCAATTTTGGTTTTTCTACATCATTTGAACACGACAGTTGTCGTTTACACTGTGTGGAAATGTTATGATCAATGGACCAATAGAAATGCTCCAAAATAGCTGGAGAAAAAATCAGGTTCCATTGACTTTCATTAGAAGTAAAGTAGGGTTTTCCCCTCTCCTGTAAAGTTGCCATTATGGACATGCTTGTTTTTCTTTGGACGTTATAAGTGACGATATAAAAATAACAACCTTCATTCTAGGGTGGACAACAACTATATAAAAATTAATCATCACATGAAACAAATATCCGAAGTGGGCCTCAGGGAAAAAAATGCTAAAATACCAAAAAAAAATGCAGGATGAGCCCTTAAAGCAGAGGGACACTAACGCTTCCCTTATGACAATGACTGGCGCATAATGTACACTTATGAATGATTAACATACAGACATCTGCTGCTGCTGAATTATAGATTCTCCAAAGCCAAGCATATGGCAACAGATTGCCATGTGTTACCATTACTAAACACTGCCTGTTCCCACATTAGTGCTCTTAGAGTGCTTCCACTGACAAGAACAGCATCACACCGATACTGAAAAGAACAAGTATTACGTAATTAAGGAGATTTTCATTTAGTCAATGTAAAATGGATTAGTGATCTTGCAAATGACTCAACTGCTTGATAAGGTGGGCAAATTGAGCATAAGTTACCATAATGCACTGCATTACGGTATGTTGTTTAGGGAATACTCCGCATTAGTGTGCTGCCAGTTATCGGAACACTGAACAACTGCCCATGATACAAAGACTTACAGCAATTATAGAGAGGCAGTAATGAAGCAGAGAACAGTAAATACACAAACTACACAGTAATAAATAGCTTCTTAGACATCAGCCTCTTTTATTAAATTTTTTTTCTTCTTAAATCATTTATTTTTGTAAACACAAAACATAAATAAATATTTTTTATTGCCTGTTTTAAATGCAGCTCATGTGAAAACCCTAATAAAACATATCACATATGATATGTTTCATATAATATATATCACATATAACATATGTGTGTTGAAAATGATTGAAAATGAAAAGTACTGTGATATAGTTTTGTTGTATTGCCCACCCTTGTTTTAAAACAACAAAAATAAGACAGTAGGCCTAATGGAATACTGAATTTGCTGAATAATAAAAGCTGACTGTATTCTATGGTGCCATACAGAAGAACAGGGTTGGTTAGCATGGGGTTTGGTTAGCATAGTGTTTCAGATTAAAAGGGGAATTCTCAAAAAAACATAATGTGATGATTTTCTTGACCTTCCAGAACCCTACAATCAATTTTTTTGTGTTAAAACAAACAAGAAGATCTCGCTAAGTAAATACTTTATAGAAATGTTTAAACGAAAGAAATAATAAGTAAAGCTATCTATCTGTCATGAAATAAAGACAGGGGGTTATGATATGGGTGGGGTTAGTTGGCTAAATAGCATATGAACACAACTAGAATACTACTGTTTGTATTCATTTTACATTTAATTAGTGTCAAGCTCATTCCACATTTAAGCTGTAGGCCACTTGATAAGTGAATCTTTCCCCAAATGAAAACAGCCAGTATAGCCCTAAACTCAAACTATTAACTGTCAAAATATAGTTGTTTTTTATTTGAAAATATTTTATTTTTATTTTACTTGAGACAATATCTAATTCACTAAATAGAAAGACGATCGTTTACAATACGTTTTGAGGTTCTAATACAGACGGCCTAACAAAAGAAATGCCCACTCTAATACTTTGTTGTACCACCTTTAGCTTTGATTACAGCTCAAGGCATTGCTTTTATAACCTTGTGCAATGTTGGGAGAGTTGAACCACAAGTACAAGACGTTCACTTGGGTCAGGACTCTGTGGTGGCCAATTCACGTGCAAATGATTCCTTGTGCTCCCTGAACCACTCTTTCACAGTGTGAGCCTGATGAGTCTCGACATTGTCATCCTGCCCTCAGGGAAGAAAAAAAAATCCATTGATGAGATGCCTGGTAATTCAGTAGATTCAGTTGGTCAGCTGACTTTTTTACCACATAACGACGCTGAGCCTCAACCTGACTAACTGAAACAACACCAGATCATAACACTGCCTCCAAAGACGTGTAGAGTGGGAACTATGCATAAGAGGTGCTTCTCTTCTTGCCCTGCCACAACCAATACTCTGGAAGAGGGTAAATCAGTCTAATCTTTATGCCCCCAGCAAACTAAAGCCTTTTTTAGCGTCACTAAAAAGCGGTTTTCTTATATTTATAGAGCTGTTTCGTCCCAATCCGGTGAGTCCTCGTCACAATGTGCATGTAGAAATTCTTATAGTTTCACTATTAAATATATTTGTGGGTTCTGCTGTCCATCTTTTACCTTTCGATTTCATTGAGAGTTATAGATAATCAACCAGAGGATACATTTGATTACATGGTTGTTTGCAAGATGTGAAACTACTCACTGCATTACATAGAGTTGACAGCTGAAACATATTAATCACTACAATCATTGACTATTTACGTATTTAAATTGAAAAGTCTATCTGGACAGGCGGGGTGGGTTAATAAGAAAATCCAAAGAGTTTTCTTTTTTTCTTATGAATGTTCTTCATGTTGTCAATGTAAGCTAATAAGAAAGTTGAATTAATTTTTGATTTAAAACTATTATTTGGTTGAAATTGGCTGTTTAAATATGGTTTTGATTAAAATTTCATTATTCTTTGAAACTTTAATTTTTTAACCTTATGCTGACCAACCCCTGGTTCTTAGGTTATTCTAATCTGGGATATACAGCAGTAACAGCTGCCAATTAACACCACTTTCCCCAACATCAGAAATGGTCAATGGTCAACATTTTGCTTATGAAGGTCTTGCCAACAAATCATCAAACAACATTAAGTGACTGGTATGGAAAGCTTTTCCCTTTAATTTCTTGAAAACATGCAGATAATCTATTAGAGAAAGAAGAGTCGCTATTGTTCTGCATTGATGGCTTAAAACAACTGAAAATCATCTACAAGGTAGTTTTTGTTTAAATATTTTCGATACGGTTCAAATCTGGATTCTGACCAGCCAAAGCAATCAGTAAAAACCACTGCACACTGGGCTTGGCCAGTTTTTATGCCCAGGAGCGTAAGTACGAGCAAGGGGCACTTTTCCAAACACTACAGAGAGCAATACTGAACAGCTCATACAGATTTCTTCTAAACCTCACTGCTACACTAGCCCAGGCCTACATGACAAAGCTTGCTGTTTTTCCTTTTCTTTTTTCTTTTCTTTAAGTCAGCCCAAATCCTGGTCTTTAAAAAAGAGAGCCGTTCCTTCCGGCCGGCTGGGCGGGAGGGCGGTGGAGGGTGTGTGGGGAGGGGGAGTGGGGGGTGCAGCTGGGCTCACCAGGGACCAGGTCGATCTCAGCCTTACTTCAGAGGATTAGCCTCTTATCAAGCTCCTAAAGCTGCTGTAAGCACTGCCTCTCATTACTCCATCTTTAATTAACCAACACCTCATCCCATCCAGCCAGGAGCTGCAGGCTTAGAACACTCACAGGAGCGCTGGCTGCCTTTAAACATTCAATACGAACCCATCGTGCATTTTTTGGTGGTGTTTTTTATTTGTTTGTTTGTTTGTTTGCCAGATTCAGTATTGAGCAGCAAATAGAAACGAGAACTACCCCTCCCCATTCATGCAAACAAACACCCCTGGCCTACCACAGGTTTCAGAGGGAACCCTCCAGCCACCCATGCACCATCTCCTCCTACAGCGTTTCCATGCTCGCTGCTTTACTGCTGATAATCATCTGCTATGGAAACTGTGTGGGGGCTTGCAGGAAACCCTTCAAGCCTTCATGAGCCTTTTTGGTAGTCTCCATCTAAGAAAAAAATCTGTATACCAACCAGTCAGCACAGCTAAAACAAAAAGACAGCGGGGGGGGCTTTTAGGTGACACACACACACATACACATTATGGCTGTGTTGCTCCTGTGGTTTAAACACGAGATGCAGAAATGATCTCATTAATGGGAATCAAAGTGCAGGAGGTGGCCCGAGCGGCAGGAACAACGACACAGCTCCTTACCTGCTGATGAAAAGAGAGAGAGAGAGTGCAAAGAGAGAGAGCAAGAGAGAGAGGGGGGGGGGGAGAGAGAGAGAGAGAGAGATAGAGAGCAGGGTCCTATGGGGCGGCCTCCATCCTGCCGGGGCCCGGCCGCGCCATGCATGCATTAATGGGCTCGCTGCACTAATTGCTTCTCACTTAGACAAACCTCTGCAAATGACGAGGCGAGCCGGCAGCACTGCTTTAGCCCCGCGGGACAGGAGACGGCAGGCAGGCGGGAGAGATAGAGAAAGAGAGAGAGCGGTGGGGGGAGGGGGTGCCGGCAGGAGCGTGTGGAGTGTGGGCGCCTCTGAGGGGAAAGAGGGAGGAGGAGATCCCAAGAGAGGGAAGGAGTAGAGAGAGAGGCACACACACACAGGCCTGCACGCACACAGACACACATTTCCACGTTTTTCAAACACACACACACACACACACACACACACACACACACACACACACACACACACACACACACACACACACACACACACACACACACACACACTAGTAAAACTATCTTTGTGGGGCATTTCTGTTCAGTGTAGCTAAATAGTACTATGCCTGCACCTAAGTTTAAATGAGGCTGAAATGCTTTTTAAAAGATCAATTATTAAATTTAAAAAACAAAGAGCCACAATTCAGACAAATTTACACCGTAAAAAGTCAGTGACCATCCTTAAAGGACCACTTCACCAATTTTTTTTTATTTCAGTAAAATGAAATGGTTTTGTGTGAAATGCTTTGTTCTAGACCACTTCTGAGTCAGACTTGTTCACAGTGGTGATGATGGGAACCAGACATCTGAAGAGTTTAACCCTTTGATGCACAGCCTGGGTCAAAAGTGACCCAACTGAGATTTTATTTTCTATATCTATGCAATAAATTAATTTCATCATTGAGGCTCCCACGAATTCCTCAATTTACTTTTTTTTTGATCATTACAAATACATATATATCAGTTAGATTTTTTTACTCTTTTAATAAAAACACAGCATGGGTCAAAACTGACCCATATGTATTCACTATAGAATTTCATAGGAACAATGAAGTAAATAAATCTGAATTAGAATAAAAATTTAAGTTAATCAAAAACAAGATTTTTAACAAACACTTGGAACATTACATAATGAAATAAACTTCAAATACATAAAATAGCACTAGAATGGGGTTGCTTAGCTTGTGCATCAAAGGGTTAATTTCTCTGAAATTTCCCCTCATGGAAAGTTATTGCATGGCATGGTTTGGTACACTCTGCCTGATGTCTGATACCTTATTGTACAGTAGTTTAGGGACAGAGTTTTTGGTCTGAAAAATATTTTAGCCAATTTATTTGAGTAGTGTTCAAAAGCCAAATTGTCCCCATAGAAAACATATTTTTTCATATTTACTGCTATTTTACCATCATCGACATGCCATATAAAACATGTAGGTCTGCAGATGAAGTTTTTCTACAAAGAACCACTTAATGTCAAACCACTCTGAATGTCTCAAGGACTGAATCATTCAAACCTTTTGAAAAACAGGTGGAATTCCCTTTTAGGTTCTTGAAGTTCTAGTCAAAACACAGCCAAGTTATTCTCAGAAAACACCAGAGAACAGCATACAATCATCAAAACAGGTTTCAGTATTTAATGTGTCCATTTATTATAGTGTTCATTCTTATAAGAAAACTCATTTTCAATCCTCCTCTCCATCATTACACGCCCTATATAAACCACTCCTCTGCCCTTACCTTCTCGTGACGAAATGCGCACCCCACCAACTCCCCAGCTCCTCCATCTCTTCCAAAATCTTACTCACTCTTTACTTGTCAAGGGAGGGCCTGGCTTTAAATCCCAGCAGCCAAAGCCACCCAGAACTCCAGCCCCAAGTTTCTCAGAGTTCCTCTTCCTTGCCCTGCCTTAGTGGTCCACACTTTGCAAAGTACTTCTTACAATCAAAGTAATCTTAAAAACATTGGGTGATGTCGAGGTCTGAACTCTGGGGTGCTTGTTATGAGAACACCAACAGCTTCTTTGTTTGATTTTGCTCATTTCCTTCTTTATGGTTTTCTATTCTTAATAACAGCTTCTTGAACAGTTACACATCTTTCTAGACTCATAGAGGTGTCTTCTCATAGAGGTGACAAAAACACCTGTGTATGTGTTTAGATCTAAAGTAAGGGTGGTGATTGATTTTCTCCTCTCTCTCAAAATTGAAAGCTTTGATTCCTGCTTTTCTGAAGGGGACAGTTTTGGTGGTCCACCAGATATTTCAATGCTTGGTAGGATTCCCAGTTTCTCTGTAGGCTTTAATTATTTTTTTAAGTTTTCTGGCCTAAAGGCTACACTATGGAAGGTTTTGGGATTTGGAGATCCCTCTGGTGTAAATGTATAATTGCATGTATCATACAGAAGAACATTTTTTAAGTTTGGTTGTGCTTCAGACTGCTTCCCTGAGTAAACTCTGATGATTGCGAACGTATATTCAAAGAGAACTCAGTTTCAGTAAACTCCAGTTTCAGAAACTGCTGTTTTTATTTCCCCCTTTTTATGGAAGTGAATTACCTTATTTTTAATTATATACATGCTTAAATTAATTAACTGTTATCTGAATACATCACACAAAAGTTCATTGTGCAATAGTTGGTTGCACTTTCTGCTACTAATGATTCAAGTAATCCCAAACATTGGTATTGAGGTCTGGACTCTGGAATGGGCAGTTTGTTGTTCTGAGAACACCTGCAGCTTCTTCGTGTGAGCTTCTTACAATTTTACAATTTGGGTTTATTTATTTTCTCAGTAACAGCTTCTGGGAAGCTACACATCCTTTCAGACTCATAGTGTTGGGTTGTTAAGGAATGGACAGAAACTCCTGTGGTTGTTCTTAGATCTGAAGCAAGAGTGGACATTGGTGTTCTCTCTCTCTCTCTTAAAGATGAAACATTTAAATGCTGGTTATCTGATAGTGACAGTTTTGGTGGTGGACCAGGTTGTGGTTGCTTGTTAGGAGTCCCATTTACTCTGTATATTGTAAATATTTCATGAACTTCAGTTTGGAAAGCATTTGTATTGTTTGTTTTGCTTGTTTCTGGTGGTCTAGCATGGTCATCATATTTTCTCTATGCTATATCCAGCTTTGTAAACTCCTTTTTTCACATCTTATCTATCTAATCTCTTCAGAAATATCTGCTGGAAATGAAATAAAGTAAGTGTAGTCTCTCTCTTTAGCATCTTGATGTGCAGTAAGGGCACTCAAAACAGGTTAAATTGCTGTTGCTGATGATTGTTTATGATAGTAATGCACTCTACAGGTATCAGTGAATTGAAATAGTTTGGAAGCCTGAATATAAGTGATGCTCTCTCTAGAGGTTGATGCAGTGGGTCAAGGCAAATGTTCATATATCATACATTTTTTATCAAATAGGATCATATAGGAAAACATAAAAATGTATTTCCACCCCATA
Source organism: Megaleporinus macrocephalus (assembly GCA_021613375.1). NCBI lineage: Eukaryota > Metazoa > Chordata > Actinopteri > Characiformes > Anostomidae > Megaleporinus > Megaleporinus macrocephalus. Next base: position 28,591,291 of record CM038718.1, on the reverse strand, counting down.
AGGAGATAAATATATGCACACACATAGGCACACATATGCACTTCAAGAGCACCTATCTCTGCTCTTCCATAGTCCAGGGTGAATAGAACTTGCTAGCCCCCCCCCCCCCCCCCCCCCCCCCCCCCACCCCCTTCCCGCGTACCCCCCTGGAAGCACTCTCACATCTCAGCTCCCTTACCGCACCCCACTGTACCTACCACCCCCCCTCCAGCCCTTCCAACATCCCCTCACCACCCTGCTATCCCCCACAGCTCCCTATCTTTGCTCTCAAACACCAACCCAGAGAGGGGTAAGATGAAACTCAAAAAAAAAGGAGGGAAAAAAAATCAATAGCGCAGATGGATAGGCGGATAACAGGGTCCGGCATGCTCTGGCGGTTAGGCAATCCAGAGGGTGCCCTCACAACTGCCAGGCAAGCGGAAAGGGGAACAGCGCAGGGCCATGAAAGAGAGGTGATGGGCTCTAGGAGCCTAATCACAGCCCCCCCCCGCAACCCCACAACCCTGCTTCAACCCCCATTTTTCCACCTTGCCTACGCATAGCTTTCTCCCTCCTCCATCCTTCTCCCTCTCTTTGTACGGGCAGCCACAACAACCAGCCTCCTCCCTACTTCACAAAATCATGAGATCGTTAGCAGACTCGACCACTGACCGGGAGCGTTTTCTGAACATGTCTGATTAGCTTGTATACCGCCCCCCCCGCCCACGTAATAAAAAAAACAACTACAATGAGAGCAAACTATGAGAGACCACATTTACCTTATTTACTCTATTAACTCCAGGTCATATCCAAACCTGAGCAACAGGCTGCTGAAGAGAAGTGCTAAGAATGATGCAACACCCAAAGAATTAGTTCACAACAGAGGATGTGCTCCACAAACCGCATATAGTATTTGCTTTCTTGCAAATATGTAAATTCTACGCTCCATATGAGTTACTGACAGGGCTACATATATCAATTATCACTGAACATATTGGAATTGTTAAGACAAATTTTACTCTTTTTTCAATTTAACATCATTTTATATGTGATTTTTAAAACACAATGCTTAATTCAGTCTTAGTACAGCATTAATCAGTGAATCCTTATAGTATGTAGAGTTTGTAGAGTTCTGTAAAAAGGAAATACAGCAAACATCTAATGTTTCACAGTTTCTTGGAGGATGGTTACAGTGACAAGCAAAGGATACATAACTTAGCAAGTAAATTCTGTAAGTCTTATTTCTGCACAAATCAACAGCTGAGATGTAAACAAAGTCAGGTTGGTTTGAAGTGAAAGGACTTGCTGATTCCTTTACAGTGGTAGTGATAGGCACCTTACATCACTAATATAGCCATTTATGTTTCAGACCTGCGGTTCCTGTTACTCTGTGAACCAGTTTCTCTAGAACAGAGCCTTTTACATCCAACCATTCTGAATGATTTTGTTTATATCTAAAATATTTAATTATAACTATAATAATTATAATTTTAAAACATATGTGGAATTCCTCTTTAGAAAAATAACCATTCATCACTCTATATTCTCTATTGGATTATTCCAGGGTTACCTACCAACAAATATTCCAACTTGTTAAGCAACTCGGTGGTGAAACAGCTTTATCACCAATCATTAGGAGTAAAGTTAGGCCAGAAATAAACGCAAATCATACAAACTGTGGTTTCACACATTTTTACATTTAAAATTGTGTTACAACGCAAATCCATAAGTTCCAGCAAGGGGCTCTCTGACAGCCAAACCTGGCCAAACTCTCTCATACCACCCGTGTCTTTCTCAACTGCCAAAGCAGACAAACAGTTGAGTCTCAAGCAAACATGGGCTGCTTGGATAAGCTTACAGGATACATAATCAGCATTTTCATTCCAACAGAACAGGTAAAGCAGAACACTCTCCTCTACTATCTACGTTAAGTTGTCAGGGCTGGTAGAATAACAGGAGAACTCAGTCTGATTTGTCCTCTATCGCCCTCTTGAGTAATTTAACTGCCTAAGTAACGTATATACCCACTGTGTGTTTGCTGTGCGTTGGCCAAGTGTTGTCATTTGCATTCACTTAGTTACATTGAGTATTTTTCTGGACTTAAAGCTACACTATGGGAGGTTTTGGGATTTGGAGACCTCCCTGGTGGAAATGTATAATTGCATGTAACATGTAATGATTGAGAGCACACATTCAAAGAGAACTCAGTGAAAACTTGACTTGAGATGCAAGTGCCTAAAAATGTAAACTGCTATTGTCATTATAGCTTTATCAGTTAAACGTTAATGTGGCCTTTTTTGCAGCTTTACTTTTTAATAGAAGCTTGGACCTGGCAGCAAGGCCTTTTAAGGAGTTACAGGAATATTCTAGCATTTTGCCTAATCTCTATATGCTACAGTTGATTTATATGGGCAACAATTTTAATGTTTCTCTGTATTTAGTTAAAAAATAGAAAACATGTTTACTTTAAACACTTGGTGTGTTTAAATACTAAGCATAGATGCAGAAGATAAGAATCAGAGACATAAGTGGCCCTTTAATGCTGAATTTAATAGAAACACAGTTGGAAATTGAGTTTAAGAAGTGGTGAGCTTCTATAAATCATCTATAGAGGACCATTCAATTAAAAGTGTTAGTAAAATATTTCCTTCAACAATTTAATGTAAAAAAAGTAGCAGTGCACATGTAGTCTACAGCAGTAGTTCTCCAACTAGTCCTTATGTTTTGGGAGACGAAGTAGAGGTAAACTGTAGATTGTCTGGGGGACCCCAAGCACCAATTTAAGAACTGTCAGTCTACAGCATACAGCAGAGCTTAAAGTATCACAGACCAATACAATTTATGGTTATTTAATAAAATAATACCTTATAACTACTGATAACATATTCACATTTTGTTTGAGGGAGAAATGATGCTGCCTGTATCATTAGCGCCACCTATTGACAACTAAGTAGTATTAGACACAGCTACAATGCACTCATGCAGAAAGTGGCAGCAGATGTGGATATCCTGGAGAAAGAACTGCAGCATCCACCTTAAAAATGTGTGTAGCATATAAGCACATAGCTATAACCTGATGTGGTTTAAAACTTCAACATTTCCAAGCTTCGTGAAAGTAGACAAGTATCAAATTGATCAATCTCAACATCTAACCCTAGTCTAAGATCTGAGACTCTGAGCTGCCCTGGTTTAAACTGCCACAGAAAGCAGCACTGAGTTGATTTAGGGAGCAAATGAGGACACAGTCAAAGAGAGGTGAGGGGAAAAACTTTCTCTTTGAACACAGACAGCAGGGAAATACCCTGCCAAATGTTTCAGCTGCTGTGCTTTGGAGATGGTGCCCTCTCATGGTCATAGAGTGCCATTACAGAGATCTCTGCTTTAATAGGAGCACTTCAGCATTTTTCAGTCTAATGTCTATTGGTGATGTATGAAATGTGCTGATGATTACACCACTATTATTATATTCGGCAGCTACTAAATGAATTCACAGACAAAATCCAGATTAAAACTAAAACTTTTTTTGTGCTTGAAAGAACCATTTTAAGGTTGCAGTGTGAGATTTAGATTTACATATTCATAGGAAGCACTTTAAATAAATCTCATTAAGTCTCAGGTAAGTCTCATTATCAAAAATACTACTAGCAGTAAAACTAAAAAAATAAATAAATAAATAATTCTAACAAAAAGCTGGTAAATGTTCTGGTGAAAAAACACCAGCATTAAAAAAGTAATTAAGATGTTTAAAACCCACAGTGGTGCCTAAAAAAAACAGAGAGGTGACTGGAAAAAAGGTTAAATGTTCTGTAATTGTCATTTGTTTTGGGGGTCCGCAGGCACATTTGGCCCCTGGAAATGTCTATTTATGTCAAATTTTACCATCCGATACTAATAAAACTAGTTTTTAAGCATGTAGTATGTAGTATAGTAAGTGTAAAGTTAAGTCTATTCAAAAATTCACAATGCAAACTTGATTTCTTAGTTTGGTAAAAATGGACACTGTTGTCCTACAATACAAGAGTAAACAGAGAGGCAGGAGCTTCTCATGTCTGGAAAATGTTAATGGTAGACGTCAAAGCAACAGAAGCGTCAGTGGTGGTAAGAGCAGACATGGTGTATAAAAGTGAGTCCAACCAAAATCTGTCAAAGTGTTTGTCTTTAAATAATAAATATATTTACTTAATAATGCATTTATTGGTTAGCGACTTGAAAGAAAACTTTCAACAGTGCAGCCTTTGTGTACTCATACTTTTTAAATTAGTACACAGTATATATTGTGTAGTATTATTTTGTAGTACACAACTGAGACACAGCCGACTGTTATTATGTATTATGTGGTTTTGTTTTTGTCGGTTTTGTCAGATGCTACAGCTCACATGCATCGCTCATTCACACATACAAGAAAGATCCATGCGTTTACAGTCAAATGCAAAGCAGAAGATAATGGATGAGTGGATGGATGGATGGATGGATGGATGGGTGGATGGATGGTAGTTATAGCCTATGGTGCAGGAAACTGTTAAGCACGACTAAAGCCCTATTCGAGCAAGATTAGTTTTAGGTCCAGTAATGTAATAAGTGTGTGATCTGACTGGCCAATTCATATGAATAAAAGATCTCTGTAATTTCCCTAAACTACCCCAAATAACCTGGATCGAAATATCATCAGCATTATACAACAGATGCTGCAATAACAGCACAATGTGCGGCTAACTGCCATATACTAAAATTGGGCTAGTAAAGTGGCTTCATTTACAACAACAACAACCGCCTTGTGAGAGGAACTTTGAAGATATTTCATTTTCCCTTTTCTTGTAATTCACCCATCACTGAAAATGCTCTGAATTTTTTGGCAGGGATTTAAGGATCAGGGGTCAAATCAGGTCCTGTTTTGGCTGATAGCTTCGCCTTCGGTTCACAAAAAGTAAACAAAGGAAGGCACTGTTTTCTATAGAGCTGAAAGTTTCTCATCTGCCAGCTTCGTGTTCAAATTTTCTTGTTCCACCTTAAAGTCATTATAATACCTCAGGGCCCAGACAAGAACTTCTGCAGCTTTTAAGGTGGAACAAGAAAATTCAAACAAGAAACTGGTGAATGAGAGGCCTCGTCTGTTCTCTATTATTTGGTTTTGTTATTAGGTTACATTACTGAGATGTGGATTCAAGTAGGACTATTGTTACTGAGGAGCTCTGAGGTTATTAGCTAGCTGATTTGTAAAAACTACAGACTTGGCAGATTTATACTGGATTAAAATCATGGTAATTTAACAAGTATGGAATAGTGAGTTATGTTTGTGAGATATAGCAAACTGTGAAATATTAGATGCTAACTACAAGCTGCGGATTGAACCTGATGATGAGAACAACAACAGTAACAATAATAATATTTGCAACACAAATAATGATGATAATAATAATAAAAATGGAAACAGTAGTAACAACAATAGAGCTAGTAATACCAATAATTATAATTTTACATATTTAAATGACATATTTCTGCTATTATTTTTTATATTGTGATGTCAAATCATTGTCATCTAGATATCAGAAAATATGGTGATATAAATGAAATATAAGTTTGTATCCAAGCATGTGCATGTTTTATTGTGTTTTTAATGTTAATTGAGTACAAATTCAGCTTAACATCACTACATACCCCCTGTGCAAATGTGCCCACAGACCCCCATAACAAATGACAATCACAGAACTTGTAACATTAAACCTTTTTTACAGTGACTTTCCAGTTTATTGAGGACCATAGTGGGTTAAAAATATCTATTATTATTTCAAGTTTGGTGCCGCTGGGCTCTAACATTAGTGAGCTAATCTAATGTCTGGCCCTTTGTGAATCTCCTTGATTCCCTCTATGGGTTTTATAGGGTTTCTTGTTATCAATCCTCTTTCAAATGTTTTGGTTGTTAGCTGTTTTTATGCACTGCTCAGCTAAAGCAGTTGGTCTTATCCAGCTATCTCCACCTTAGCTAGCTATAACTCGGTTTTCTTCATTTGTTTAAGAACTGTTACTCACTTTATCAGCTACACCCATTTCCATTTCTCTTTTTCATCACAAGGAAAGTGCTAGAATGGTAACTGGGTTGTTTCTGGAGCTTATTCAAGTAAATGTATTCAAGTAATAAGAATCTCAGAGACCTGGGCATGAAGGTCGATATGTCACAGCTTAACCAGCATGCTGTAATAGCTTCATGTACAGTTGCGTCAACAGGGGCTGCGTCAGAAACTTTTGCTACTGCTTCTCTTTCTCCCCCTCCTTTCCCACTGGTCCCGCTGGGGTGGAGAGAATGAGCAGAAATTGAGTAAATGGAACAGCTCATTACTTTAAAAGTCATTAAATCTGATGTGACTATTGATGTATCCAATGGATTGCACTGTGTTTGTTCACTGGGCGTGTCTTTGGTGATGTCATGTTAAAATCTGTAGAAGTCTCCATGGCTAATGTACAATGGTGTATTCTCCACTTTCAGCAAGTCTTTTAAGCAGTTTCTATCGTCTCCTCCCATATTCATACAGTTGGAAGGATGGAGTCACAAAATCAGGGTCTCGGAGGGGTGAAGATAGCTTATTTGTTGAGCTTATGAAGAGTTTTTTCTGCTTTAATTCTCTTGTGTATTCTGACGCAGGGCAGTCTATGCTGGTGTTTAGGCTTATCATGGATACCAGTACTGAATTTTATATCAGTATACCACCCACTCCTACTCGGTAGGTGCAACTATTAGAACACCGGGGCTGGCTGAGCATTTTGTTGTGAGAAGTTTGAGAACTGAAATCTTGATAAATGTAGGACAATACTTAATGAGCAAGAAAGGCTGGATTCTCACCATCAAACAAGCAAAAACATAGAAATGAGATGACAGATGTATACAAATGACTCTTTGATATGTGATGGCTCTATATATAACTATAACATTTACCGAAGAACCCCAGAGGAACGGTATGGCCAGAATTTGAATTTTGGTGTGGTCTTATTTGAGTGTATACTTGCAGTTTCAGATTTGTGTTATATAGTCACATATTTCCCACAATTAGTTATGGAATTCTCCAAATGTTTGGTGACCTTTGACATCAGAGAGCTGCAGTCAACAGGAGTCTACAGAAATATTCATCACCAATGCCAGCTATCACATAGACCCTGTAGCATTGCACTCCAGCAGTTTTCCCCATTGGCCCTTTAAATGCTAGAAGTCTGTATTTTGGCCCACATTTCAGTTCCCCACTATCCCAACTACACAATATACATATTAGTCACAGAATAAGAACATCTGTATTTATTTATCTTTAAAGAAAACAGATGTAGCCCTGACTGAAGCATATTGTAACATCTGAGCTCTTTGGCTCTTCAGGTTGATTGAATGGCCACACACAGTATAGAAGTTGCCACTGTATTCTGTTCACCTGTTGCTGAAGCTCCATCTAGTGTTGATAAGCTGATCCTGCATGTGATTTTATGTAAAATGTTGCAACAGCACAGAAAGAGCTGCAAGTGCGCCAAAATCACTGAACGTCTGCACTTAGAGCTGTAGTGTACATTCAAGTGTTCGTTCATTGACTGTGATACTTTTGCATTATAGTTAACTGAGAACATCAAGGCAGGACTTTTTCAACAAGAACAGCTCATCCACAACTACACAGAGTCGCAGTAGGGGTGCGGTGCATGAACCCTTCATTACAGAAACAAATGAGAGAGTTTAGGAGCCCAAAAACCACAGACACAGATGTACAGATATGTGATTTGAATTCAGATGAGTCATTCTCCACCACATTCTCCACAAGTGTGCAAGAGTGCAATGAATGGAACACACTAATGGAGAAGTATAGGCCTGAATATTTGACCCCTATATTTAGGGGGGGTGGTAGCTCTTTAATACCTGGGGGGGCATTTTGCTGGCACGGTAAGACATTTTAATGCTGATGGAAGTGGAAGTGGTCCCTTTCAGGATAAAAAAAGTCCCCAACCACAGGCCAGCGAGTGGTCAGCGAGTGGTTTGATGAGTGATGTGAATCATGCACTGTGGCCTTCAGGCATCAGATCTAAACTCAGTAAACACCTGTGGGAGAAATGTTAGACAGCATTGTCCACCATCAAAGCACAAACTGAAGAATATCCTTTTGGAAGACACTTTATGCTAGTTCTTCCTTTAATTTGTCCCCCCATCTGTATGTACTACACAAGTCAGTAGGTGGATGTTATAAATACTCTTCAGATTAAAGCAAGTTTGGGAGGGCATTTAGTCTGAGGGCACTTCATCTCAATCTTGGGCTTATATACTCCATGTATAAACACTCTATGTTTATCGGCCTTTAAAGGAATCTTTAAACAACCAGTTTAAATCGTAACTTAAATCGTAAACAGCTTTAAGGATAATGGTCTAGTGTTTGGGTGATTTTCTAAAGGCTGACATTAGTATCTGCACAGCAGGACTGAGTGAGCAATACAGTTGTTTGTATTTCAGCCCATTAGATTCTAAATGGCATAGGCATTTGGCGATTGGAGTATTTTCTTTGTTACAAGGTTAGTGCATTTTACAGAAGGAAACGTATATAAGCCTAATTCAATTTTTTTATATTTGTGAGCGAGTTTACTTCTAATTTTTGAGTTCATTTGTGAGCAAGTTCTTTATGCATATTAATGCAGCAAATGGTTGAAGGCCAGAAATTATGACGGCCTGTGTAATTCATGAATTTCTCTAGCCCTCGTGTTGTGAGATAAGAAATACAGATTCAGGATCTTGTGGTATTTCAACCCTACTGCTTTCCCCATTAAATAAAGTCAACTCCATATATTATACTGACAGCTACTTTTCCCCCGGTATACTTTTCTTGTTGGCTAAATCCTACTTAAAGCATCTGCTCAGCAAAAAAACTGAGCACAGAGTTTTCCCTTTACCCTAAATGTGGTCAATTATATATAAAAACTGACAAAAGTGCAGACAGCATTCGGGTTTTAGTTTAGCAGGCCCTGATATTTTAGCTGCATAATGTACTTTGTACATCATTACATATCACTTTATGTCCTACAGTGTCTGAAACAACATTAACAAGTTTATTTAAGACTACAGAAATCACTGTTGGTAGGCAGGTGTATGACGATGTGCAGCACAATGGTAAATAGTGGTCATATGTTTCCAGTGCTTGAAAGGTACATAAACCTTAAGGCTTCAGTGGAAAGACAATCCTTTAAAATGCAAAACATTTATCTTGTCTATATGTGTAATCAGATTTTAATAACAGTATTAGACTGTTAAAGTCAACAAAGCCTCACTTTCTTCTGTGACGGCAAATAAACTCTCAAAACGTTACCAGACAAGAGAGCATCAAAGTGGACTGTCTAAACAGTACTGATGCTTTAACATGCAGTAATGTCTTGGTTGACTCCCAATCTCAGTCCTGGGTACCCTATATTCTACATATCTTGTATTTATTTATCTGAAATATCTAATTTGACTGATTTTGCTCTTGCTTTGTATGTCTTGTGAGATAAACTGTGCACAAACAAAGATCGACCTGAACAAAGCATATGACTAAGTGAGTTATTAATACTTGATTCATTATATTGGATTGGGAATAAAAGTATGACAAATAGAGTAAAATAAGTAAATAAATAAATACATTTCTGTGATTGCCTAAAACATATAAAGTGCTTATTCACTTTCATTTTTACTTTATCTTTCAGGAGCTCCTTAAAAATTTTAATGTACAGCTTTAAATTAAACCATGAATGAAGCATCCAACCTAAGAAAATAACATAATATGTAATATTATCCAAGCAGCCACTGATCTCTCAATCCACTTCACAGTAGAGGCTTTTATTGCTGAGCCACAAACACACCTGGATATGGACTAACTGGCGCATCAGTGTGCAAAATATCAGGCATGCTTAATTAGTTGTTAGCTGTCGTTGGTGCTTTAGAAAGTTAGAGAAACACAGAGTAGGATTTCTAATATAGGCTGGAATACAGATATTTATGTATGTTATGTAACTGTAATGGATGTAACTGGTGTTTACTTCCTAGTGTTCAGTTTTGGATAATCTATTTGAACAATTAAATTAAGATCCCACATACAGTGTAGATCTGATTAGTGCGTAGGCCGAAGGAGCAGTGCAGTTGTCTGGAACCAGCACAACTCAGCATGTTTTCCATGCTGGTGTAAGCTGGTGTATGTTGGTCTGGGGCTGGTTTAACAGGTTGGACAACATACAAGCATCCAAAACACAACACATGTTGGGTTTACTGTTGACCAGCTATTCCAGCCTATGCTAGCAGCGTATCACAGAAAGGCATTAAAAATGTTGCTCTCTGTAATCTGGTGTAAAGTAAAGCCAGCATAAGCTCCCCCTGTGGGATGTTTGCAGACATAAACATAGCATATATAGCATTCTTTACTACAAACAGCGTTGAGTGTATATGAACATTGTACAACCTAAACAGAATTATTAACGCTATTCTTATAGATTTCTATGGAAGTGGTGTAAAATATATTTGTCCCATTATGAAATATAAAGCGTTTGGTCATACTTAAAATTATAATATATAAGCAAACAGACTATAAATTACCAACCACTATCATCCGCAATTACACTTGTGTGTAGAGAATGTATGACATGCAAGATAAATATAGGGTACACTTTCTTTAACACACAACTGACCCAGGATAAAAATGAGAATTGTTGTTGTAGTCCCTGTCTTTTGTGAATGCACAATGTTACGACAATAAATCTATACATCCTCACATTGTTAACGCATGCATTCCACTGAGATGTGTCTCACTGCCCTGAAAAGCTGAAAGCACGGCATAACAGAGGCTTTCTTGAACACATCGTCCAATATCTAAAGCATTAAGAGCTGAAAGCGCAGCACCCCTGCTCAGGCAAACCCCCCACAGAGCTGCTGGATGAGTGGCTTTAATAAGAGAGTTGGAGTGGAAGGCAGAGCAGGCTGTGGTTCCTCTCCAGGTTTTGCAGAGAGTCTGTGTAGCCTGGGGATCGGAGCCCAGGCCTCATTAAGTGTGCTGAGGAGACACATCACGAGCACTTTTACAGAGCAGGCCTGTTCCGATCTCTCATTACAGCCCAGCCATATCCTACCCCAGGCACTGTACACACACAGACACAAGCACACACGCCTTTCAATATCTAATCAAATCAGCTAGCCAGGGAAATAACCCAGAAAAACACACAAGCCTGGCCTAAATCACCCACAAACACCGCACCGACAAAGCGCACTGACTAGAAAGGAGAGGTGGACGATAAGACCCTGTGCTATTATATATATATATATATATATATATATATATATATATATATATATATATATATATATATATATATACACACAAAATGTGTATTTCAGAGTGCATGTTTTATTAAATAAACAAAAAAAACCCATTTGTTTTAGACATCCTGTGTACAACAATCAGTGTACATGCATAAACACATTATGCCATTATATATATTTGTATTTGTTTGTAAATGTTGAATAAACCAATCACTGTAGCAGGGAGCGGCCCATAACCTAAACTGGTGTAAAATGTATTAGGTATGTTTTACACAGTTTAACAGGTTCGAGTAGAAAGTGCTTTTAGTCATTACTTACATTCCCATAACAAACTCATATGCAAATATGGACTGTAATCAGACCCATATACCCAATGTAAAGTATCAGTAAATGTACCAGAATTGGCCAAATTTCAGCCCAAATATGCAACTTTTCTCTAACTTAACTAGTAGCATAAAACATATCGCTGGTACTGGTACTGGAAACTGGTACTGGTTGCACAGTGGAGCTGTGTGTGTTTATTTAAAAAACATAAATCTTTACAAATTGTATTACTTTGATTACAAATTTAGTTCCAACTTGGTAGCAAAGCAAGTTAAATATCTAAGAAGAAAAACAGACTTTGGATACTAAGTGTTTATTTGCCCATTTTACTATTTCAAAACCTCTCCTTGAGGAAGCCTAGCATTATTGTAGTTATCATCCAGTAGCTGGTTTGGCTAATCAATACTCGAAAAATAACCTGTGCAATGGTGTGGGGGAACCAAATTTGTTCTGTAAACTCAGTCACACAAAGTACTTACTTGATACTTTTTTCTATATTTCTTTTTATTAGCATCCTTTCTAATATAGTACTAACAAAAGCATTCATAACCAAGATAAATGGTTGTTTACATTAGTGCGAGAGTCCTGAAAGTAGATAACAAGATCCAACATACACTACCAGTCAAATGTTTTAGATCACTACAAATCAAACGTTTTAGAAAACTACCAGTGCTCTAAAACTTTTAACCGGTGGTGTATATTCAATATGATTCAATATTATAGATTTGTGAGTGGCAAGAGTATTAAAACCTTTGCTTTCAGCATCTGGTGTAACCACCTTGTGCAGCAGTTACTGCAACTAAATGTTTCTGGTAAGTTGATCTAGAATTTTAGCCCAGTTCCCCAAAGAGACCAGCTTTAAATCTGAAATGTCGGTAGGTTTCCACACACAAACAGCTCCCTTTAGGGTCAAGACTTTGACTTGTCCAGTCCAAAAAATGTTTATTCTTTTTTTTTTTTAACTTTATTCTTCTATTATAATTCTTTGGTAGAACAATTTGTGTGCTCAGGGCTGTCGTGTTACTACATGACCTACATTCTATAGAAATTCAGTTTACAACATTTTCCTTTAGAATTTGCTGGTATATTTCACAATTAATTGTTCCATCAATAGCAAACTGTTCTGGTCTAAATACAGCAAAACAGGCCCAAACCAAAATACCTCCACCACCATGTTTCACAGACGGAATAAATAAGCATCTTATGCTGGAATGCCATGTTTTTCTTTCTCCAGACGTAATAATGACTGAAGAATTTTTTTTCCACTGGCCTTCTGTCCACATGACCTTTAGCAAATGGGCAGCAAAGTTCTTTCTGGAGAGTAGCAGCTTTCTCCTGGCAACCCTACCATGCACATCATTGCTGTTCAGTGTTCTCCTGACGGTGGACTCATGCACATTAACAGTAGCAAAATGGAGCAAAGTCTGACATTAATGCTCAACTTGGATGGCACCCTTTAACCCCACAGCCCTTATTTTACTGTGGTTACTCAAAAACCAGGAGCAGCTCACTCAAAATGGAGGACTAGCTGCTTAACCTCCCACACACCGGGAGCGGCTGAGCGCTGCATAATAGAGCTCAACCACAGAGCACACACACATCACCAGAGCATTTGCCAAAGGTTTACTCAAGCACAGAAGCCATTATCAGTGTTTACACGCCCAGCTTTTAACTCACTGGTGAAGAGCAGTGTCCCTCATTTACATCCACTCCACTGTCCACTGCAGGCTGCTAATGTGGCTCTAATGGCTTAACGTGTTTACAACAGCTGCTTGTGTTAGCGACTAAGAGAAGGAAAATGCTATTATGTAAATGATTGTTTTCATTTTCATCTTTGCGAGCCCCAAACTGCTCCGGAAAAGCAGATGAAACAGCTTAGAGGGGGGAATTTACAGACTGCAGCTTCTCAAATTCTGTTTTTTTTTCTCCTTTTTAAATGATGCATGCAAATTTCATTTGTTTGCTTTGCATGAAACAGGAGGCTGCCTCTTTATTCAATATTGACACACCTGCTTCAAAAACCTGACAGCGTTTGAGCGCGCTGGATATTATTTGTTGAACACAGTTTACACAATGCTCCCGTTCAGACGAACAGCAAGCAAAGCCTGGCAGAAAAAGGCAGGCCATTTTTAAGGACACCAACAGAAACTGTGACTTAAAAGCAAATGTGCTACTATATTCATGTAGTACTGTCTGCTGATACAATCTCAACCGTTTCAAAGTGACCATAAACATTGATTAAGTATGTAGAAATTACAAGAGAAAACAAAGTGTAAATAAAGTAAATCAGAGTGAAAAGTCTGGTGTGAAATGAGCTGTTCTGGATAATGAGGAACCAGACGGATCAAGCTTTTAATGACTCAAAGTTACTTCACACAAGATGTCAAGGTGTTGAAAGGCAACATTAAATATATAAACTCAGAAGTCACATGTAGGTTTACTGTTTTTATTTATTTGTTTATTTATTTGGACTGCAAAATAAATGGCTTTATTATTTTTTTTAGTTGTACACTTCGTAATCTCTGGTTCCCATCACATCAGCAGGGTACACAAATCATTAAAGAGATTTTTTTATTCATTTTTGTATAATTACATGGTTAGAATGTAAACAAGGTGATGTTTTAGAGTGCTCTGATATGAAATACTCCATTCTAAAGAAACCAAGTCAGGATTGTTCACAGTGGTGGTGACTGGAACCAGACATCCACCTATAAATCTCCCTCAGAGAAAGTTACTACATGAAGTGGTTATAATTAACTTTGCCAAATGTCCGAGGCTTTCTTTAACAGTAGGTTTGTGATCAAGTTCTAACATATTTTAATCCAATATTTTAATTCAATCATGTTTCACCATCATCAACATCACATATAAAAGCCCAGAAAAGACATGTAGGGTCACTGGTGTTTTTAAGTAGTAAATAAAATAGCTATACTTGTGTGGTAGACATTGGTTCCCATCAGCACCACGGTAAAGGAATCAGACTGTAACACTGATAACAAGATGATGGTCAGCCTACTGACAGCAAACTGGTCCACTGGTGGTATTAGGGACTAGAGTATGAGTGCGCTTTTCATCACTCTATTCCACTTACTTTGGTTATCCTTTGTCAATTAATTTAGTAAATGATTTTCAGAAGAGTATCTGCCACACATTTAACTTGGTATATTATTATTAAAAGTCTCTGTGCACTTAAAATGAGACTAAAATTACTTAGATCTTGTATGCAGGGCAATAATCTGGGTGGCCTGAGGGTGGTCCAGTTGTGGCAAACAGTTAGCGGAGTCATGAACTTATCAAGCCAGCGGGATGATATATGCTTGTTATCTTAATGGTTGAATTACTCTGAATTATATATTTTTTTAATTTGCTGGAATTCTCTCAACAACATCAAACCACTCCGATCCACTCGATTTACATCTCACTGATTGACTCAAGCAAACATTGGCATTTTTTAGAAGAGATGTAGAACAACAGGCTTAATAGCTATTGTTCAAATAACCACTGCTGTAAATAAACTACAAGCAAAATGAAAAAAATAAATAAATAAATATTCAAGGCCGTTTCCCACTGTCTGGTCCTGCTTCTGTCCACTAGAGGGCGCCCCTAGCCAATTTTCAACACTGCTATTGTTTTCAATGGACTACGTAGTAAATAATACAGTTCGTAAGGGCGATGTAGGTAACAAGGCGTCTCTCTTGCCCAACAGCTCTACAGTAATGAACTGAAACACCTCGCATTCATCCCTTCCTCGCGGTGTCTTCCTCAGAAGTAGGCGGCTGTAGCGCGTCAGGGAGAGCAGAGCTGTGAGAAACGCTTGTGTTTGCACAGACAGAGCTGCGTGCCAGTTTCCTTTCCTCAACAGCCGTTAAGAGCATTAAACGGGAAGCCACCAGAGACGCGAGCTAACCGGGAGGGATCAGTGTTTTCTCCATCATGTACTCCTCTCAGCTCCCCCCAGGGGGTGCCACACTCAGCTCTGAAGGAGGGGAGGGGAGGAGAAGGTGGTGAAATGAGCAATTCTGTTGCTAACCCCAGGGCCTGTTTCCAATCCAAAGAAAAAACAAATCCCTAATCACTTCTCCTTCTTCTCCCCTCCACTCTGCACACGCAGGGTACAGTCAGGAGGCAGAACACCTTCTAACGGGCTT
Source organism: Megaleporinus macrocephalus (assembly GCA_021613375.1). Lineage (NCBI taxonomy): Eukaryota > Metazoa > Chordata > Actinopteri > Characiformes > Anostomidae > Megaleporinus > Megaleporinus macrocephalus. Next base: position 28,575,550 of record CM038718.1, on the reverse strand, counting down.
TTCTGAAGAACAGGTCCATGACAAAATTTCTCTACATATATATATATATATATATATATATATATATATATATATATATATATATATATATATATATATATATATATATATGGGCGAACAAACCTACAGTCCAACAATCGCGCCTGAATATATATATATTACACTAACGCTTAAAAGTTTGGGATCACAGTGAAATGTTCTTGTTTTTAATGGAGTATCTTCCTTCCTTAACACAACAATGGACTGACGGGTCTCTAAAGTAAGTTGTTTCTTTCTGGTCATTTTGAGTCGGTCAGCAAGCCATCAACTGCTGATGCTCCAGATACTAAACTAACCTAGAATGTTGTTCCCTTTTATACTCACTTATTAGTAGAATGTTTTTCAGCTGTGCATCACAATTGAGCAAGAGTGTCCGATAACCAGTTAGCCCAATAACATCCTTTACTTGGATTGGCGGCCGTACCAGGAGATTTAGACAGAGGACTGAGAATTGCTGATAATAGGACTATATGCAAAATAATCCTCTATACAAAAATAGGCTTTAATACAAACATTTTTATTCTTTAATCAAATTCTTTAAATCATCTGATACACTTAAACTAATTGTGAAATGGACAGTATTGTTTGTGAAATGAAATTCTAAAGTGATAGTGTAGGTAGTGGTAGTGGGTGTGTGTGTGTGTATATATATATATATATATATATATATATATATATATATATACATAGAGATGATACTATATATAGTATCATCTCTCTATATCTCATCATTCTGTAAGATTAATTAGCTAATACACATACAGACAGCATTACTCTAGCACCTCGGCTTTAGTAACGCACAGGCTAACCAATGGCACAGCAGCTACAGCTTCTTGCACTCCTTTATAAACAGTAAACAGGCCACCTGCTGCATTAGCCTGCTAAATTAAAACAAAGTCAGATACTCACTCCTAGCTAACACTAACAGAATAAAGAGTGTATCAGAAATATGGACTGCTGATAATGACTGCAATGTGTTGGTTCTGAGTGATAAAGTACAAAAATACTCAAATACAGCACTGACACACCGTGTGTAGCAAGGCAAAGGGAGGGGGGCTCATTAAAATGATTTAGTAAGTACAGTAATCATTTAAAGTCTCGTGTACCTTAAAACCAGCACATATCTGGCTGTTAATAGTTGTGAGGCAGATTGTGAGGGTTGAGATCATGCTTGATTTTATCCATCAACAAGACACGCATCTTTGTTTGCTGCAGTCATTTTATGAACTCGTGAAGTATTTGTGATAAAATCATGAATACATTTAATGCAGAAGCCTTCACCACATCAGTAATTTACCTCTGCAGTAATGAGGCCGAGTACTGCTAGTGCCTCTGAGTGTCTAGGTTGTGTTGCCATCAAATATCTAAACATTTGGTTTTACATGGTTTACAGTACATGCTGCCGTTTTACAGCTAATTCTTCAGCGAATAACATAGTACTTCAATACCTGAGGCCTTTACAGAGCAGGTGTGATTTTATTCCTATCATTTATTACAATATCAATAAATTAATTTGAGTATTACTAGTAATAGTTCGCGCAACTTTAATGATTTTACAACATTATTTTATTTAATTTGGCCCAATTTTTACAAAATGTAGTCAGTGACACTCAACAATGGCTACGTCCAGAAAGTTTTGCTGCTGCTCATCTCCAATCCCAGAAAAAACAAGGACTTGAGAAAAGGAAACAAGTAGGGGGAGAGAACGAGCAGAAGATGGAGAAATGGGACACCTGGTTCCTTTCAATGCCAATAAAATTGAGCCAATCACAATGCTTGCTTGAAAGCATGTCCTCAGCTGCTGTACAGAGCCCTCCTATTCATGTTTGTATGGTTTTCTACTCCAAGTTTTTTGTTTTATTTTACAATATATACACAAAAAATTAAATATACCCAAATAAAGCACAGAATGCAAGGTGTAGTTGGATTGCTTTGTGTTTGTCTGGGCATGTCTGCAGTTTTGGTCCCTCTAAAATCTGTAAAATCTGTTCCTGGGTAGTGTACACTGGTGTATTCTCCACTTTAAGAAGCCTCCACTGGTATTTTAAGCAGCTTCTCTGATCTTCTTTAGTATTCAGACAGCCGTTTAAGATGGTGTCACAAAATTGGTTTCTGAGTAACAGAGGAGAGGAGGAGGATCGGTGGGGAAAAGCAGCAACTTTCAGGGGGCGCAGCCAGTCTCTGTTGTTTCAGCAGTTGGCATGGCAACAACCAAGATGACCACTATGTTGTGTTCCAGAACTTCTTACAAATTTCTTCTTAACCACAGATGGTTTTAGCATCACCAAAATGAAATCTAGTTTACAGACAACATAGGTATACATGAAATCTCTCATGAGCATCCAGCTGAGGGGAAACTCTGTGCTCCTTTTTCTTTTCCAAAATGGCAAGTTCCCAGTCTTTCCCTTCCAGGTTTTAATGTTTGCCAGTTCTATGAGGAGCCAAAGAGGACATTGTGCACTTGAATAGATGCTGCCTGTTTGTTTGTTTGTTTGTTTGTTTACAATCACAGCAAATTTCCTTTTAAATGTGTCCAGCGTATAAGGTTTTGATACTAAAATATTTAGACAGAAATATTTTCTATTATTGTATTCAAAGCCCGCTTAGGTTATAATGGCCTTTACACTGAATATTAATAGAAGAGCCTGCTAGACTGTTTCTAGTTGTTAAGAACATAAGTTTAATAAGTTCTTATATAGGGTGTATTTAGTGCTGTTTTGGGCAGTTGGCATTATATACAAGCTATCTATTAATACACTCAGTGGTCCATTCCATTAAGATAATAGAGTATTAATAACAAAACTATATATAAAAAGCATTTTTCGAAAATCCGCTTAGCTCTAAGATTTTAACAATTATATTTTGAACTGTTTTCTAATTATAATCTATTTTATTCTTCCTAGTGGAGATTGAATTGTAACGTGACATGAATTCTAATTCTAACATGAATTACTCTTAAATAATGTATTGTGAAGTATACAAACCATCAGGGGTGCAAAAGTGGTTTAGCAATTTGGGGGTGGGGGGCAACATTGAACTGCTATAGCCTTACATACTCTCCTAGTCGCCTTGTTGGATGTTGGAAAAGTGGGCAGGCGTGAAGACCTGAGGGTCGTTGACAAGGACTGGGTTGAGCGTGCCTTAAACAACAAGACTTACGGGAAGCTCCCAGTCAGCAGTGAGTACTTACTGACAGTGATTCGAGGAGGGATAAAACACAAACTGGCGACAGAGTGTTGAGCACCCAAGGCTTATTTGTGTGCGAGAGCAATGAAGGCTATCCCACCTAGTACGACTCAACAGCCGCTGTGGTACAAGACACATACATTTTTAATGACGGCCATGGGGGGAATGTGTGAGAACACAATGCCTCGCACCCTCCTGCATATGGGGCAGCATAGCTGCAGACCGCTTAGAGTGACCATGCTGACCTCTGTGCACTACTGAAAGCGAGTATATCAGACATACAGACAGACAGAAGGCTGCATTTCTTTCAAAAACCCATTTTTCTTCTATCACGTGGCTGGCCTGGTATGTATGTGCCGTTTATCTAGAGAAGTAATGGAACCAGGATGCACTGTAGGAAGAAGACAAGCCAGTAGAGGGATCTGCTGCGAACATCTTGGTGCCAGATACTACAGGGCAGAGGTTCTTGAATCCATAGTTGTTTTGATGGTTGGACCAAAAGCAAATTAGGCCAGTGGTCATAATGGTTTGGTTTGTATGCCTGTGGATGTTTTGGAGATAGGAGATAATAGGGGATAGGGGATACACAATTGGAATCATACCAAGACTAGTCAAGTCAAGTTTATTTATATAGCGCCTTTTACAACAATGTTGTCTCAAAGCAGCTTTACAGAGTTTTAAAAAAAACAGACAGTTACAACATATACCCCCCTGTGAGCAAGCCAGAGATAACAGTGGAAACTCCCTCAGACTGGAGGAAGAAACCTTGGGAGGAACCAGACTCACAAGTGGAGACCCCTCCTCCTCTGGTCAAACAGTATTTACAGTTTAATAAACTAAATATCAAAGAAAACAGTCTCTGTTTGAAATCTGGATAGCAAAGCTTTAGAAGCTGCACAGGTTGGGGCAGTCTATGACTGAGGCAGTCTCCGACTGAGGCAGTCTCTGACTGAGTCTTTATGTAAAGTGGGCGTGAGCTGAAACAGTCCCATCCTATCTTAATGCTGGTGCATCTGGATGGCACAGTGATGTAACTGAGGATGTAGCAGTTCACACAAATGGACAGGAGAGCTGGCTGGTGATGGGTGGAGAGGAAGCCCTGGTGGTCAGTCTTCCAACAGCATCAACAGACGGGAGGACAGTCATTATCTCAGGAAGAGCAAAGAGAGAAAGTTACTTCAGCTCAGGAGTATGTAGAGAATATGAATATTCAGAATTGACTCCGGCAGATCTAACTATAACAGCCTAAACTAAAAGGAGAGAACCAGAAGGTAACATGGACATGAGAGCACCCTGAGACACTGGGATCCATCCACACCACCGTCAACATACCTGTGTGAGCGCGTGAAGTGGTAGGAAAACAGCACCAACATCTCAGTTTACCATAAACCTCTGTGTCCATGAACCCCCAGATCTTCTGCCTTTATCTAAAAGAGAAGATTAATTACCAAAAGCTACACGAAACAAGTATGTTTTCAGTCTAGACTTAAAAGTGGAGACTGTGTTAGAGTCCCGAACATTAACTGGGAGATTATTCCACAATGTGGGGGCTTTGTAGGAAAAGGCTCTTCCCCCCATTGAAGTCTTCTGAATTTTTGGAACTAATAGAAAACCAGCATTCTGTGATCTGAGTAAGCGTGGCGGTTCATAATAGGAAATAAGATCTTGCAGGTACCATGCAGGGCTTTATACATCAGTAAAAGAATTTTATAGTCGATACGGAATTTGACAGGAAGCCAGTGTAGTGCTGATAAAACTGGACTGATGTGATTGAATTTCCTGGTTTTAGTTAGTACTCTAGCTGCAGCGTTCTGAACCAACTGAAGTTTATTCAGGTTCCTGCTGGAGCATCCTGACAATAATGCATTACAGTAATCTAGACTTGAGGTTATAAAGGCATGCACTAACTTTTCAGCATCAAACATAGATAATGCATTTCTTAACTTTGAAATGTTTCGCAGGTGAAGAAACGCTGTTCTTGTAATATTACCGATGTGTTGATTAAATGTCAGATCTGAGTCAATTGTTACACCAAGATTTTTGTCTACTGAAACAGGAACTACAGAGAAGTCAGCGAGATTTAACATTAAATCTGAACATTTAATCCGAGCAGCCTTAGGACCAAGGAGGAGAACTTTTACTGTTTTACCAGAGAACTGTTTTATCAGGGTTCAAAAGAAGGAAGTTCTGCAGCATCCAAAGTCTAATATCTCTTACACAATCTTCTATCTTATTTAATCTGGATTTATCATCTGGTTTGGCTGATATGTACAGCTTTGTATCATCAGCATAGCAGTGAAAACTGATTACATGTTTGCTTATAACTGAGCCTAATGGCAACATATATAGTGTGAATAACAGGGGACCTAAAATAGAACCTTGTGGAACTCCAGATTTCACTCTTGTATAATTAGACGATACATTATTTATCTTTACAAACTGAAAGCGATCACTAAGGTAAGATGTGAACCAGGATAACGCTGTTCCTGTGATTCCAACTATATTTTCTAGCCTGTCCAAGAGAATAGTGTGATCTATAGTGTCAAAAGCTGCACTTAGATCAAGTAGCACCAGAAGAGATACGTGGCCCTGATCAGAGGCAAGAAGAAGATCATTTGTTATCTTAACTAAAGCTGTCTCTGTGCTGTGAAGTGGCCTAAAACCAGATTGGAACTTTTCATATATGTTGTTCTTATGTAGATAGAAACAGAGTTGTCGAGCCACAGCCTTTTCTAAAATCTTAGAAATAAATGGTAAATTAGAAATGGATCTATAACTGGACAGTTCTCTGGGGTCAAGATTTGGTTTCTTTATCAAAGGTTTAATAACTGCTAGTTTTAATGATTTGGTACATGACCCAGACTAAGAAAAGAGTTAATAATAGTTAAGATAGGTTTAATAATAGCTGGTAATACTTGTTTCAATAGGTTTGTTGGAATCATATTAAAAATGCATGTAGCAGAAGTTGAAGAAGAGATAGGTTTTTCTAGTTCTGACTGCTTAAGTGGACAAAATGTTTCTAGTCTTTCTTCTAGAATCACATTTCGTGCTGTCTCAGCCAAACCAAATGAAGGATAGTTTACTCTTATTGGTAGAAATTTTTGTCTAATATTCTCAATTTTGCTATTGAAAAAGTCATTGCTGCTGTAGTTGGCAGGTATTTTTATTACTAGTCAGTAATTGTTTTTTTAATCATTGGTATAAGGATGATGCTTAGATTCGGCTAATAATTCCAACCAATATATATGTATACATTTACTAGGAGCATTTATTAGGAGCATTGTTAGCATTTAGGCAATGCTGGCTCCGTTACATGTTGTGTAGGGACCCAAATAAAGTTCATTAATGATAATAACAATAAGCCTTACCACTGACATGTGCATTGCACATCTGATGTAAGGTCCATGAATGTTCTCAGTTTAACAACAATTTTAGACAAAATTTTTGTGTTATGGCCAACACACACCAAACAGTAGTATCCCTGTATAGAACACCTGTACGCAAACCTGTGTTTTCACATTTTTGAAATAGCCAGAAGGCAGTTTTGCATTTCGAAGACTGTTTTTTTAAAGAAAACATGGTGTTTTAAAACTGTAGGTATTTAAACTGTAAACTGCCTAGGTATTTATTCATCATCTTAATGTTTTTGCTTAGAATTCACTCTAAGCCTCACTTTTCCTAGTTTGCTCAGCCATCAGCAACATACTCAGCTCTTCCTAAACCAGTGAAAGTTAGTTCTGCCTACAAGAACACTTCTAGAAATAAACATAGAAAATAATGCTGGGGAAAATAAGCCCAAATTAACATGTACCCCATGTACTTGCTACACTATACATATGTAAAATATTGGATATTGGCATCAGCCTGGAAATCCCATGTCAGTGCGTAGTAAAAATTAGTTAATGTTGATGCACAAAAAATATAGTGAAGTTTGAATACAGTGTAGCTGTCAGACTACCTGCTTCACTAAGTTCTACTGCACACTGGCAGAGACTCTGTTTTGGCAATGCTCAGTGTTTTTTTTCACTCACAGTCGTCCTCAGTGTAGTCTGTAATGACAATGTGGTATGATTGTTGTAGGAAATTTAATGGTAAATATTAATCATGATATAAGTTATGTACAGTTTTCAAAAAACATCCTGCTACCACACAATCATTGTCATAATTTCAAAAAGTGCTCCCCTATCTCCCACTAAATTTGCACCAGTACAAACTAAAAAAATAAGGGCTTTAATTAGAAGCAGTTTATAAAGTCATGTAATATATTTTCGATCTCAGCGTCTTATCCAGCCATTCCGTGCCCTCCATGTTAATATTACTACTTACGTTAAAAGGTTGTGTGTAATATTGAGCGTTTTGGGCAGCCCGCGGGTTTAACCAGATTACTGTGCGCTGTGATCTTTACCCCACCTTTCACAGAGCTACTCTAGAAGAACACGGGTAGACGAACAGAGCCAAATTGCATTCCAGATCCATATCAGCTCATTCAGAGCCTGCTTTCCCTCAGCAGACTGTAATGGAAGCAGAACAGGCTCTCCATATTAAAAACAGACGTTTCCTCTCTGGCCTCATCCCTCTCCCCACAGCAGGCTGTTGAGATTGGACTCATGCATCTTCAGGGGGCTTTCTGTGCAGAGTGCTCGACAGATCCGCTACGCTGAGCCTGTGAAAAGCCCCTCATCTCAGGGATTTAGAACAGCATCTGATTACTGCCATGTTGCCACTTGTAATCCCAGAGTGTAGTAATTAGACCGGAATACTGCCTGGAAGTAGAGATCATGTAAAGTCTTAAGGTATTGTGAAACTGTGTCATGCATGACTAATATTTCTGGAAGAGTGAGATTACAAGCTGAAGGCATCTTTTTCTGAATTGAGTAGGTTATCTTGGTCTTGGGACGAAAAAAGCAAAATGGCTACAAGCATTTCGTGAATACATACATCCCTGAATTTATCTAGGGCAGAGCTGCAGGTGAGGTTCTGGCATCCTTGCATGTTAAATACTGTTAGCGATTATTGAAACACCTCAGCATGATGTGCTAATGTGCCAGTCAAAACCAGACTGCATGCATTTACGTCTGTTCCACAGTCAATGCATGAAAATGTTCCTACCAATTGATTATTAGTGTGCGTAAAAGATAAACTAGGATGAAGTAAACAAACAGCAAAGCTGCCAGAGCATGAACAATATATAGTTTCTGACACGCTGTTGACTCGATATTGTTACTGTCAGAAAAAATACCCCTCGTATATACAAACAGTAACATTTTAAGAAGCAAAAAACCTTCTACGTAAATCACCTTAATGTAAATGTCCATTGATTTTAGTCCAAGTCACTTTAGACCATTGGTCCATTTCAATTGGTCCGTTTGCCATGATAAGGATTACAGAGTAAACAGCAGCAGGATTTTTTAAATTGAAACGTTTGGTTCTAGGTTTGATGATGTTCTGTCTGGCAGGGTGACAGGGGCAGGGGGGCAATCACACTGAAGCTTATTCATTTATACTGGACTTCTTATATACATACTGAATTTTTTGGTTATCTGTTTAATACAAACTTTATTGAGCCCTATATCTAAATCTAAAATTATTACTGAGTCACTCTTATGTCTTAAAAACATAAGTTAGCTTCCATCAAAACTGCGGACACACCGGTCATCTATTTATCACTCTCATATTCAGATTACATCTGATCCATTTACAATTGTAAATTCTAAAAGGATCAAAATGATTAATTATTATTATGAAATTGAGCACTTTAATCGGAACACTCCCTTGTCTCTACACTCGTTATATGTTTTAATAGCTCTATATAGCATTTACTATACAGGAGCACTTAGTGATCCATCTGATTCTCTGCACACCATATAAATCCCTGCTTACCCTGTTCTTTAGTGATCAGGACGCCCACAGGACCTCAGCAGGCAGGTATAATATGGGTGGTGGATCATTATCAGCACTGCAGTGACACTGACATGGTGTTGCGAATGGTCCACCAACCAAAACTATCCAGACAACAGCTTCCTGTGGGCTGCATCCTGTGACTGCTGGTGAAGGACTAAATGATGACTAACACAACCTACAATCTAACCCAACCTATGAGCTATTATCTCTGACTTTACATCTACAAAGTATACGAAAAGAGAAGGTATGTCCAGCGTGTGAAAAAGAGGATTTGGGGTCCTATGTTGGCTCGCTAATCTAGTGCTGGCTGACTGTTTACTTGGAATCGTGTCAGGGTTAGAGTTAGGGTTAACTGGAAACACAGTATTTGGTAATAATTTAGATCATCTCCTCGTTAGTCCTCAGCTTGAGAAATGAGTAATAATTCACCATTTCCATCATTCTCTTGGGAAAAATGAGCTAAATTGTCAGATTAATATGCAACAGCATGTTGTAAAGTTTTTTACAGGGGGTATCCTGGGCAAAATTTCAGTTGCTAGACTACAAAGGACCAACTGAGGGAACCAGTTTGCTACAGTGCCATCCTGAGGCAGACCAGTGCTGGATCTCTGGTCAGTCAACAATACTAAAAACAGAAGCTCATGGATTTTGGGTAACGAGCTAAACACTGACAGCATAACATCATAATAAGTTTATTTCAGGGACCTCACCAGAAAGGGACTTCAGAAGTTTAATTACGGGGTCCTGAAGATGTATTTCACGCCTGTCTAGTGGACAGGGAGTGGATACGGTGTTTAAAAAATCCACCAGCACTGCTGATCTTAACATTTAGACCTGCCCGATTTTTTCCAAGGGCTAAAAATTCAGTTTACATGTATATTTGCTCTTATCTAGAATTAATTTTGGTACAGGGGTAAGTAAATGTAGTCTTGAAGTCTTGCCTAAAGATTGTTGTTGGTGTAGCATGGTGTGTTTGTCTGGCAGGGAATTGAACCCCAGTCTGCTGTGTTGAGGAGAATGATGTTGCCCACCACTGACAATGAATAGAAAAATCAAATGTGGTCACTTCAAGAATCTTAAGAACACCACCATGAAAATGATATACTCTATTGTACAACTCATAGTTACAATTGTGTTTGTAGGCCACTGAATTCATTTGAATATGAACCAACGACAGATGCCATCCCAACAAAACAGTGCTTGTAACCAAATCTATGCACTGTGTGCAAATGTGTAATGTCAGCTTGGGCGTTGTTGAAGTTTGGATAATCCTCTTGTTATATTGCCTTAGGCTGGATATCATACCTCAAGTCATGGAATGTCTCCTGTTGTCTTGGGAGCTGAAAAACGCCCAGACATGCAGAGATAAATAATATACTCTTTTATAAAAATCCAAGGTGAAAGAGGCCCCGATGGCTATGCATTTACACATCTTCTTTCAGCGGCTCTCCGAGGTGGTTATATTCGGGCAGGCCGCGGTGCATTTACCCCTGGCGTGTGTGAGTTTATCACCTGCCGGCCCAGGCGGTGTCTGCTTGGCTCGAGGCAGCCCGAAGGATGGACTCAGGGAAGATTAATTGGGCGGTGAAGGTGCGAGGAAAAACAAAGACCAATCTATCTGCGTCTGGGAAATCGGACAGCCCCACAGAAAGGCGAGTGAGCGAGCTGGCATGGCTATCTATCACAGGACACTCATTACACACAAGGTCAAGGTGCTTTCTGTCTTCAAGCCCCGGGAGAGCACCGACTCCTTGCGCAGTCTCACCCCAGGCCCACCGGGCGACCACAGGCCAACATCCAAACAGACGGCCTCAAAAATCAAAGAAACATTTATTCATTTTAAGTGACAGCCTGGCTAACATAGCATCATCTATAGAAATGGATGAAGGCATAGCTGAAAACAGCAGCAGCATGTTTTATTTTGTTCAATATTTCGTGTGGTGTCAGAAACCCCTACAAAAGTATAGTTAAAATTGATTGCTGCTATAATTAGTTCTCATACAGTCTGAAACTGCACAATCCAATCTGTTAAAAAGGGCCTAACAATGAAAATGGTCTGGGGGTGATGTGATGTTCACACAGAGTCAGAGTTTTACATATGCTACTATTTGGGGTTCCAACAAGATCCTCAACCTGAAGACATAGCTTTGCTTAGAACTTGCCATAGTACACAGAATACAGGTGGGACAGTTGCCCTCAGCCTAGCTCAAGGCTCTTAGGGTCTGAAATCGTCTACTTGCCTACTACTCAGTAGGTGAAATCAGTAGGCTAGCATGGCTAGTATGTCCGAATACTCGGTAGGCATCAAGTAGTAAGCGCACAGTACCCGGATGACCTACTGAATCGACAGCCATTTTTATGCATGTGACCGCAGCACTCTGTGCTATCCCATGATTCACCCGGAGCTGCAAATAAATTCAAAGGAAAGTCGGCTTTGTGTACGTAGCTTGTGAACTGCCGCTACAGAAGTTAGCGCTTCTTCTGAGGTAAAAAATGATTCAAGCAGTACATACTGGCTCTAATCTAGTACCTACTGACTAGTAGCCAATTTTGGACGCACCCTTACTGTTAGTACTTAAGCTTACTCTGTGAGGCTTGCAACAACATACAGACTGGCAATTTCCTAGCCCCACCCTTCACAATAAGAGTCCCAGCAAACCAACAGAATATGATAAACGCTATACGGCAAAATAGCCTACAATTTACATGCAAACATTTCTTTTAATTAAACAGAACACAGGCGTGCGCAGATGCCACAAAATAAATATCTCGCTCATGTGTCTATAACATCAAGTCCAAAATCAATGGACTGCCAGGCTGCCTAACATGTTTAGGATCCACCTCAATATTCAAATTTTACAGCAGATTAAATGTACAGCAAATAAAAATATCCTAAAATTTTGTGTATTTGTTTTCTCTCTGATGTTAACCTACAACATTTGTATAGTTGTATGAGACAAACATGGGCACAATTTATTTACATGGCTATTTTCCAACCTCTCTTTATCCATTACAATGAAAGACTGAGCCTTACTGAGCCTTTACGACTGATGGAAGATAAATGAGGTCCGTTCTGATTGGCTGTCCTGCAGTGAGCCTCTTTCAGAAAGGCACTCAGAGCTGAAGTATTCCTTTGAACTTCCATATATGTGGATGGCACTAAACCACAGTAGAGTGAATAGGTGGATATATGTAAATAAGCTGGTTCCTTTGACATCACAGCAACAGTGAATTCCAGACTGGCTGTTTTTGCAGAGTAGTTTCCATATATGGACTGTATGGACTGGTGAACCTTTAACCATGTTTATTATGTCCCAGAGACATCGTTGTACTGAGGGTGATCACCAACTGACCTGCTTTGCCCACTAGTTATTATAATCACACAGAAACACCACTAAATTTTAATTTAAAGGCTAATTAACCAGAAGTCTACCCAGTACAGCACATGAGGGTACCATTTTGAGGGAATGATTGAAGGTTATGATGTTCATGTCACTGAAAAGAGTTATTGCAAAGTATTCTGATAATATTTTATGAACCTATAACCTACATAAAATTTTATGAACCTAGAATCTATATAAAACCTGTGATGGTTGGGAAATAATGCATTTATATATACACAAATTACATATAGGTGTAATCTAATGTCAAATTACATATATGTGTAATCTAATCTAATTATAAGGTGTAATATAATCAGATTTCTGTAACATGCATTTTTTAAAAGATCAAATTTGGCCATAGATTTTTCTGGATTCCTTGCACTGTAGAATGTGAAATCTAAAGCTAGATTGTGAAATCCTTGTTATTCTTAAACAGTTGGACTTTCTGCTTGTTTTTTAATTAATTTATTTATTTATTTATTATTTATGGCAAAAACAATTTCTGGCACCCATCCTTGCTCACATCCCTGACAAGCCAATTTTCCCTAATGCCTCTTTAATAACTAAGCATGACTGCATCACCTGTTTATTGTTTTTTTTTTGGACAATTCACAATGTTCCTAATATGGAATTGCTCATGTCCCAACTTTTATGGAATGTGTTGCTAGCGTAATTTTCAAAATTTGTGAATAATTATAACAACAGTTACATTTGCAAAATAAAACATTACATACCTTGCTTTTTTGTTTATTTTGGGTTTTTTTTCTAGTTTATTTCAGTTTTTCAAAATATGTACATCCATTGACCCACACACACAAGAAGATAAATCAAATTGTAATAATAATTGTTAACTAACATATTGATATCTTGTTGTGGTGATGATTTTGTTTAATCACAGGTTGAAGTAGATTTAGAAATCACTGCTCTCTGCTTCTATTTGCTTTTTACCTACCGTCCAAAGGTTATTGGAATTGGGTTTCTACTACGACTCACTAGCTAGGCAAATAGCCTATATCTGAGGTGGGCATCTCCAGGCTTGGAAGGCTGGATTCCAGCACAGTTTGATACATTTTCTACTCACCTGATTCTCATCAGTTCATCACATAATTAGCAGGCCTAGTTGGTGTGCAAGAGCAGGAAAATCAGCAAACTGTGCTGGACTCCAGCCCTCAGTTCCATGCTTATAGTAACCAGCAGAACACAGTTCTCATCAACAGGAAAAACATGTTAAAGGAGCTTAAATGCATCATCCCATGAAAACAAAACCTTTAGTGCCTTTTTGCATGACCATGGTGGCATGCAGCCATGCAAACGTTGAGACAAGCTTTTCCAGTTTCTTTTTTATCTGTTTAAGGCAAAAAAAGAGCACAAGGATCTGAGAACTCAGCATCTTTGTGCATGATGATTCGATTATTAATATTGTCCTAGGCAGACTTATGAATGAGAATAACGAATAAAGAATAATGAATAAAGGCATTCAAGAGAATGATCTCCTGTGCAGAACTCTTTTCGGTCCTCTGAAGAACCTTTCAATCATTGGCCTTTTAAGGAACCATAAAGTTTGACATGATGTTAAGGTTCTGTACCAGATAAAGGTTTCTCCTAGATCTATACATCCAGGCCCAGAGCCGTTTATTTATGAGAGTCTCCTTACATCGATTCTTGGGGTTCATTGCAGCTTCAGATGTCTGAAAGGATTTCCATCGAAAGAATGAAGCAATGGCTGAAAGTGAAGCGCCTGGATGTTCAAAGTGCATTTTCTGGTCTGCTGGTTCTTACAGCTTGCTGGTGTAATGGTGCAATATAAACCACGGGGACGTTGCCATTTTACACTTGGTAGAAATGAAGTCATCGCCTTTTGCAATGAGCACAGATTTGTGATAGCCGCCCCAAAGAGCCGCCCCTTATGTCATTAAAGAAAGCATCACAAACCAAATGTTTCACAGCCTGGAATGCTGCCAAAGGGAGTAAGTGTAAAATGGAGATTTCACATATCTCAGAGGACAACAATGTAATCCAGCAGAGAAGACTGAGAGAGCGAGAGATCGGCCTGGAGAGAAACAGAGGGAGCGAGATCGAGGGGGGTTGCTGGTGTGCAGTGGGTGAGGAATGTGCTAGGCTGGCCAAACGCACATCTCTCTGGTCTCACGGAGCAGACAAGGGAATAGTGATCTGCTATGACAGGAATGCGAAAGTGGGATATCATTAGAGGCTGAGAGCAGCCCTCCTGTTCGCACTCACATCGCCCAACGCTGCCGGGACACACAACAACAGCTGTCTAATAACACTGACTGACTGCACACTCGGCCCACCGGAGAGCACCAAGCCACTTCACCCATGCCGGCTCTCACCCAGTGAGAGATAGAGAGACAGACAGAGCGAGGCACAGATAGAGGGAGGAGGGGAAGACAGGTAGAAGATATTACTGTGTGAAGGTGTTTCTGTTTGCTTCAAGATGGCTGTCAGGAACAGATGTCACGGTATAACCTTACAGTGCTAAGGGCTAAACTGGCTGCTGGCTTTGCTCAGAGAAAGCTATGATGAGAAATAGTTGCCTTTCCAACAGGACTGGCAGATCGCGTCATTGTATACTTGTCGCAGATGTGGACACTCCAGGCACGATTGCGATGCTGTGCTGTGATTCTTATCTTCAGGCCCCTGTAAAAGCTGGTGAAGCCAAACAGGATGAGATACAATAAGTTACTTTGAGGGTTTTTATTTTATTTTATTTTTATTTTTTTTTGCAAAAGCCTATTTGCTCCGTCATCCTTCCATGCAACACACTGAACTGAGGCTCATTAGTAAGAGAAGCAGTTAGCAATTAGACATTAGCAATTCTAGATAAATACTAAATAAATACACCCCATCTTTTAGTGCTGCTTCAGATGCTCCACCCCTCAAATGTATGGCCGGTGACACTGGGTTAGCAAACGTAATGTTTTAGATTTGGACCTCAAATGCAGATAAAATGAACAGATGAAATCCGTGACTTAACAACACAGCTCTATTGTGGCTGAGCAAACTGTCACCACAATTGGTGCTGCAATGCTCACCAGTTGCTACTGCAAACATTTACAAACAGGACAAAACTATACTGGTGAATAAGAAAGTCGACTTCAATCTCATCAGCTTTCTGAGGTCTTGAAACACCTCATTGAGGAGTCCTTGTCTGTTCCAAGAACACTTTCTTAATCTTTGTTGTTCTTCTTCTTCTGTGGATCTGATCTGTTTTTCAGCCATCTCCCCTTCTTGACAGTGCCTGGAGTTCAGCACATAGCCCCTCCCCTTCCCCCTGTCCTTTAAACTTTCACTGTATAAAGGTTATTTATCTGTATATAGGTCTAGATCACTATTGTTGATAACATTTATTCTTACTTAATAGAAGTGAAGTGTTCTTTCTTTTTGAAAGTCTTACATATAATTGCTGGGATCTCTATTTGGTTTTATGCATGAAAATAGAGTTATTGGGTCCAGACGGTGTTGGGGTAAGGCAGTAGAAAGGAAGCGTTACAGTCATGTGATTACTTCTTTCTGTGACAAAGAAGTGTAACACATTACAGCCTAGAGTACTGTAATATTAATACAGTTATTGACTTCATAAGCATCTAACTTGCATATTGTGGCATTTTGGGTTCTCTCAACTCAGTTCATAACTGCAAACACAATACAGAGAGGAATTAAAGGCACTCAGGCTAGCTCACAGCTACTCCCTCTAGGCTTACCCTGTTTATTCACAGGCGCTCTGAAGCCTGCTGCCACAACGCACACAGCCCCGCTCTTCTAAATAGAAATCCCTGAAGAAACAAAGCACAACGAATGAATTGAATAATATAAAATATACACATATTTCCTTTAATTTAGACCAAAGAGAACCCAGACGCCACAATGTTATGTCTTTGTACATACTTCGTCGCATGTGTACCTACTGACAATATGACTATATGATTGTGAATAAGAGAACAGGAGCAACGCAAACTCAACAAGCAGTTATTTGAAGCTGGTTATGTTAATCATGCTAATATAAAACTGAAGGAGTCTCCCAAACTCAACTGCACCGGCCTGACTCTGCTTCCATGCAGACAAAGCTCTGTGTGCTTTACATTTTATTAAAAGAAACTCAACTGGTAATAAAAGGCACCCAAAGCTCGGCTTATCATACATTGGATATAGGGGGAATGAGACCTGGGGTATATTTAAAGTCTTACATTTAGAACAGGCCCATGCATTGTACCAGCTGAAGACAAGAGGTGGTGCCTGGGAAGCCTGCTTTTGACACACTGTGACTGTACCCAACAAAAATCTTTATTTTTGTGAGCAAACTCCTTCAATTTGATTGGTCCTTGCTTGCATCTCAAGAAACTAAGATGAGAGGCCTCTGCTGATCCATATTGATTCAGTCAAAGTCCCCACTAGGGGTGGATAGAAAAGAGACATCTTGTGGCCTTGCGGTCCTCGTGGGCCTCCACAAGGACCATTCAAACTGAGGGTGCAATGCATACTTTCGTACCCCTGAAGAACCGGCCCGCTGCAACGACTGATTGCTTTGAAGCATCAATTTCTTCAAATAAAAGCAAGCTGAGGAGAGACTTTGGCAATCAGCAGAAGTGAGGGTGTGTGAAGGCTTTTAGCTGATGGTGCTAGTGCTGATGCCCACCCCATCAAAAATACATTCCACGGTGCATGGTCAAGCACACTGAAGATTAGACACTTTCCTGAAGTGTCCTCCAGCTTCTCAGAAATACAACCTTATTAATAATTACCAGTTCAAAAGCGTAGACTTAATTACAGTCCCTGAGTCAGGAGACACAAATGGCAACAGAAATTACACAGTAAACAACCTGTAATTATGTAATTGTACATAATTGCTCATCATATTTTCAGTTTATAAAAAATCTATGATACAGGAGAGTGAAGAACAACTTAACACATTTGAGTTTTTATGAAATAATTTAAAATGAATTTGAGTGAGTGATATGTGATCTTAACTAAAAACGACTGGACTAGTTGTAACACTTACCGAAAACTATTGTGTGTGTGTGTGTGTGTATGTGTATGTGTGTGTATGTGTATATATATATATATATATATATATATATATATATATATATATATATATATCCCAATAGTGGAGACAGGTAGGCCCAACTCCTTGGAAAGTGTTTTGATGGCCACTTATTTGGGAAGGGGCTTTTATAGTTAGAAAAGGGGGGAAAAAGATAATTAATCCAAGCATGTGAAGCTCATAGTTCTTAACACCTCAATTACGTCTTAATACTTGAGGGAACCAAATAGAATTCTGATGGTTTGAGGGGTTGAAAAATAATTTTTTTAAATAATAAACAGAGAAATAACAATAACAAATAGCATTCTTTTGCGTTTCACTTGTCCAGGCCCATCTTATATATCTTATATATATATATTGCTGGATCTAACCTGGTTCCACCTCAGATACTTGGTTGATGTTCTTTCTTATCAGGCCTGTACACAGGCATTTTGGGGCACTGGGGCTCAAGAGGATCATGTTTGAAATCAAATAAGTGTGGATTTTTTCAAAAGCAGCCAAAATCTTTAACATTAATTTGTAAATATGGATTTGTACCACTGTCACTAACATTCAAAGTCCCATACAACTCTCTTTTTAGTTACTGTGTATGTAATAGCTGCAGGCCACCGGTTCTCATTATAATGAAAACCTGGTGCAGTTATTAGCACCTCTAATGGGTAAGATTGGTTGGATGTTTTTTTAAATAACTACCATATAGAATGAAGTTGTTTTGCAAGGAGATTATCAACATTTTCCTGGTTGGATTTCCAGCACTGTGTTGATGTGTGACAGGTTGCAGTTACTGAAGAGAATCACAGGTGGTCTGTACTGCACCAGAGGGAGCGTCCAAGTGATGAATTGCATAGAACCAAAGCGATTCCCACAAGATCTATTCTCAGTGAGGTAGAGCCTCATCTCACTGAAATGGATCTTGAAGAATGGCAGAGGAAAAATAAAATACAGTTATTATACACACCAACCAAGGGGATTACATAGGCTAGAATGCCTGAATGCTGGTGTAAACCTTGTTGGACTGAGAATCTTGCCCAGAGCCTACATTGTTAGCTCAAGATATGCAAAATAATTACCTGTCTAGCAGATATACAGCAAGGTCAGCTTCACACTTCATGTCCTTCCATTGCTGTAGCCCTCTCCAGCAATGAGAAGCCATTGTTATGTTCATCTAGATTGGCCGTTTTTTTTTGTTAGTTTGTTTTTGTTTTCTTTCTTACAGTAGTTCCTTTATTTTTTGTTCTGTGTTTGATTGGCAGTGTAAGCTTTTATATCCAGTAGAGCCAATTTTGCCTTTGTTTTTCTCTGTTATTATTTCACAAAAGAACCAACCAGCCGCACTTTCTTTTTGACAGCAGTGGACATATCAGTATTTGATATCCAGTTAAACAAACTAGTTTATATCCAGTTAAACTTACTAGTTTGTCCCCGGTATCAGTAATTGGGTTAGGAAGTGGTTGGTTGTGCGTCAAGTGTGTCAGCCAAATGCTGTAAATGCAAATGGTACTGCTACTTTTGGAGACAACTTATGAATGAGTTTCATGTCTACCAGCTTCTGACATGTTTTTCTATTGTGCAATGTTTGAGGGTTTTCTTGCATGTACAGCCCATCTCAAATCCCCCCAAGTGAAAACTGGTCCAGGCCATTCAGTTACTTTACATTTGTTCCTGTTGAGCCATTCCATGGTGGATTTACTTGAATGTTTGTGATCATTATCTTTTTGAAAGATCTATTTCTTTAACTTTTACATTTTTACAGATAGCCTTACATTCTCCTCAAGCCCTCTCTGGGATGAAAGAGAATTCATAGTCTATACTATGACTGCAAGTTAGACAAAACCTGAAGTAGCATGGCATGGATTCTGGTATTGTGGCCAAGCAACACTATCTTTGACTCATCTTAGCACATTGTTCCAGAAGTCCTGGTTAGATACTCATTACTAAAATTTTGTTGATGTTATTTTCAGACAGCAAAGGCTTCCTCCTAACGCACTACCCATGTAGGTCAAAATTACAAAGTCTTTTTACAAAAGTAAATATATGTATTTTTTTTAAATCAACAGTGGCAAGAGCTACCTGCAGATCCTCTCACAAAATCTGGGGGTTCTTAGTGCATTTTACAGTCTGCTCTCAGATTAAATATGCTGAGGCCGCCTGATCTGGAGGAGTTGGCAGTGGTTGAATCAGCGGCTCTCCCTTGTAGATGATCTACTGGACATTGGAATTATTGATTTCCAATATTTTGCATTGTCTTTTAAAACTTTTCCCAGATCCATAGGCATCTACAGTCTTCTTTTTTAAGGCCTTAGAGAGAGCTTTTGATGTAGGCATGATGATACATCACCCTCTAAAAGCAAGGAGCTTGACCAGCAATCTGAGGTTTAAGTAGGACAAGTTCCTCCAGGTTATTCCCTAATGGTGTTTCAATCATTAGCACCTGATCAGGTGCACCTGACTTCACCTTATTTGACTTGTTTGAAGTCTTGATATATGTACTTACCTTTTCCACATGAGGTAATTGCATTACTGTTTACATCAGTTAGGTAAGGGACATATAGGACTACAGAACTAATATAATTCCATCATCAACGAGCCTTTTCATTTCCCAGTAGCTCCTCTTATGGTGAGAAATTGTCACAATTTAAAGGTTGTTATCACTGGAAATGCATTGTTCTCCAGCCATGTGATATTAAGTAATCATTCATTTCAGCTGCATTTTAACTAAGAGGCAGGTGGGCTCCTATTGAGTAGAATTCATGATGATTTGCTATTTATCTCGACCACCTTGTAATTTATGAGACTCTTTCTGAGGAAAGCAATGTTTGGTTTTCATCAGCAACGCTTAGGCCAGCTAAACAGCTCTATTCTCTTTACACATTTGTCTGAGTGTCAGGGTCATCCATGCACATTTGAGGTCAAATATTCATGTTGTTCTTTGTGATCCGTGATGTCCGACTTGCAGCTGTAACATGGATCCTGCATTTGCTCAGCGTCTCTCAGATAGTGGATAAGAACACCTGCAGAGACCTCCATATTCCTACATGTGTTTAGGGCTCTTCATCAATTTTACAGCCTGCACTTAGAGGCAGGATGTCTCGTCCTGGATAGATTCACTGCTCTCTAAAAATTCTTCATTTGAACAATAGGACTTTGCTCGCAGTTCAGTGGAGCTTCAGAAAACTTCTTTTGATAACAATGGGTTGTGCACCGGTGGTTTCCAAACCCTCAGACATTTAACTTTCCACTGCATAGCCCCTCTCGCTCATTGCAAACTAAAATATATGGGTATATTGTCATAATGAATATGTAAGATATCACATATGTGTGCAGATAGGTACTCTCCTTACTGACCAGGAGGACCCCGCAAGCTGTTTCGGAGTTGCTCTGACTTCTGGCCATAGTACTTTGTGCATGTGCATGTGTTTTTCTGCATAGTTATGAAGCCCAAAGTACACGCCAGAGGGAGAAACTCAGCTGCATGTAACACTTTTCAGCCCTTTTCTTTGATGGTGATGTCATATCATAACACTATCCTCATTAGCTGAGTATCAGCAAGTTGGCACATCCTCACACAAACCACAGAGAACTAAAAAAGTCAAAGCTTACCTCTCTGAGACTTCCTGCTAGACTAGGTCTACCAACTTGTTCTAGGGAGTTCCAGGATCTGACTCCAGACCCGTTGTTAGAATTTGTAGCACCATGTTAACGGTTGACCAATCAGAAAAGAGTGGATGGGCTGTCCAGAGCACACTGGGCTCATTGGGAGGTGGGGCTTAAAGACACAGGAGCTCTAACAGAGTGTCCAGGAAAGAGGATTAATATAAATGTACAGCATGAGAAAAATATTGTATATTGTCACTATCCAAAGAAAATTATGTATCTCCATTTTTGTTGATTTTGAGTTTTCTACATCATTTGAACACGCAATCGTTTACCAATGATCATTTACATTGTTTTATGATGATTGAACCAATAGAAGTGCTCCAAATGGCTTCGAATTCCAGTTCAGGTTCCATTGACTTGCATTGAAAGTAAAGTATGTTTTTGGCCTCTCCTGTAAAGTTGCAATTTTGGAGATGCTTGTTTTTCATTGGACAGCGATGATAATTGGAACAGTTAAGCATGTAAGTCTATTCTTTCATTGAAAATGATCAGAATAGGTCTCCTTTAACAATACTAAGTAAATGATACTCAGTTGAGCTTCTCCTAAACCCACGGAAGTACAACACCTTCTTTCTCCAGCATGGGCTTTTATGCAAAGACTAATAAATAAAGAACAAAACGTCAAGTTTAGTTGCATGCTTTTATTCCAGGCTCAAAGTACAGTTGGCTCTAGAACTATCTAGAGGTTTCATCTCCTGTCCCTATAGCCAGTCAATTTAAAAAATCTTCTCGTATTTACACTTATTGGCCACTTGTACCTGCGCAACACTTACTATCACACCGCCCCCATGTCAGTGTAAGAGAACGATCCCTGACCCAAATACTACCCGGTCTGTGGTGGTCCTGTGTGGGTCCTGACCATTGAAGAACAGGGTAAAAGGGAATTAACAAACATGACTACATAGAAAGAAATGGGCTACAGGCTGTAACTGTAGAGCTAAGAAGTCATCCTTTATGAGTGGAGCTGATAAAATAGACAATGAGTGTAGATACAAGGAGGAGTTCCTGATAAAGGGTTTGTTGAGTGTAAGTCATTATTTTAATCAGTTAAAGGTGGACACTGGACACATGCTGTAAGTAAAAAACAACCTTATAAAATACAGTTGGCTAGCGCAGGCTGTACAATATCGTTTTCAAGACAAAAGCCTGTAAGCAAAAAACACAGCAAGATAAAGAATTCCAACCAGGGCCTCTGCAGGTCAGCAGTGACTGTAGCTAGTTCTAGATGTTTCAACTAATATGGAGCCTCGGGACAGTACGCTCTATGAGTGAGTCCTCCAATTCACTATCAATCGTGTCAAACCAGGTTCCAAAAGTGCTCTCGGCCCTGGATCGTTTTAAAGAGGCTGATTTCTGTAATGGTGCAAATTTGATAGATTAGGAGAACATGATGTTGTTTCTTTCTTCAAAAATATTTGCACTGTTTAATATTGTAATAAATGCTTGAATAGCCTAAAACCGTGTCTGAAATATCATAACTTT
Source organism: Megaleporinus macrocephalus (assembly GCA_021613375.1). NCBI lineage: Eukaryota > Metazoa > Chordata > Actinopteri > Characiformes > Anostomidae > Megaleporinus > Megaleporinus macrocephalus. The sequence continues at coordinate 28,552,840 of CM038718.1, read as the reverse complement.
ATTTGTGTAATTGATGTAAATTAGAAAGAAATTGCTGTAATTTGCATGATCTGGAGCGCTCGCTATGAGCTTAGACTGCCACGTCAAAATCTGGCTGCACTACGAGAAGAGACTGACTGTAGAAGAACTCTGATAACTGCTCTAGACAGGAAGGCTAAACCCTCTCTCAATTGAACAGCAGGGCGTGAAAAAGTAATCGCAAAAACTAGTGAAGGATAAGAAAGAAGGAATTTAAACAATGTTAGGAAGTAGGAGGAGCTTCAGGCTCCTCTTAAACTTTCATAATTCCTCTTTATGTCATGGCTTCATGTGTTGGTGGGTATTCCTCCAATGTTTTCAACTCACACGCGTGTTCCAGGGCTTTTCACCCAGAAAACCAGTAACTGATCAGTATACGATTTCAATTTTTTTATCAATTTCAGGGATTATCTGAAGGTCCACTAGCTGTCTGTTCAGTGTGCATGCTGAAAAAAACCTGGTGTTGGTACACAGTCCTGACTCCGTAAATAGGAAATTAGCTTGGGCCAAGCCACACAACACAGCATTGCACAATGTTGCAGCCAATCAGTAACAGGGGCTGTTAGTGCAAAGGAAAATGGGAAGAGGAGGGGCTACATGCGGAACTCCATGCATTATCAGAGATGGAGAAACAACCAGTGAGCAGAAGGTCTGAAGAGACAGACAAGATCAGGCAAGGGCATTTCAACAGTTGAGAAACCTTCAAGAGTGGACTGTGAAGCGTTTCATTGGTGAAGAAAACTCAGAAAGTTTGAAGAAATGCTAGTTTTTTCCACCTTAAACGGTGCAGCAGTGTTTGTAATGTTAGCGTTAGCATTGCAGAAATTGTAGTGCCAGTTTGCTAACTCCAGGTCTAGCTAACATTGCTTCTAACAGTATTTGTTTGAACATAAGATGAAGAGTTTTATGGTCATGATGATGTAAAAGACATTTTGCTGGGTGCCTTCTGCGTTATTACCCACCAGTGCTTACAAAATCAACAACTGACTTTAAATTTAAGGGGCAGATGTGGACACATCAAATTCACACAAATTAAATCATGCAATTTAAAGTACTGAGATAACTGCTGTGCATGAATTGCTGCTTACAGTTAACCTGCATATTTTAAAACATAGTAGCCTGTAATGATGTAGACCAGTAGCGAACCGTGACCCTTAAGCCTCTGCCCTCTCCCCCAACCACTGTCTGAAAAAAAATTTACTGTTTACTCTCCTAATAAACTGCAAGTCAAGAAACAAAAAATGAGACGACAGAAATGCAACAAACAATAACATCTGTACAACATAGACAACTTCTTAAGCAAAATAAGATTCCTTTTTATAAATAACCGAACATCACAGAGCTCTGTTTGCGCTTCAGAGGAACATGTAGACGGCGTGTCCGAGGGTATAGCGTCACATTAATGTCAAAACTCAAGGACGCAAAAAAATATATATATATATTTTTTTTATCTACTTATAAAATATAAGTGTCTATTCAATCTGTGTTGGAACGTGAGAGGTTAAGTGGAAGCCTGTGAGCCGGTGTCTCTCCCTATAAAGACTGTGATGCCTCCGCAGAATGTTGGTGATTGGTGGTCCCGCTGTTTATTTACAGAGGGCCAGCGCGATACCAATTTCAAATGGCAGTAAAATTGACCAATATATATATATATATATATATATATATATATATATATATATATATATATATATATATATATATATATATATATATATATATGTATGTGTGTGTGTTTCATATATATATATGTGTGTGTGTGTGTGTGTGTGTGTGTTAAGAATATTTTAGGCCCTCTGAAAGGGTGTAGAGGGCCATGATGGTTCCCCACCGACATAGATTACATGGACTATATGTCTTACATGTATAACAGGCCTGCCATCACTGATTAGATTAAACACATAATCTACTGTTTATTTTGTTGCTGAACTGATACATGGCCTTTCGAATATGCCAAGGTATATATATATATATATGTATGCAACTGGCCAACTACTCATTGCTGTAAATGTAATTTATTTCAAATAGAACTTCAGCAAACAGTATATTACATGAATTTAACATTTAGTTTATGGTCAGTCTGTGCCTATAACATGAGGATAAACTTCATCACCACAGGAACTGTATCCCATTGATTTCAAGTATTTCTCTCTGACTGGTGCACCGCATCCAAAACCCCTCCTCAAACTGTGGCTAAGAGGATCATGCTGAGGGCAAGGACTTGACCAACTCGACATCCTCCTGTCCCCCCTCTCAAACTGACAGCCCTCACCCCGAACAAGCTGAGCCACCGCCGCGTTGCCGTCTGACGGCCTCCAAACACGATAATGAAGCCACCAGCCTTGCACTCACATCCCGCTGCAGTGGCACTGAGAGTGTGGCCCTATGAGTGCTGATAAGCTCTTCCACGTTGTGACTCAGTGGCAGGCTGAGCTCTCTGGCCCTGAGAATCGCTCTCTCTTTTCTGGAGCTGTCACAGATGGAGATAAACTCTCTTTTTTTTCAGCACTTTGCGCTTTCAATGCATACAGAAGCAGCATACGTGTCTGCTATTCAGCCTTTTCGAGTCATTGCTCCAGCCATTCGAGAGCTATTTGAATGCTGTCCATCGGCAGCTTCGCTATTTAAAGCTATGAATGTATTTGCACATTAAGTACCCCAAGCCAGACAACAGCAGAATCCCACTATCCAGTAGCCAGTAGACTACTTACTCTGATTAGAAAAACAAGTCACCTCACAGACTTACAAAAACAATATCTGATGATGGCAGGAGGTGTGGCCACATCAGCAGTACTGCTGGGGACATTAAAGAGACTCAAAATGCATAAATGTACAGAAGGGTACTTACCTGGTCGTGGTCCTGGGGGAGGGTCCCGGGGAAAATGGTGGCCATATCAGATCCTGCAGTTCGTCCGGAATCGCCTACTTGCCTACTACTCAGTAGTAAAATCAGTAGGCGAGCGCGGCTAGTATGTCTGAATACTCAGTAGTAAAATCAGTAGGCGAGCGCGGCTAGTATGTCTGAATACTCAGTAGTAAAATCAGTAGGCGAGCGCGGCTAGTATGTCCAAATACTCAGTAGTAAAATCAGTAGGCGAGCGCGGCTAGTATGTCTGAATACTCAGTAGTAAAATCAGTAGGCGAGCGCGGCTAGTATGTCTGAATACTCAGTAGTAAAATCAGTAGGCGAGCGCGGCTAGTATGTCCGAATACTCAGTAGTAAATCAGTAGGCGAGCGCGGCTAGTATGTACGAATACTCAGTAGTGACATCAGTAGGCGAGCGCGGCTAGTATGTCCGAATACTCAGTAGTGAAATCAGTAGGCGAGTGCGGCTAGTATGTCCGAATACTCAGTAGTGAAATCAGTAGGCGAGCGCGGCTAGTATGTCTGAATACTCAGTAGTGAAATCAGTAGGCGAGCGCGGCTAGTATGTCTGAATACTCAGTAGTGAAATCAGTAGGCGAGCGCGGCTAGTATGTCCGAATACTCAGCAGTGAAATCAGTAGGCTAGCGCGGCTAGTATGTCTGAATACTCAGTAGTAAAACAGTAGGCGAGCGTGGCTAGTATGTCTCAATAGTCAGTAGTGAAATCAGTAGGCGAGCGCGGCTAGTATGTCCGAATACTCAGTAGTGAAATCAGTAGGCGAGCGCGGCTAGTATGTCCGAATACTCAGTAGTGAAATCAGTAGGCGAGCGCGGCTAGTATGTCTGAATACTCAGTAGTGAAATCAGTAGGCGAGCGCGGCTAGTATGTCCGAATACTCAGCAGTGAAATCAGTAGGCTAGCGCGGCTAGTATGTCTGAATACTCAGTAGTAAAACAGTAGGCGAGCGTGGCTAGTATGTCTCAATAGTCAGTAGTGAAATCAGTAGGCGAGCGCGGCTAGTATGTCCGAATACTCAGTAGTGAAATCAGTAGGCGAGCGCGGCTAGTATGTCCGAATACTCAGTAGTGAAATCAGTAGGCGAGCGCGGCTAGTATGTCTGAATACTCAGTAGTAAAACAGTAGGCGAGCGTGGCTAGTATGTCTCAATAGTCAGTAGTGAAATCAGTAGGCGAGCGCGGCTAGTATGTCCAAATACTCAGTAGTAAAATCAGTAGGCGAGCGCGGCTAGTATGTCTGAATACTCAGTAGTAAAATCAGTAGGCGAGCGCGGCTAGTATGTCTGAATACTCAGTAGTAAAATCAGTAGGCGAGCGCGGCTAGTATGTCCGAATACTCAGTAGTAAATCAGTAGGCGAGCGCGGCTAGTATGTACGAATACTCAGTAGTGACATCAGTAGGCGAGCGCGGCTAGTATGTCCGAATACTCAGTAGTGAAATCAGTAGGCGAGTGCGGCTAGTATGTCCGAATACTCAGTAGTGAAATCAGTAGGCGAGCGCGGCTAGTATGTCTGAATACTCAGTAGTGAAATCAGTAGGCGAGCGCGGCTAGTATGTCTGAATACTCAGTAGTGAAATCAGTAGGCGAGCGCGGCTAGTATGTCCGAATACTCAGCAGTGAAATCAGTAGGCTAGCGCGGCTAGTATGTCTGAATACTCAGTAGTAAAACAGTAGGCGAGCGTGGCTAGTATGTCTCAATAGTCAGTAGTGAAATCAGTAGGCGAGCGCGGCTAGTATGTCCGAATACTCAGTAGTGAAATCAGTAGGCGAGCGCGGCTAGTATGTCCGAATACTCAGTAGTGAAGTCAGTAGGCGAGCGCGGCTAGTATGTCCGAATACTCAGTAGTGAAATCAGTAGGCGAGCGCGGCTAGTATGTCTGAATACTCAGTAGTAAAACAGTAGGCGAGCGTGGCTAGTATGTCTCAATAGTCAGTAGTGAAATCAGTAGGCGAGCACGGCTAGTATGTCCGAATACTCAGTAGTGAAATCAGTAGGCGAGCGCGGCTAGTATGTCCGAATACTCAGTAGTGAAATCAGTAGGTGAGCGCGGCTAGTATGTCTGAATACTCAGTAGTAAAACAGTAGGCGAGCGTGGCTAGTATGTCTCAATAGTCAGTAGTGAAATCAGTAGGCGAGCGCGGCTAGTATGTCCGAATACTCAGTAGTGAAATCAGTAGGTGAGCGCGGCTAGTATGTCCGAATACTCAGTAGTGAAATCAGTAGGCGAGCGCGGCTAGTATGTACGAATACTCAGTAGTGACATCAGTAGGCGAGCGCGGCTAGTATGTCCGAATACTCAGTAGTGAAATCAGTAGGCGAGCGCGGCTAGTATGTCCAAATACTCAGTAGTGAAATCAGTAGGCGAGCGCGGCTAGTATGTCCGAATACTCAGTAGTGAAATCAGTAGGCGAGCGCGGCTAGTATGTCGGAATACTCAGTAGTGAAATCAGTAGGCGAGCGCGGCTAGTATGTCCGAATACTCAGTAGTGAAATCAGTAGGCGAGCGCGGCTAGTATGTCCGAATACTCAGTAGTGAAATCAGTAGGCGAGCGCGGCTAGTATGTCCGAATACTCAGTAGTGAAATCAGTAGGCGAGCGCGGCTAGTATGTCCGAATACTCAGTAGTGAAATCAGTAGGCGAGCGCGGCTAGTATGTCCGAATACTCAGTAGTGAAATCAGTAGGCGAGCGCGGCTAGTATGTCTGAATACTCAGTAGTGAAATCAGTAGGCGAGCGCGGCTAGTATGTCCGAATACTCAGCAGTGAAATCAGTAGGCTAGCGCGGCTAGTATGTCTGAATACTCAGTAGTAAAACAGTAGGCGAGCGTGGCTAGTATGTCTCAATAGTCAGTAGTGAAATCAGTAGGCGAGCGCGGCTAGTATGTCCGAATACTCAGTAGTGAAATCAGTAGGCGAGCGCGGCTAGTATGTCCGAATACTCAGTAGTGAAATCAGTAGGCGAGCGCGGCTAGTATGTCTGAATACTCAGTAGTAAAACAGTAGGCGAGCGTGGCTAGTATGTCTCAATAGTCAGTAGTGAAATCAGTAGGCGAGCGCGGCTAGTATGTCCGAATACTCAGTAGTGAAATCAGTAGGTGAGCGCGGCTAGTATGTCCGAATACTCAGTAGTGAAATCAGTAGGCGAGCGCGGCTAGTATGTACGAATACTCAGTAGTGACATCAGTAGGCGAGCGCGGCTAGTATGTCCGAATACTCAGTAGTGAAATCAGTAGGCGAGCGCGGCTAGTATGTCCGAATACTCAGTAGTGAAATCAGTAGGCGAGCGCGGCTAGTATGTCTGAATACTCAGTAGTAAAACAGTAGGCGAGCGTGGCTAATATGTCTCAATAGTCAGTAGTGAAATCAGTAGGCGAGCGCGGCTAGTATGTCCGAATACTCAGTAGTGAAATCAGTAGGTGAGCGCGGCTAGTATGTCCGAATACTCAGTAGTGAAATCCGTAGGCGAGCGCGGCTAGTATGTACGAATACTCAGTAGTGACATCAGTAGGCGAGCGCGGCTAGTATGTCCGAATACTCAGTAGTGAAATCAGTAGGCGAGTGCGGCTAGTATGTCCGAATACTCAGTAGTGAAATCAGTAGGCGAGCGCGGCTAGTATGTCTGAATACTCAGTAGTGAAGTCAGTAGGCGAGCGCGGCTAGTATGTCCGAATACTCAGTAGTGAAATCAGTAGGCGAGCGCGGCTAGTATGTCTGAATACTCAGTAGTAAAACAGTAGGCGAGCGTGGCTAGTATGTCTCAATAGTCAGTAGTGAAATCAGTAGGCGAGCACGGCTAGTATGTCCGAATACTCAGTAGTGAAATCAGTAGGCGAGCGCGGCTAGTATGTCCGAATACTCAGTAGTGAAATCAGTAGGTGAGCGCGGCTAGTATGTCTGAATACTCAGTAGTAAAACAGTAGGCGAGCGTGGCTAGTATGTCTCAATAGTCAGTAGTGAAATCAGTAGGCGAGCGCGGCTAGTATGTCCGAATACTCAGTAGTGAAATCAGTAGGTGAGCGCGGCTAGTATGTCCGAATACTCAGTAGTGAAATCAGTAGGCGAGCGCGGCTAGTATGTACGAATACTCAGTAGTGACATCAGTAGGCGAGCGCGGCTAGTATGTCCGAATACTCAGTAGTGAAATCAGTAGGCGAGCGCGGCTAGTATGTCCAAATACTCAGTAGTGAAATCAGTAGGCGAGCGCGGCTAGTATGTCCGAATACTCAGTAGTGAAATCAGTAGGCGAGCGCGGCTAGTATGTCCGAATACTCAGTAGTGAAATCAGTAGGCGAGCGCGGCTAGTATGTCCGAATACTCAGTAGTGAAATCAGTAGGCGAGCGCGGCTAGTATGTCCGAATACTCAGTAGTGAAATCAGTAGGCGAGCGCGGCTAGTATGTCCGAATACTCAGTAGTGAAATCAGTAGGCGAGCGCGGCTAGTATGTCCGAATACTCAGTAGTGAAATCAGTAGGCGAGCGCGGCTAGTATGTCCGAATACTCAGTAGTGAAATCAGTAGGCGAGCGCGGCTAGTATGTCCGAATACTCAGTAGTGAAATCAGTAGGCGAGCGCGGCTAGTATGTCCGAATACTCAGTAGTGAAATCAGTAGGCGAGCGCGGCTAGTATGTCCGAATACTCAGTAGTAAATCAGTAGGCGAGCGCGGCTAGTATGTCCGAATACTCAGTAGTGAAATCAGTAGGTGAGCGCGGCTAGTATGTCCGAATACTCAGTAGTGAAATCAGTAGGTGAGCGCGGCTAGTATGTCCGAATACTCAGTAGTGAAATCAGTAGGTGAGCGCGGCTAGTATGTCCAAATACTCAGTAGTGAAATCAGTAGGCGAGCGCGGCTAGTATGTACGAATACTCAGTAGGCATCCAGTAGTAGTGAACGGTACCCAGATGACCTACTGAATCGGCAGCCATTTTAATGTAGGCAAACACAGCACACTGCGCTATCCCATGATTCACCTGGAGTCGCAGATGAATTCAAAGTGGAGAAAAAAAACTGGTAAAAAGCAGAACGCCGGCTGTGTGTACGTAGCTACGGCTAGTGAACTGCCGCTACAGAAGCTAGCGCGACTGCTGAGGTAAACAATGACTACATTCTTCCCGTTTCATCTTCTCTGAGCTACAGCTCGACACTGTGTGAGTACATATTCAGACAAAAACGCAGATCAGTCTCACAAAATGTCTAAATCTGTCAGTAAACAGAGTTTTTAATTAAACAGCTGGTGGTGGTCTGACATCTTGCGTCACAGGACGCTGGCAATATGGCGGAGGTAGTACGTCCGAGCTTGTGTGGCTACTGAAACTCACCTACTGAAATTACCTACTAGTGCAGCACCAGCAGTACGTACTGACTCTAATCTAGTTCCTACTGAATATTAGGCGATTTCTGATGCACCTCTGTTCTTGTAGTGCCTTGGGAGCTCCGGATGTGCTGCTCATCTGCAATACAACGAGACTAAACACCCTTTCACACAATACAATTCTTTCTACTGAAATCAATACTGAAGGTGAATTTCCACACTTTTCTACAAACCTGATTCCAAACAACTTGGGAGGGAAAGGAAAATGTGAATAAACACAGAAAGCAGTGTTTTATACATCTACTCTGACCTGCACAGGAACAAAATAATTTAATTTCTTATCAACTTGATTGATTGCTGTAAATTAACTTCTGATAATCATCATAAAAGAGCTTGCAGGAAAGGATGGGTCAAGACTCAGCACCGAAAACGCACAGGTGATAAGTTCCTCTGAGGGATTGTACAGCAGCCCCGGTTCTGGACTGCTTTGCTTGGAGTTGATATATGGGGTAAAGAAATAAAAATGTGTCTTCAAACTTAAAACCTAATGATTGAAGAGTACACTTTGCTTAAGCAAAGTCATAAAAAGATAATCTAATTGTGATTAAATTCAAGAACCACAGCTGTATGCTTGAGATGTTTCATTTCTCAGACAGAACTACGTTGAAAGAAGAAAAGGAACATCCAGGGCAAGGATGTAGATTAGCTCTTGACGTTGGTGGGGCCCTATGAATCTATTTACATTTAAAGACATATTAACTTAACTTTAGCCATAGTGCAAATGACATCTCCTCCCAACGCCTTTCTTTTTTTAACCTCCCCTTTTCAGCTCCACCTAGTCTCTTTCTGCTCTCTGTCACCACCGACTGACGCTTCGTGCTATTCTGTTGCTATATTTAATTTTACCGCTTCAGAAAAGACGACTCGCAGGCCCAACCAACTTAAACATTTAGGAGGGGAGAATTCCCTCAGATGGTAGAACCCACCTAATCTGCTGCGTTAGGGGCTGTGCTGTCAGATGAATAGAGAATGAATATATAGCTGAATGTAGAATGAATGTACGAAGAAGATTAGATAAGTGACATTTGTGTTAATATTAACTATAATGTTTGCCAATGATAGAAAACAGGAAAAGAAAGAGTCAGTCTCAGGCGTCCCAGTGTGACTGGTGAAATGTGTACACCTTACCAAACCCGGGGATTGTGTGAAAGGATGTTGGACAAATACTTGACCCCTCTATGAATATTGTGGCCCCTTAGAACCTAGAACCGTCACTGGTTTACACCCACATAGGCCAAGTTCTAATTTAGTTAAAAATATTATGCTGTTTCACATGAGCTCGTTTCCAGTTTCCACTATGATTCATGACTTGCTTGCCCTAATAATTGCAAGTAGCCCTGCTGTGGCATATAGCCCCGCCCTCTATCGGTATCAGCTGATCGTGTTGAAAGGTGATTGGCGATCGGAATTGTTGCGTATTGCAACCTATTGAGCTTCCTCATGTCATTAGTAAAGCATGATAACTGTGTTTCAAATGTTTCATTGTTTTGAAGCTAATTCCATTAGGAAATAACTTCTTTCACCTAAAATAAAATGATTTAGGTCAACAAAATAACCTAATTATTCTTTTACTGCTGGTAACGTTTTCTGATACGAACATTCACTGACTTATTCATATTTTCCTGTTTGACCTTTAATACTGCTGTGGTTATATGCCGCCTGCTGAGGTGTCAGAATAACTGCTACAACATTAAAGGCGAAACAGGAACATAAGCAGCTGAACTAATCCTTGTAGTTTTAATGATGGTAGTCTGTGGTCAAAGTCATTCTCTACAGTCAGTGTGGTTTGTTTATTCTGGGCTACTGTAGAAACTCCGTGGCTCTACATGGCAGCTCTGTTAGAGGTCAACCTGCTCCTGTGTAAATATGAAAGACTTATTCTGAGCCAACAAGAACAGTGACTCGCAGTTATAGGTAATTAAAGAAAGATGACATCAAGCACCCAACTGCTGTTGAGGAAAGTTATTTTCATATATCCTCACTGTTCAAAGAAAAACATGTACCTCATTTCTGTCAATGTTCAACACAACAGCTGCTGCTTACACTGTGTGAAATATTTAAAGATGAATGTACCAACAGAAATGGTCCAAAATAGCTTGGACAAAGTTCTGGTTCCATTGACTTACATTGACAATAAAGATTTGATAAAGTTTTTGTTCTCTCCTGTTAGGTTGCCAATTTGGAAATACATATTTTTCATTGGACAGCAACAATATTAGCCCTAGATTAACCCACAGATCTCTGATTCAAGTGGAAAAGATGACATCCTAAGATAAAGCACAAATAATGTATGTACATTGTTATATAATATATATAAATATGCACTGTTTGATCATTTCCCACACGGGGTGAACTCGATTTCTCTTTAATCCAGCCCCCTCTGCCCACCTAGAGAGTGCCATTTACTGAAAAAAACTCAATAGAATTATAAACAAACACACAGACGTTTTGTCAGCATGAACATTTACTTTTGTCATGTCATATAACAAAGTGATATCAACTAGAAATCAAGTATCCTTGTGGTGTAACTTGGTTTTATTTTAATTCCACAAATTTTTCAAAAAAATTACAAAATACTCAAATGGGGAGAACACAGGACTCACAATTTTGTTTTAATTATTTCTACTTTTTGTTTACATTGTGTCATCCCATGGCGACTACTAATATATACAATAAGCTTCAAGATACCAGTATATATAAATCTTAGCAGTCAGAATTTACATTCTGCTATTGCCGCTTTGAAACAAGAAGCTAAACCATTGACAACACTCAACATCAAAGGTTTAAGACACAAAAAAGGGGACAAAAGGGAGAAAATGCTGAAAACAAAATCAGAACGTTGTATACATCATATAGACAGAGACAGGTAGATGGTATAGAGTCCAACTAAAAAAAAAAAAAAAAAAAAAAAAAAAAAGAGAAATGAAAAAGAAAAAAGGGCTGATTGAGTTTGGGTTTGTACTTTCAAAATGGGTTTTTGTGCAAGCTTCAAAAGAACGCAAATTTACTTTATTATATATATATATATATATATATATATATATATATATAAAACTAAATAAACAACTGGTATCTTCTGAAACAGTACTGTTTATCAAGTATCTTTCAAATTAAAAACAAATATCAACCCATCTCGCAGTGATGACCGTATTCATGGACATAAAATGAAATTTGGGAGGATGTAAAATGGCCATGATGGGTTGAAGGTAACTGGTGCGACATAAAAACAGCGAATACTGCATGTAACAGTCCACAATGGCTATCACTCAGCCTCGTCATGACAGGGACAGAGAGACCAGGGAGGCCATGCTTCATGGGGTGTCAGGAATGCAGAGAGAAGCTGCAGTGGTAATATGTTCGTCTCCACTACTGCAAACATGCAGACACAAATACACATACTCTTGTTCAAAGCTCTTTATCCATGTTCTGCTGAAAACCACATCTTTTGAGTTATCACAGTGAGAATGACTGAGTAAGGAGCCTCGCACGCTGGAGGAAAAGTGACTCGAGTAGTGGAGGTGGGCTAGACTGCAGTGCCATCTTTTTCCATTAGCACCCATTGACTATAATAATAATAATAATAATAACAATAGTAATATAAAAAAAGAGAGATCCTTAAAATCGTTCATGGGAAGTGAGGAAAACTCAGGCTGTATCACGTCAGTATCAACCAGGATCGGTTCAGTGTGTAAAGAACCCAATTCACGTTTAGAAAAGGTCACGAATTTCAGCTTCCTCGCTTTGGTACAAGACAAAAATACGCTAAAATACTCTCATCTACACCGTCGGGTCACTTAAAACCAATTCGAGTCAAACGTTTCATCTTTTTAATGTTATTCAGTGCAATTTCGGCTTTTTTAATAGGAACTGGGTGCAAGCCCTCGCACGCAACCGTTGAGCTGTCACGTTTACCTTCACTCGTCTCGTATCAAAAACTCATTTGAAATCTAAGCGTAAAGGAAATGAAGATGGTCATGACATCGTGAATGGATATCTTCTGTAAGTCTGTGTTTGTTGGTGACAGTCTAAAGGACAAAAAGCAGCTCAACTTGAGCGTTAACCGTAAGAGCGTGTGGATAAAAATCTGGTACCGTTCTCCCAGCGGTCCTGGTTTGTGGACCGCGAAACCACCTGATATGACTACCTGCTCAAATAATGCCATCTCGTTCCCCTCTGAAACAAGGGATGATGCTTCAGAACTAGTATATCGGAGGTCTAACAACTCGGTTAGGAATCCACACCTAATAATAATTATAATAATAATAATAATCATATGTATATATATATATATATATTTATATATATATATACTATTTACAGACTCGAAAAAAAAAACCCAACAGAAAAAAAAAATGCCATGCTGCAGCTTTTCTTAAAATTATGAAAACCTCCTACAATGTATTAAAATAAACATTGAATTTAAGATAGCACTTTTCAGATATAATGGCCCAACTGTTCTCTTCGTCTTTTTGAATAAGCACAGTGACAAAGTGTCTGGTATTCTAGCACCTACAAAAACGTCAGGGAAGCTTCTCAGAGGATGTTCATGCAGGAAAGTCACAATCAGTCTTGAGGACGTTGTCACTACTTGAACGCTATATACCAAAAATGAAGTCAATGTCTTTAGAAAATAAAAATGTCCATAATAGAAAAAGAAAGCTGACAACAGAAAAAAGGTCTTCAGACGATCCTTGTCACTTTTCTGTTCTTCTGCAAACTAAAAATATTCCAAGGACACGAGTTCCTTTCTGTGACTGTTCCGGGTCGACCTCCTGTATCCTGCGGACCTCTGCGATGTCACATCCCTCTTTAAGGATCACAGCTGTTTATCGCTCTCCTTCTTCAACCGGCTGTTGGGTGAGCAGAACGACAGAACCAGTCAAACGGATGCGTTACTGACCTCAATAAACAAGAAACTGCTGCCAGGTATAGAAGAATAAATGTTATGACGCGTGGCTGGCTTACCTGTAGTAGTCCTCTTGTCCAGGCAGAGGGCCCCCGTGCATGTGGTGGTGTCCATGAAGCCACTGCTGCTCCATGGCCAGTCTTTGAAGCTCTGCAGACTGTGCATGCATAGCCTGCAGCTGATGTGCTGCTGACATGGGAGGGGGCAACCCCCCGGGCAAATCTCGGGGGTATGGAGTACCTGCAGTAGCAATGAAAGCAGAGATACGATTGAGTGATGCAGGCTAACGCTATAGATTTGTACCGTTGTAACTAAAGACTAATGTGAGTGACTGGACGTACCAAACACAGGGTGCCGCAGCATCTCATGTTCGTGTGGAGGCTGTCCGAGCAGGGGGTTGGGGATGGCTCCGGGCGGGTAGGGGAAGCGGGTCAGGTGTGGTCCTGCAGCAAGTGGGTCAACTAACGGGTGTGCCCCAGAACCTGGCGGACACACAAGACATTCACCACCACCTACTCCGTGTCAGCAGCTTTTTGTCAGGGTACAGAGGAATTATAACAGTACACAGACAACAAATGCATGCTTACCACTCACATCCAAACACTAAGCTCAATCACAACAGATGCCGCATGCATATTCTGCAATTCACACTCAACGTATTCAAACTTATTCAATGCATTTTACCACAGGCATCATATTTAACTCATATTATATTTTGTGTCTGGTGAGGTGCATTACAATCAGAGGTTTTCCCTCACCTTGGTGCAGTGGGTCTTGCTGATGTAGATGGAGGTGCGAGTGGATGTGCGAGTGCTGGTGATGATGTGGTGTCACGTTGAACATTTGCAGCCTGGCGATGGGGTCGTTGGCTACTGAGGCCATTCTCTCAGCATGCAGTCTCTCAGCCGCCAGGCGCTCCGGGTAGGTCATCTCCGGCCGCAGCTGGGGTCCAGCCAGCGCCAGCCGCTCCCTCTCCAGCGGGTTCAGGCCCGGGTGGAAGGAAGCGAAAGGATGGCCGGCCATGGGTGGCAAACCGATGGGCCCGTGCCGGGCAAAGTGCTCCATGGGGTTTGTGGAAGGGTGCAGGCTATCCAGCTCGGGAGGTTTGACCTCAAAGCCGGGCTTCATTCTCTCCCTCAGCTCCCTCTCACGGATCTCCCTTTCACGCATTTCTCGTTCTCGCAGTTCACGCTCGCGCATGCTTGGGTCTGCATTGTACAGCCCAGGCATGTGGTAGGCCAGCAGCGGGTCTGCAGGGTTGAGGGACATGAAGAACGGGTGGTTGCGATTGGTGGGCGACATAACATGGGGTCGGGCATACTCGCTGAGCGTGCGCAGGGCAGGAGTGTCCGGCCCGATGTAGGGGGGCACGGCAGCGATGGTGGTGGGAGGGGGGTCGAAGGGCGGCCGCATGTGAGCCGGTCCTGCCATCTGAGGATCTCCCATTCGACTTTCATGAGAAGAACTGGACGCTTTCTGTAAAAGTCAGATGAGATTCTGGTTAGTTACACGGTAAAGTGAGGAAAAGTTACAGTAAAACTACAAGTTCAAATAATAAAAAAACCTACAGCAGCTCTCTCAGCCTCCTTCTCTCGCTCCCGTTCCCGTTCCCTCTCCTTCTCTCGTTCCCTCTCCTTCTCTTTCTCCTCCCGCGCTCTCTGTTCTGCTTCTCTCTTCGCTTTCTCCAGTGCCTCCTCTCGTTTCTTGGCCAGCTTGGACGATGGCAGTGGAGTAAAGTAGAAGTCCGTTCTTGCACACGTGTTGTACCCTCTGTCCAAATATTTATAAAACCTGGCAAAGTAGGAGGACAGACCTTAGACCTTCAGAATCAACATGCAAAATATGATCAATAATCACAATGCTGGGCCGATGCTTATAGTTCATTTAGCATGACAACCATTAAGTGAAAAAGTAAACTAGTTGGAGTCTGCGAGTCATGCTTCCCAGTGGAGATTCTGTGGCCGTTTGAAAAGCGATGCAATTACTTCATGACAAATAAATAACCTCTGGCACATCAGCTCATTATTCTATGGTAAACCCACTCAATCAGTCTCTTCACTGCCTGGGACATAATGAGCTGCACCCAGGGTGCATTAGCAGCCTCATTGCTATTCACTGGCAGTGTGTTTGCAGCACTTAGGAGACAGCTCCACAACAGACCTAACAAGACTTATTCGTGTTCTGATGGAGCTTTTCACTCTAATGATGCAGTCATTAATCTCAAGCCTGTCCTGGCCTTGATGACTGCTGAGTGGCTATGAGCTGAAGGCAAGGCTAATACAGGCTCAGAAATGGGACCTTGAAACTTCAGTCTGCAACTAGCATTTGCAATATGGCTTTTAATCTAAAGTCATTGAAAATCATATTCCAGCTACATGCTGGACGGTACTGTAGCTCTTGCAGGTTCTCTGGTTGTGTAAGATATCTGAGTAAATGGTGACAACGCGAGTTATACCGTGCAGACTGGCTGGCGTGGCTGGGCGTGTTGACGATGGTGGGCTCTGGCGAGGGACTTCTCTGTGGAGGTGGGGGACTCTCTGGCTCCTCGGCTTCATCCAGAGGCTCCTCTTTAATTTGCACTGGGGGCACAGTGGAGGGTCCTGGGCAGGGCGCGCTAACTGAGGCAGGCAGGGGCATAGAGATGGAGGAGGGAGGTTGTTGCAGTCCAGCCAGAGGGCCCGCTGCAGAGGATGGAATGGAGGAGGGTGGGATAGAGGCAGAACTGCCCGGGATGTAGGGATGAGGAGGGAAGGTTGGCTGGGAAGGCGCTGAGTGCGAGGAGGAGGCGGAGGGGGGCAGAGGCGGAGCTGGAGGAGGTGCGTGGCTGCTTGCGGCAGGCAAGTTTTGAGACTGAGTGAGTACTGGAGGCTGTGCGGGCGGAGGCTGTAGCTGCTGTGGCATGGGCTGCAGCGGAGGCGGGTGGGCTGAGGGTGTGTGGTGTGTGGACAGGGAGCTGAGGGGCTTCAAGGCAGGAGGCGGGGGCAAGTTGGAAGGCATCTGTGGGAAAGGAGGCGCTGAGAGGTGTGGGGGGTGCTTGTGTGATTGAGGGTTTTGCATCTGTGGGATGGGGGTTGTGGGTGGAGGTTTGATGTGGGGCATGGACATGGGTGCAGGGGGCAGGGGCTGCTCTCGAGGGGGCTGCCCACTGCTCTGTGAGGAGGACTGCTGCGATTGTGATGGAGGAGTGTGAGGCTGCTGTTGCTGCGACAGGGATGAGGCTTGTGGCTGGCCTGATAATGGAGATGGAGGGACCTGAGGCTGAGTGTGAGGGAAAGGTTGTGGAGGTAAGGGATGAGGATGAGGCATGTGGGGCCCTGTCTGCAGAGGGTGGCCTATGGGAGGCAAAGGGCCATGTAGTGGAGGCTGCAGAGGCTGGGGGCCGCTCTGGGGGGGTGCTGAGGGCTGAGGCATGCCCTGCATTGGTGAGTGAGGTGAGGGCAGCCTTTGAGGGTGCAGTGCCGCTCCTGACTGGATATGGGAGAGCGGACCTGCTGGAGGTATCTGTTGAGGAGGCATGGAGGTGGGGGGGACGGACGGCGACGCCTGGGAAGGGAGCACGGAGGCCCCTGAGGTTGGGGGAGTGGGTGCTGTGGCTGTGGAAGACGAGGCCGCTGGGGGCAGGGCACCCGTCTGGCACTGTATAACAGGAGGATGCTGGCCCTGAAGGACCTGCTGCTGTGCGGATGAGTCTGAGTCGCTCTCATTATCGCGTGGGCTGGGGATGCTGGGAGAGGAGCTGCGGTTGTCCTGATCAATGTCCTTAGGGTCACTGCTGCCTTCATCATTCACGCTGCGGCCATCTGAGCTCTCGCCCTCGCCTTCTCCCTCACATTCCGATGGCGAATCAGGTCGACTCAATTCCTGAGAGACAAGGGGGCAGTGAAGGCGGTTAACAGTGCACACTCACAGGGGGGCACAACAAACAAAATGCTATTGCTCAGGATATGTCATAGTTTCAGAGAGGTTGTTGACTTTCTAATCACATAGGATGGTCAAAATGAGAGTAACGCTGTATGACAAGGGTCCTAAGGTCTGACTCTAACCAATACCTGGTAAAGGCTAAGCATACAGGGACAAGTAGTAATACCTGAGTCTTTGACTTTTTAGCGTTGGCCCTCTCTGGCTCCTCTGTGTCTGAGGATCCTTTCTCTCGCTGGCGTTTGGCACTCTTCATAGGCGATGGCGCCTCCTCCTTTATCTTCTGTTGTGACAGAAGACAAACATGTAGGCTCCGGTGACGCAAAGGCTAAAGAAGACATTGAGCTAATACAGTGTGGGTGGTACAGTTGGGATGGTAAGAGCAACACAGCCATACCTTGCTGGGTTTCTTCATCGAGTCTGTCTTGCTGTCAGTGCTGGAGGTGCTGGCTGCACTGGGGGAGGTACGACCACTTGATCGCAGGTCCTCATTGGTTGGTGAGGCTCTGCCATCTGGACTGGCTGTCTGCTTCTTCCGGCCACTTCGTAGCGTCGACATCTGCACCGAACAAAATGGAATAAACACCTGACCAAAGACTCCTAGTTCTGTGTCCACACACTGGAAATTGTATGCAAGAAATATTAAAGGATGCAAAGAACAGCATTTACAGCAGAGAACTTAAAGATCAAAGCCTTCTGAGGCAGACTCACCGGCCCGCGGTTCCGTCGAGTCCTCATGCTATGCTTCCCGCCGAGTCCATCCTCTTCCTCTTTGACAGGTTTGAACATGAACGGCGGCGGGTCCACAGGTTTCTCGATGGGGGGCAGTTCACCGTACTTCTTGAAATGGATGCGGCAGTCGGTGCACAGCAGGATATTCTCGCGGCCCCCGTGGTGCCAGTCCTTGGAGGCTGCAAACACATTTCCAGCTTGAGATGAGCTCCGCTTTCCCGGACATTGCAAGCACGGTGACATTGGATGGCTATCCTAGCCCCTGACTCACATCACCACATCAAACACTGCCACGTCAAGTGTGTGTGTGTGTGTGTGTGTGTGTGTGTGCACTTGGCCTCGCCATGCTGCATTAACGGGTGGCGCTCGTAGCCTGCGCCATATGGGATCCCTGCAAGTGCCAACTGCGCCCAACAAGTCAGAGGGTTTAATGAGGCAAAGAACAAATGAGTAACTGTCAGGTTGGATGAAATTAGCAGTGACATCCTCCGAGGTCCATCTGGCAGTGGAGTGAGTGGGTGAGTAGCATGGCTCCCTCAAACGGAGAGTAATTACAGGCCTGCTGTGGGGATTATTATGGGCCTGACGCGCCTATGATGCTAGCACTGTTGTAGGGCCTCCACCTGTCTTTTTGTGTTAGTACCAAAGCCTAATACCATGATCACTGCACCTGGGGACTGACTAACTGCTGACAGTGGAAAGCTCATATTTCACTGAAGTCAGTTGGATATTGGTTTAGCAAAGGGGGGGGGGTTGACTACAGCGCAAACGGAGAGCTTATTTACTATGTAAATAAAGCACGTTCATTACTGTTGAAGAGAGGGTCGCACAGAAACTGGGCAAATACGCAGGCCTGGTCTGCTCAAAATGTAGCTACTGGAAACTGAAGCACAGAACAGTGAATACATAGTAGCCTTACTAGTGGTGAAGCAGTGGCGGCAGGCGTAGCCCTTCAGCTCCTGCTCGCTGTCCTCACTGTCAAAGTCATCCTCACTGGCTGAGCTTAGGTCCACTGGAAGAGAGAGCCAGAGTTAACAATGCACAAACATGTACAAAGACATCTCAGCTAAACAAGCACCCCTGCTCTGATTAATACACTGATTATCAGCAGGTCTTCAAACACTCATGTACAGTATGTAAAATTAGATTCCGCCCTCTCAGTATCGCTTATCATCAGAGGGGAGATGTTTACTTTATACAATGTCAGTGGTCTGAAAAGAGCTGCATTAATGCGGAGTGATTTAGGGACGTCCTGTTTGGCTGTGGCAGAGTCTGCTCTGTCTCTAGGCGAGAGAGGCAGAGTGCACTTACAGAACTCGCTGGAAGGGGGGCGGGAGGGAGTGTTGACAGGCGTGGAGGCGGTGCGGGTCTTGATCCGGCGGAAGACTGGTTGTCTGCGGTGTCTGCGGTGGGCTCGGGAGCTAGCAGCCTCTGGGGTTTTCTTCCAGTAATAGTAAAAAGTGATCAACTCTCCCTGCGGGCAGAGAAGCAAGAAACATGGCTGTAAGCTTAGGGGAGTTATTTATTCACACATACATTACTTATTTCTTAATCAGTTGACGTTTTATTCTTGGTCTTATCAAACAACGACCCACTGCTGAACCGCTGTTACAAATCAGGAGTTAACAGATTTGCGCCGATCCACTGGTCCAAAACAAACAAGGCTCTTAGCTGCATTTTTGCTTCTCCATTGTTTGTACTAAGCCCTCAAATGTCAGGCTGATAAGAGCGCACAAACAGCAGCTTATTTTCAAAAGGGGTGGCTGACAAAAAAAAAAAAAAAAAAAAAAAAAAAGGTGCAGTGCTGAGGTCAGCTAGTGAGCGAGAGATAGCGAGAGATAGTCCGGGAGGGAGCTTCCATGCCGGGTTTTGCAGCGGGCCAGCTTGTTGTGCTGTGGCCGTGTCTGTCCCAGGATTAGGCAGTGAAGCTCGCTGAATGCTGGGATATTAGGATCAGTACATTGGTGGCTGCCTGGGTGGCAGGCGCTTGAATGGGAACAAAAGAACATGTCGGGGAGAGCTTTGGCGCTACAAATAGGGAGTGAAACGGCTCCGAGCCCCTTCGCTGGAAGAGTCAATTGAACTTTAATCAAACATTCAGGGTGCGCTTGCCAGGGAGCAGGGCGTATAAATCCAGCACACAAAAGCCAGCCAGGAAATCAATACCCTACTGAAACATTAACACATGCAATCATGGATCAGAAGACGCTTTGCTGAGGCAGCTTGCACAAATTAACTGGTACTTTCCGGCCACACTCAAAATAATACACACACTACGAAACTGTTATCTGGCAGAGGGAGCAATTATATCGTTTCCCTGTGGCGGTTCCTCTCATCGCGCCACTCTACCTTTCACAATTTCTTCCTCTCCCACGGAAACGTTCGACAGAATCATAACCGTTCCCCCTCTTTCTGGTTATTCATTTCAGGACAGGCAGTCGGATGCATTGCCAACTGCAGAGCTTTTAACATGTTTTCATGTTTAGAGGATTAATGAGATAGGTCAGCCATCGAGTATGACAGGGTCTGTTAAACTCAGTCTGAATTAGGTTTGCTTGTCTTTAATGTGTATTGATCGCTTTCACTCTTAGCTTCAGCTGTTCTTCTTGACATAAATTGGTCATTAAAATTCTGCTCTCACCAACACTTTAGCAGCTTTGCGGCTAACACTTGGACTACTCTTGGCAGGCGGTGGAAAAACATGCACGTTTCTCTAGATTATCCTAGAGCCTCGTTCAATTTCACGCTTTAACCAGACAAATCTGGTACATATATAACTGCTACATGATTAAACACTACTTAACTACATTACTTGCTTGATGCCTATGGCACACAATGAATCACAATCGAATGGTGATGTACGTGAGAAGTAAATACCACAATTAGATACACGTGGACTGATAAACCAGAAGGGCAACCACGTTAGGCAGAAATGAGCCACAATGGCAGTAAGCCAACAGAGGGAGGGGCACTTGTCAGGTAAAGTATAAACAGTACACAGGTTGGCATTTTGTTCATGAGTACACACCATGAGTCCACTCATATGGATAAAACGGCTTGAGCTACAAATAAAGCTGACTAAAGGGGAGGGTTGTACATAGCTTTCAAAGTAAGGGCATTTGTGTGTTAAAATAAAATCATCTTTTATGATATGAGTGAGTAAGCAGTGTTGTTATGTCGTAAGAACTGAGTCACAAGTGAAAATCTCTTCGGTGGCTTTCTTGCGGCTGGTTGCTAAAGAACATCCTTGAAGTGCATCTGTTTTGAGCGAATGCTTTCTCATGCTTCCGAATCGACACACCGCCACTGGAACAGTCACAGCGAAACCCCCCCTCCCTGAGCACTCTGGTGGACACGAGTGGGCGAAATGTCAATTACCACAATTACATCAATTACTTGTGGGTGGTTTAGATGTTAGCCAAATGAGAAACATAAGTGCGACAAATCCTCTTCTTCGACTTTGAGATTTCCACCCACCTCAGTTTCTCGCCGCACTTTAAAAACAACTCCGTGCGACAGTATGGTCTGCGCTACCTATGAAAACGGGTTCATGTTAATACCCCATGATAACCCCCTTACGATATGCGATTAGCGGTGCTCCTCTGGGTAATTTTGCTCTGATATGATGTGGGGAAGAATAATGGGCTGCGTGACGGCGAGGGGCGCGAGCGTGTGTTGGCTTTGGCGGGGCCGAACGGGGCGCAGGTGCGGGCCAAGGGATGGCAGGCGTCCTGATGTGAAATCTAATTGAAATGTGCAGATCAAAACTGTTCGGCGGGACAGAGGGCAGGCTTTCTTCACAGCCTAATGAGTGTTCACAGCACCATACCCCTTGCTCTCCCTCTCCTTTTGCACCCCCCCCGCCCTTCTCTCTCTTTCTGCTGTGGGCTTTGAGCCTTGAAGCCCAGACTTAATATGAAAGGAAATGGAGAAAGGTCATTTCAGCTCTAAATCATGTTAGCCATTTACGAACGGAGCATTTTATGGTCTAAAACATTGGCTCTGGAAGATGGTGGAAAAATTCTCCAAAGTTCAGTTCAATAACAAGAGGAATGCACTGGTATGAAAGGAATCACTCTGGTCATTCAAAAGTAATTTAGTTTGCAGGCTATCAAAACAAGTGACAGAGTCTGGAGAGAGCAGACATTCATAAGCGCACTAAAGAAGCTGTGTTTAATACGATCTGCTTGGGCATTTTATGGGGGGAGTGTGGATGAGGCTGAACAGACTGATGAAATGTTTTGAGGGGATCTTCTGTGGTGATGACAAATTTCCTTTGGTGATAACTGCACGACGGAGACCTATAGAAAATCCCCTTTCAAGCCTGGGAGTGGAGATGGGAGAGGAAATATGATTTGAGTGGAAGCGTGGAGAGGCTGTGCTAAGCCGCAGTCCCCAGCTCTACTCCTCTCATCTTTCTTCCTCTTTGCCGTTGCCCATTCATTTCCACAAGCCCCCATCCTGATTTGTTCGGCACAGATAGAAAAATAAAACATTTCTCCTGGCACAGCACCGAAACGTAGGAGGAGCAAAAGAGAAAGTTATTAGTCTTTTATAAAGGGAGATGTCCTGCCGCGAAGCGAAATAAAAGATGACACCTGAGGGAGGAAATGTCTCCCACGAGTTCCTGTTTGCAGCGAGCCCTCTGAAGCTGGGTTCACATT
The DNA here is from genome assembly GCA_021613375.1 of Megaleporinus macrocephalus. Classification (NCBI taxonomy): domain Eukaryota; kingdom Metazoa; phylum Chordata; class Actinopteri; order Characiformes; family Anostomidae; genus Megaleporinus; species Megaleporinus macrocephalus. The sequence continues at coordinate 28,530,344 of CM038718.1, read as the reverse complement.
GTGAGTTAGTGTCAAAGAGACAGATTGACAGAAAGAATTACAAAGCCAACCTGTCTGCGTGCCAGAAAGGGTTTGTTGAGAGCGAAGCAGATTTTTCTAACCCACCTCCAACTTTCATGAGCATCAAAATGTCATACTTTCTCATGGTACATGGAGACATTTTGAAGAGTATGCTCGAGGATATGATGCCTGCTGTCTTTGATTTTTTTTTTTTTTGCTTTCTTCTGGCGCTGATGTGCAAAATGTTACCCTTTTGTTATATTTAACCAATTGGTCGTCCGTCTTTCTGGGAGGGGTTAGGCGTTTTTGTTAACCTACACTGCGGCAGCTTTCACACTGTTATACTTGCAAGCAGGGCTGCTACAATAATAGCAGAATGTTAGCAAGTAATTTATAGCTAGGCTAGCCTCATATTTTAAAGAGAGCTGTATTTGAAATCATATGATATGATGGCACAGGCTAAACCTTGGAAAGTGATATCTTTTACTTTATAGAGAAGACTTTTAGGAAGACCACCTTAAATAACACTTAAATATAACCTCTATATCAGCTATCAGACACTGCTATACTCCAGACCTCTATATCAGCTATCAGACACCGCTATACTCCAGACCTCTATATCAGCTATCAGACACTGCTATACTCCAGACCTCTATATCAGCTATCAGACACCGCTATACTCCAGACCTCTATATCAGCTATCAGACACTGCTATACTCCAGACCTCTATATCAGCTATCAGACACCGCTATACTCCAGACCTCTATATCAGCTATCAGACACCGCTATACTCCAGACCTCTATATCAGCTATCAGACACTGCTATACTCCAGACCTCTATATCAGCTATCAGACACCGCTATACTCCAGACCTCTATATCAGCTATCAGACACTGCTATACTCCAGACCTCTATATCAGCTATCAGACACCGCTATACTCCAGACCTCTATATCAGCTATCAGACACCGCTATACTCCAGACCTCTATATCAGCTATCAGACACTGCTATACTCCAGACCTCTATATCAGCTATCAGACACCGTTATACTCCAGACCTCTATATCAGCTATCAGACACCGCTATACTCCAGACCTCTATATCAGCTATCAGACACTGCTATACTCCAGACCTCTATATCAGCTATCAGACACCGTTATACTCCAGACCTCTATATCAGTCATCAGACACTGTTATACTCCAGACCTCTATATCAGTCATCAGACACTGTTATACTCCAGACCTCTATATCAGTCATCAGACACTGTTATACTCCAGACCTCTATATTAGTCATCAGACACTGTTATACTCCAGACCTCTATATCAGCTATCAGACACTGCTATACTCCAGACCTCTATATCAGCTATCAGACACTGTTATACTCCAGACCTCTATATCAGCTATCAGACACTGCTATACTCCAGACCGCTATATCAGCTATCAGACACTGCTATACTCCAGACCTCTATATCAGCTATCAGACACTGCTATACTCCAGACCTCTATATCAGCTATCAGACACTGCTATACTCCAGACCTCTATATCAGCTATCAGACACTGCTATACTCCAGACCTCTATATCAGCTATCAGACACTGCTATACTCCAGACCTCTATATCAGCTATCAGACACTGCTATACTCCAGACCTCTATATCAGTCATCAGACACTGTTATACTCCAGACCTCTATATCAGCTATCAGACACTGCTATACTCCAGACCTCTATATCAGCTATCAGACACTGCTATACTCCAGACCTCTATATCAGTCATCAGACACTGTTATACTCCAGACCTCTATATCAGCTATCAGACACTGTTATACTCCAGACCTCTATATCAGCTATCAGACACTGCTATACTCCAGACCTCTATATCAGCTATCAGACACTGCTATACTCCAGACCTCTATATCAGTCATCAGACACTGTTATACTCCAGACCTCTATATCAGTCATCAGACACTGTTATACTCCAGACCTCTATATCAGTCATCAGACACTGTTATACTCCAGACCTCTATATCAGTTATCAGACACTGTTGTACTCCAGACCTCTATATTAGTCATCAGACACTGTTGTACTCCAGACCTCTATATCAGTCATCAGACACTGTTGTACTCCAGACCTCTATATCAGTCATCAGACACTGCTACACTCCAGACCTCTATATCAGTTACCAGGCCATCTTAAGTAAATTAAGTATTATAAATTTATTTCACAGATTTATCTAAATAACTGTATGTTATGTTATATATAACTATACAGTTAACTATATATGATAACGACTATGCTGCTATTATACCATGCCTATTATATTGCACACCATGTATACAGTCTATACATGTAAATATTACTGCTTGTTTATTGCACTGCTGACTGTATAACTGCATATGTGCACTACCGAAGTGGTCTACACTGTTTACACTGGCTAACTGCACTACTGTCATCACACATACACACTGTGAGACTTTGTTCCGTTTTTATTCTGTATATTTTATTTATTTTATATTCTAATATATTCTTCATATTTTTGCAAAGGGAACAGGAATACAACCTTAACAAGATATAATTCATAAAAACAAATGTGGACTGATTAACTGTTTGGTCCAAATTACTAATAACAACAGAAGCAACAATATAAAAACATACAGACCATTGTTGTCAAACAAGTGCTTGGATTTTCTTTAACAAACAAATCATAGTAAACACAAGAAGGCCAACAAAACCTGAAAAAAATGCAAATATGCAAAGGAAATTGTATCCGCAGCATTTCTTCCATTCCCCTATGCAGCGTTTAGCAATACAAATAAAACTGTGTATGCTGGTGAGCAGGAGATACTGACAACATAAGCTTGGAATTATAGGACTTTTCAGAATGCTTCCATCTGCAGGATATTTCTAGGGGGTGGATTATCTGACAAGGAAGGGGCTTACCTCCTATCACTGCTCTAAGAGATTTTTCTCCCCATCCTGTTTTCGCCTCAAGAAAGTGTTGATGTGCAGCCTTGTGGGTGTGTGTGAGTACACGGCTGTGTGTGCGAGTACACGGCTGTGTGTGCATGTGTGAACTGCAATTTCCAATAGATCATGCTTTTTTCATTGTGATTTTGAAACCGCTCTGGTGGAGGGTTAGAGGGAATTGGGCCATTTGCTGGACCCTCTAGTCATGTGTGTGTATGTGTGTGTGTGCGCCTGCGTGCGTGTGTGCAATACGGGCGTGAAGGCTAAACTCCTGTATTTATACACTCATCCGTGCTCAGGCCCAGGCTTGAACAGATGGTTTCTGTTTTTCCTGGCAGATTTGTGATGAAGCCACAAAAGGCCCCTGCTTTGACAGGGCGCCAAACGGTTAAGGCTGTAGCTGGCAAACGCAAGGCAAGGAGAGCAAGAGAGAATGCAAGGGGAGGGCAGTGAGGGGGAGAGCACCAAAGGGAGTGAGAAAGAGAAAATGGAAGATAACAATGGACAATCAACCTTGCACAGAGAAAATGTCTCCAGAGCGCACGCTCAGTTAAGCCAAATGTGTTTGAGGCTAAAAGAACATGTGGTCACTCGGTGCAAGCAGTTGATCTGCAGCTGTAAACATCCATTAGTTGAGTCTGAACTGTGCTATCCTGTCCCTTCTATGCAGGGCAAAGTGTGCCCGTGGAAAAGAACGGGAGGAGGAAGAGGGGGAGGAGGAGGGAGCAGTAGCTGGAATGTAATTCTAGCCTTGATGGCCGAATCAGCCAGGAAGAAATTCCGGCTTGCGCTTCTACACTGCCAGATAAACCGGCATACGGAACTACAGATTCTGGCTTAAAGTCAGACTGTAGCTTCTGATAAAAATATTTCCACTACTGAAACGGAACATTTTGCTCTCAACTGTGAGGGGAAAATTCAACAGCCTCAACTGATCACTGTACTGGATATATAGGAAATTCTAACTGTTATTCTAATGGAGTAGTTTAAAAGCCTACTGACCGATCTGCTGCTCCCTGTACTTACACTTTATTAACCTCATCCCCTCTAGTTACTTAAACTTAGTTTTGATTGTTTAGTGTAAACTAAATTGATTCAGGTGAAATAATAATTAAATAAATACATTGGTGCCTATTGATGCAAACAGTCTATACAAAGCTAAGAAAATCAAAATGAGGGTATACATCTCCAGGCAGGACACGCACTGCTCTAACCTTGCCCCAAGGTCGACAAAGCAAAACTCAGTACCACACTGTGAAAACTGGTTCCACTGAAATATGGACACCCACCTTTGTGGTTAAACCAAGCAAAGGCGAGAGAAAAACGAGTGCTACAATGGCCTTGGCCGGTGGAGCAGGGAGTGAAAGGATGTTAAATAGACAGCGAATCCCTGCTGTGCCGCCGGTTTCTGTTGGAAAAGAATGAATAAGCTCTGCTTTCACAGGTCAAAGATGCACAAGCGCAAGAATCAGCAGTTGTGTTTCCCTGCTGTAAGCGCTTTTGCCAATAGAGGCAAATGTACAACTACAGCACGACTTTTCGGTGGGGGTTGATCGCTCTAATCCCAAAGATCAACTTGAACAACCACAGCTGTGTTCACAAAACCACATTTTAAAAGAACACAGATATACATGGACAATTCACGAGAAGAACTATAATAGGACAGTCAGCGCTGTATATCATGTGTTTATTCTTCTAAACCCTCAAAGGAGGTGGGGGGGCCTGGGCTATAGCCCATTGGATAAAATTCAAAACCATAAAAATGGCCAAAGATCCCCAGACTAATGACATTTTCAATGTTTCCATAAACAACGACATCATTTACCAAAACAAGCAAGCTATTCTGTCGAGTCCCATACAGCTGCTGCCAACTGAGCAGGCCTCCAGTTTCAGCGATTTTAATTAGTGCCCAGCCCCTAGTACTTGTAATCACACGTGGTTCTCCAGGGCCCTGTCTGCAGGGGTGACGACGCAACAATGAATTCAATCTGACGGGTGTACAGATCGCACCAGGGCAAACATCTGCTACAAGGTTGAGCCGAGAAACACTTCTATCATCCTGGCCATCTTGAAAATTACAAAGCTTTAGGGCAGGAGCTTGCTGCTCATGCTACTGGATGCTTTTGCAGCCTCACCTCTCTGAAAGAAAGAGCAGCGACCACGCTGGCAAACAGCTGGATCTGCTCTGTGCCATGTCTGGCGCTATGATCAGTAACCAGAACCCAACAAACAAACAAACAAAAACCTTGCTCTGGACTCGTTTAGCCGTATTCAGCCTCTCTCTCCACCTGCAGGTGCACCTTAACAACCTCGGATTTGACTGAACCAATTAGGTCGCAGTCTTTCTCCGTAACAGCGGGTATCTAGGCACAATCAAAAGCAGAGCTACAGCTCGAGGAGGTTCGAGTAGGCGGCTGGAGGCAAAAAGCACCAAATCGTGAAAAAACCCTCGTGTCTGCTTCAGATTTTCACTGGGAGCAATGTGCTCAATCTCAACACCAGAAACAGCAAGGAATACACGGTAGTGACTCGGCATTGGCTTCAACTTCAAGATCAAAGTTTCCCTAATTATTAAACAATGTTGAATAAGTCATTCAACAAAAGCGATAACATGACACACTGTGGTGTCACTCCTAATCAAAAGCCGATGTGTGGTAATATCGTCCAGACCCGAATCAATACAAGCTGAGTGTAAGCTGAGTAATGCAGTGGCTGAGAAAGTCTATTCCCTACAAGACCTCAGGGGAGGGGCTGTGCTAGGAAAAATTATCTGCTATCTGTAGACTAAGCATGGTCGGGATGTTTAGGAACATTTCTAATGCCAGGACGCAAATTATTCCATGACGATGCCTTTTAAGTGGAGGAAATGGTGGCAGTGAAAAGAGCAGAGACGGTCCGACGACACACCCACTTCCCCAGCTTCCCCTTTTATTTGCCTTCATATAAAGCATTCCTGAGAGCTAGTCAGGCCTGGTGTGTTTGCACAGCAGTGGGTGCTTACCCTTGGCACTGGTTGTTTATGAGAAACCCAGCTAATAAGAGCTGAGGGGAGAGGCAGACACAGACAAACTGCACTGCATTGCCCTCTACAGCCCTGGCTGTAGGCCCGAGACTTTAACAAGCTCCTCGGTAAGTTAACACACCAGTCATACGAAACTGTGGCCCAGGCAACCTGGCCCGACAGAGACGAGCTGTTTTAAAAGGCACTGCGTACAAACAGCTGGGCAAGAGTAGTTTGGTGTGGAACTAAGATGGAGGATTTGATTCTCCTCGTCCTACGATCGTAAAACCTTGCATCTGAAGACTCGTGCATCAATCATACAAACGGGTAAGAGGAGGGAGAGTAGAGAAAAGCAAGCCAAGGAGACGGAGAAAGACTGTTGAGAAAATAAATCGAGCTTTCCTCCGGGTATTGACTGGCACACTCACATAGAGGACTGGCTTTCAGCACCAAAGCAAGTTCGAGCTTAGGCAAAGAAGGGCTTTTTAGCTGTAAGAGAACACAGGCTTTTTCCTTAGTGTCTATATTGAACTAACCTCGCGACCCTCTACTTCAATAAGACTGCTGTGCCTCCATCTCTCTCAAGTTCCATTTATTTCCTTCTACCTTATTACTATTGTTACTACAGCCTAGTTTATTTACATTAAATTGACAGCAGTAACAGCAGTATGATCAAAAAACTACTAACAATAATCTATTTTAACAGACAGTTTATACTAGATACAAATAACTATTAGCTATTATTTTGATTATATCAGATTTTATTATGAATTCTAATGTCAGCGCTGTGTATTTTCTTAATGACTTTCTGAAAACATATAAAGAAAGAGTAAACAGAGCATGAGCAATGAGTAATGAATCTGATCATGAAGGTGAACAGCACCTCTAGTCAAACGTATATTTGGCTGTGTACACATTCCCTAGGTTAATCTTTATTTGCGCCGAAGTTGACCCAGCAAGTTCATGCAAGAGGTTAGACAGCTGTTCGCTGATGATTAACAGGAGGACATTTTTTATTTGTTTTTGACGGAATAGTGGGGAATAGTACGTCAAGCAGAATGAGTGAACGTGCTAACAAAATGATGTAGTAGGAGACAAGTCTCGGAGCTGCCTTCTTTTGTATCCAGGATTTTCTTTAATGACTAATCTTCCTGCTCAATCAATAACACCAAGGCACATTTTATAAGTGAGCTTTTTAGTCATTGCTCGTGTTACCATAGATCCAACAAGATACTGGGGCTGACTATGCAAACAGCTGGGCCTTAAACAATAAACATGGTTTAAGTCACAGTCAGTATGGATTTCTCTCAGACTATGCCACAGACATCAGAGCTAATAAAAACTTATTTTATTTATTATTATAATTTTTTTTAACACTTTACATGAAACCTAGTGTATGTGTCAGTGGCTACTGGGTGTGACAAAAAACATAAGACTGGACATGTACTATTTTTGTAATCTTAATCTTAGGACTATGACAGAGAAGTGACTATATTCCCAACAATTAAAAAGAAATTAAAAAAAAATCTTCACTTGTACCACAGCAGCTCAAACTTACTAAAGCAGCATATGAACCTGGAGATTATAGGATTATGTGACTTAGTGTGTCAGTTAGAATGACACGCAGACAATGGTCTGCTAAGATATAGATCACTGGAGTTAATGCTGATTATGTGGTCAGTCAAAACACTGTACACACATTCCTCAGGTTAAACAATGCTAGGTCTAGATCTACTATAATCTCTGGCAAATTAAAGGCTGTGCGAGGTGTGTCGTGCTCTCTAACTTCAAATCACATTTTTTCTGTGGTGTTATTTGGGCTAAAGAACATAATACAGCGAGTTAGAAAGTTCAGAAAAGCTATATGACTTTTTACCTGGAACCAAGTTTGTTCTACAAGGTGAACCAATGAACTACAGATTAGCAGTTTGAAATATGCAAAATATAAAACTATTATGGCATATAATATAAAACTGCCATAAAAACTACACGTGTAATGAGCAAATTTTGCTGTGAACTTGGTTATCTTGGTAATTTAAAGAGTTTCTAGAACTTAATTTTTGTTACTCTCTCTAGGTCACCTGTGAGAGGGACTTTATTTATATTAAAAAAAAGAAAGAAACACAAACAACAAAAGAGGGGAAAAATAATCTTATGTTTATAATACTAAGCTGTCAGTTACAAGACACAGGGTTTGTTGAGCTTCCATCAACGGCACTGCATAAACAATCTGTGTTCTGTTTTGGTTTAAAACACAGTGTGTTCAGTGTCCTCGGGAAGCTATCCAGGAGCCTAATATGCTTACTGTTAAATCTAATATCCATGCACCATGTCCATCTGTGAGCTACTTGTGTCTATCATCTCTTTCACTGCCCCAGGTTCAGCATGTTCACTGCTAAGATGTACTTTCACACGATGTTCATTCCACAGATACGCATAAAAAAAAAAAAGAAAAAAAAAAAAAAAGGGAAAAAGACTGGGGAGGGAGACCAGGACTGAGAAGGAAAAACACTTACAATGGAGAGAAAATGACTTACTGTTTCCTTGTTTGGTAGCAGCTCTTTCCGAATCCTGAAGAAGTTCTTGCCGTATTGCCTTAGCCCTTTTATGAACCGCTTCTGTTTTGAAAAGCACAGAAAAAAAAAAGAGACGAAAAATCAGATACTGTCATTTATTTGTTCATCAGTTACAACATCTAACCACAAGAGCACTAAGCTCTTAAAACCCTTTGTGCTGTAAAGCTACAGGAAAAAAAAAAAAAGAGGGGGAAGAAAATGTTTTGATATCTATCTAGATACCTCTGCTGTCTCTGGTTTCAGTGCAGAACGTCAGCATGGCCACGCTACTGTCAGAAAATCGGAAGAAATCACTACAAAAGCAGGAGCCGAAGCCAAGATTAATCCACAATAAAGTGCAAACTTGAAGGCAGCTTCATCTATAAGAGAGTTCAACTGCATAATCTACATGGCGAAGCTATACGAAGCTCGAGTTCAAAGCAGAGACCGAACTTCAATAAGTTACGGAGAATCACAACACGCCTCTCCTGATCCAGCATTTCTCATGCTCGCACTTCAAACAGGAGCTTAATTTCTGTGAAAAGTGCAAGAATTACAAAACCGGTCGCTACCAGGGAACCTAACTGGAGTTTCATATGTATGTTCACACAGGCAAGAATAAAGCTTTTAGAAAATAAAAAAAATAAGTAAATAAATAAATAAATAAATAAATATAAAAAAAACAAACATGCTGATGAAATGTGGACTCAATGGAAAATAACTTTGAATGAGAGAACGGCAACATTTAGCCAATAAACTGCACTCGTTATATTTACAAAGACTCGCAAAACACAAAACAATATTCACAGCACTTTAACTGCCTTTCTATTCCTTTAAGAGCCCCAGACTGTGAGCCATAAAAAGCGGAGACAGAAAACATTCATAACCAACGAACCAGACAAGCAGCAGATTTACTTTCTTGTTCCAGAGACGAGCTCCGCTCCACAGTAATCTCAGCCAACGGCTTCCACCAAGTAACTCCACAAAAACCCCTGGGAAGTCCACTCCGAACACGGTCCGAAACAACTAGGTCCACTCGCAGGAAGAGGAAAATCTGAGGTGCAAATCCACAAAGTCTCCAAAGGTGCGACGCTTTTTTACAAGCAAGAAATAGCTTGTCACTCTCTGCTCCTCCACTACAAAGGGGAAGGCTTTACATGTGATCTTTCTGCTAGAGAGCCTCTGGTCCGCAGCAGCGCCAAAAACCCGGAGTGGAGTTCTGCGCTGCATGGTGGCTCGTGGCACCTCTGTCACTCAAGCATGCTCTGAACGCGGTACGCCTGCCGGGGGCTGCCTTTATGTGCCTGTCTGTGTGCGCGTTGGCTCCACAACACCTCTAAGTCTGCCCTTCTCATTAGTACGACTATCTTTTCGGCGCATCCTCTACAGGAATCGGCTGCACACTTCCATTAGTATGCATTCAGAGCATTAAAGGCACACGTTTCCATACCAGAGAGCTCAAGAGAGGAAGAAGGCTGAGGACTGTGCGAGTAGAAAGGTCCTGGCCATGGGTAACAGGAGACAAGCTACTAGTAAAACCAGACATGGAGTTCCTCTTCCCGTCAGCGCATACAGTATTTGCTGGTTATGTAACCGGGAAAGTGTTTACACATGGCTTTTTAAAAAACAATCCGTGGTAGAGAGAGGAGGAGGGGGGCATTGTTTGGTTCCAAATGGCACCCTTTAGAAGATTTGCTCTTCAGAGTGCTCTTAAAACGTACAGTAAATCGCATCTCTTGAAGATAATGAAAATCCTGATCCAGCGAATTAAAAATACAAGCTCTATCAAACCTGTTCTTTTCCTCGCTCGGGTTTTTATGAGAAAGGAAACGGATCGACTTGCTCTGACTCAACCACCAAAGAAGCACTTACTGAAACTGAACATTTCATGTGCTTTCGTGGGCAGGAGGCACGGCGGATTAACCAGTAGGTGGAGCAGTGCACAAGACCAGTGGTTGTGATTTATTTTATATTCACAGCCTAAAATGCAGCACCTCGTTTGCATAAAACGCATAATAACTAACTAATGTATGGATAGTGCCACATAGGATAGCAGTTCTAGCCGTTACAAAGCAGGCGAATGAGGTTTCGGTAACAAAAGGACGAATGGGCATTATGTGTGTCACTGTGGTGGTCCCCTGGTACCCTGTTCCTGTGCCCTACCCGTTCAGAGCAGGACAAACCGCTTGTCTAGGTGTGTGGATCTGATGTTCCCGTCTGGTAATGAGGGCCTAAAGCAGTGGCTGAGGGTCACAGGTCCGTCCCTCAGAATGTTGTTTAACACATTAACACACGTCGGCAACGGGGGGGAGATTAGAGTCTGCCGTCATTATCTAGGGTCTGGGATCCCGACCGGTGGGCCAAAAATCAATTACACCTGCCAGAGCGGCGCGTGTTGCTGCCCTGATTGTGTCACCCTAATTATGTTTCCCCTACTGTAATATTTACACTGCTTGCCCGTCTGCGCTACAGGCAGGAGGCTACGTGCTCCACTTGCTCTATCATTCTCCCTCTCTCCCTCTCTCTCTCTCTCTCTCTCTCTCTCTGCTCTGCATGTCGGCTCCACTTTAAGGCTCCATTTCAGCTGCCTGGGCTCGCTGCTCTCCGAGCCCAGCTAATAAATCATCCACCAATCTGCTCTCTGAATCGCTCTGGCCCTGCCACGATTGCTCCAGTCCTGGGTTGCTAAGCGACCGGGCAGAGGGGAGGCGGGGTTGAGAGTGGGGTGGGGAGGGGGTTGAGAGCTGGAGGGAGGAAGGGAGGAGGGGAAGAGGGTTACCAAATCGCCAGGCGCGCACTCTGCTGAAACAACAGGCTTCTCTCTGTCAGAAATTGTTCCAGAGAGCTGGCTCTTTTCCCTGCTTTCTGCTTCACACTCCCTTCCCTTTCTCTCGCTACTCAACAGTACACTATTGTTAAAAAAAAGAAAAAAGAAAAGAAAAGAAGAAGAGGAGGCCACGGAAAGAACTGAAGAGGCCATTGTGATTTGAGCGCACTTCCTACTTAAACAATAATTCTTGGAAGCTGAGAAACTGGTTAAGATCATACAACTGTTTACAAAAAGATGATGTCACTCTACAAACACATGATCGGCGTAAGCTTTCAGAGATATCAGAGTATCAGACGCGCCGCTGCAGTCAGCTCCGTCTAACGCGCGCATAAATTCACAGCAGGCTTGAGAAATCAGCCGGCTCGACCTTTTGCTAAGGCTGACCTACTACGCTGGGGAGAAAAGACGGGCGTATAAATTTAGTAGTTGACAATCTCACACAAACACGAACCTACGCGCAAGCAGCGACAGGCAACGATGACGCTCTCGCACACAAAAACGACCGCAAACGCAAATGTAAGACAGCCCACATCCTGTCTACTTCAGCCTTATATAATAAGAGAACCACAACAGACAAAGCACAAGCAATAACTAGGCCTAGTCAGATTAATGAGGGTACATGGAGGGGAATACTTTCAACTTTACACTGACAAGCAGCCTCCGCTATACTGCACACACTCGCGCTCAGGCTATAAATATGCAACAACTCAGCAGAACCAGTTTCCTCTGCGCACTCCGTAAAAGCAAAGGTGACAGGAAACTCCGTAGCACGCCCTTTCCTTCCTGCTGAACTCAAACCGCTATTAAAAAGCATCTAAATCTGGCCATCGAAAGTGGCGATTACATACTGTACACAAAAGCCTGCTTTGAGGTGGCCGAGGGATACGAGAAGGAGAGAGCGTCTGTTAATAAAACAGTAAATTAACTTCAGGGCGAGTGGGCAGGCACTCTCGCGGCAGAGGAAAGCGCTCTGAGCCTACGTTTGTGCAAGCACATATTTAAATGCGCCAGCCTTCGGCTCCATTTGTTTTTTGTTTTTTTTTCTCTTCGACACAGGGTGGGGTTTGGGTGGGTGCGTGGGTGAATGAGTGAGTGGGACATGTAGGCCCTCGCTCTGGCCACTGGGGGGCCTGCAGTGCTGGCGGTGCTGCACTGGCAGCCCGCCGCCTCGCAGGGCACTCAAGCTATCTGAGGCTTCACAACATCATTCATCACTGCGTGACAAGACCTGTGATAATACACAGCAGGGCTGCGGCGCAGATAGCAGCTCTCACTCTGCTTATACATCAGGACCTAGCAGAAAAAAGGCGGGCCTGCCGTTCCACTGTGCCTGCGCTGGCATTTCCGCTAAAACATTCCGCTGTGTTTATTTGGGTAAATAATGGCTCGAACAAAGATAAACATTTCTGGAACATGTGCAGGCATTAGAGGAATGAAGTGGTGGAAGAAAGAGGGGAAGAGATAACACTGAGGAAAAGCAATATTTCTACTATTACTGAAATAAGTTCTTGCTCTGTTGTATACTTATGGCACTTGGGTGGGCTTATATATTAAACTGCCTTTAAAACTGATATATAACCTCTATTCTGATTGGCTACCTTGTACTGTGTCTTCAACTAGCAGGTCTAAGCTGCGGTAGCCTGTATGTGGCTATATATGTTAAGGGTGGGAATCTCTGGGCACCATAGTTTTAATTCAGCATCTTAAAAAAAAAAATCAATTTTTTTTTACATTCAATTCAATTATTTATCTCAATCCTAATCAATGTGGATGAATTCATTTTGATGCCGTCCCACTGGATTTAAAACTAAGTGCTGCTGTAAATGGTACATACGGAAGCTTGAACATTGTTTACATACTACATCAAATCCAGATTTTAACAAAGGAAACCTGTTTTTCGGGTGACATGGGTTCTTTAGCAGGTATTATTAGGTGTGCACTCCACCATGTTCCACTCTCATCAGAATATGACCAGCTCAGCGGTTGTATGGAAAAGAAATAGAGCTTAAAGAAATGGCCACAGCTCGCTCTCTCCCCATGTTAACAGCTGCAGGCAGTGGAGCAGGAGAGAGGCGCTGAGGGGGGGTGGGGCGGTGAAGGGAGAGAGGGGTGACAAGTGACCCTGAAGAGGGGATGATTCTGTCATTTCAGAGGCAGTCACTGTCACTTTTATTCACATTTCAAAAAGGACCGGTGGAAAAGGCGCAGGAATAATGAGGCCCTGTTCCTGGGGGCTGAACCAGCAGAGAGATAGGGAAACGAGGGAGGGAGAGCGAGCGAGACAGGGAGCAAGTATGAGAGAGAGAGAGAGAGAGAGAGACGAGAAAGCAGGGGATGATGATAAATAAATGAGGAGCAGCAGGCAGAGCTGGTATGAGCGCCAAGGTCAGGGGTACATTTACACCTGTCCCTCCAGGCTGCAAAGCTGCAAAGGCACAACTTGAAATCAGATCAGTGGGAGTGGTGTCCTTGGCTTTGCGGCAGTGCACTGGCTGCCTCACAGAAAGTAAATTGAGGGGGGGTTGTGGGTGAGGGGGGGTGATCGCGGCTCTAGCCTCCAAGCCCCTTCAGAGGCATGAACGCACGCACACGCGCATGCATAAAAAAAAAAAAAAAGGACCAACAGAGATGTAATCGAGGCCGCCTCTCATACACTATTTATCCAGTGCCTCTATTATTCATCTGAGACAGACTGTTACACACTTCACTTCACACAAACTCCACACTATATACATTCAAAATACTGTTTACCACACTCGCACAACACCCGGCCCTCAATCAATAAATAACAACACAAAGTAATTGATCCTTTTTAATGGGCTTGCTGGCACCATTAATAGTACCCACATTTTCCCACAGTGCCTCAGGAGAGGATGGAGGAATTATTGAGAGTATTGACAAAGTCTATAGCCATTATCTAAAAGATAGCACTTTCCTAAAGAGGCTTATCGCAAAGTCGGCTGGCGATACCTGCTTGCATGCACGCAGACACAGGCAGCGCTGGGAGTCTGCCCTTAGCTAGCACGCATACGCATACCCAATAAATAACAGGGCTGAGAGACCGTGCAAGATTTAATCCGTTTCAATTAACAGCGGTTCTGCCTCTGGCCTTGACTTTATTCAAATGACTCCATCATGTTTAATCAACAAGCTGAAGAGTTCTCCTTCAGTCGGAGCCGAAGGATTAGCCGTTTTATATTGAGACTGCGATTTGATAGCCTGCGTCGTCAAAATGTCGAACGATTTTACCCAGTAACTTAAAATGATGTAGACCAATCAAAAGAGATCAAACACCCAAATCATGTCCACATCATAACACAACCATAACTAGTCATCTGGCACACTATGTTTGCATTCAAACAGCCGGAAGCAGTTAATAAGCTCGCCTGCTTGGTCAAAAAACAGGTTCATGGCCATTTGCATAAAGCATCTTAAGCACTAAGCTTAAAGGATAAACCTAAACATTGCAACTGTAAACAATTTAAGTGCTGAAACTTAAACTTGGGATCTAAAACTCTATTTAGAATTAGAGATGGAAGGATCAATCGACTATGTATCGGTCGATTTTTAATCAAAATATGTAATCGGCCGATATTTCTCCAATTTAGAGCCGATCCCGAGAGCCGATCGATGGCGTTAAATAAATGAGCCTAATTTCTGTATTTCCAGCTAGCGTTTCATCCAGGAAGAGGAGAACCCCCTCCGGCAAGCTCCCTGCAATTCCTCTCTGAACCGCTAGGTGGAAATACACACCCTTTAATTTCGACAGACTGACTGAAGCGTTTTTAAAATCAGCGTGTCTCGTTGAGGAACCAAGACAAAGATATTTAACAATACTGATCTGATACGGCACTGCACGCGGCTGAATACAGTGAGTATCAGCAAACAGCAGAGCTAGCGCGCGGGACACTGTGCAGACCAGATCTGACCGGTATGAACAGAACAGCAGCAATAATTCAAGATCTACATTTAATGATTACAGATTGTCGTTTAAAATAACCAGAGTCTGCGTTTATTGACTGCAGTTCTGACTGCATTTATTTAATTTGCTTTTTTCGTTTTAATTTAAGGGTCTAAACTGAATGATTGCAGTATTAGGGATATTTGTTTGATTTACTTTCTTAAAAATATTATTCTGTTTCACTTGAGCTTGTTAAAAATGGTAATAAACCAGTTTCAACTATGTTTCATGATTTGCTTGCACTAATAACTAAGTGTAGCCCTGCCATGGCGTATACTCCGCCCTCTATCAGTATCGGCTATCGGCCGATTGTGCTGAAAGGTGATCGGCGATCGGAATCGACCTTAAAAACGCTGATCTCTATTTAGGATTATGGATTTTTAACTCATATCCCAGTATGCAGTATAGATGAGCTTTTAGTTAAAAGCTAAAAACTTCAGGCCAAAAAAGTAGTACTTATAGTAATTTATGCAAATGACCAGTGTATCCTAGTTTGTAGCAAATAAATGCAATGCTTTTCAGAACTCAGCTCAGCCGTTAGCTCAGACTTATGGCATGATCGTAACTGATCATAACCAAGATCAGGATCTAGCTTGCAGCTACATCTCCACATTCTAACAAAGAACATTTAGGTACTTTCCAGTTTGTGGAAAGAAAGGAGTATTTTTTTACGAGATGTGACGGCTTGTGTTTTTAGAAGCAGCAGGAGCGAGGGAGGGAGGAGTGAGGGTATTTCAGGCCTGTCTTTATGAATGGATTGAGTCAGTAACATTGGGTGTGGACTTGAAACCACATGTTACAGATATAAAAACACTGAGGCCTGGAAGCGGCATTAAAGGGAAAGCCTCAAATCATTAAGAAATCATTAACACTCCTTTCAAAACAGCTTACCGCCCAACTAATAACAACCATTGAAGTTACCCATCTCCTACAACTGCTCACGCTCTCAGGTTCGACAGCAGTCAGCGCACTCCTGAGGCACTATTTAAAGAATTATAAATAGCATACTCTCAACCCATGACAAAAATTCTTAACTCCAATCCAGTGCTTCTGCTCTGAGCACCCTCTCCTCACTCCTTCCTCCCCTTTCTCCCCACTTTCTCCCTCACACTGAAGATTTATTCTACAGGCCATAAACAGGATGCAGCTGCCCTGCTCTGGAGGACCCAGTGAGTGCTTTTCAGTGGACTACAAACCGCCGGCAATACAGCTCCCACTCTCTTGTCTTTTTTAAGAGCAAAGTTAACTCTTCTCTTACCACTTCGTCCTCGGACCAGCACTTCTCTATCAGCTTGGGGACGGGCTTTTTCACCAGCCGCTGCAGAGCCTTCCCTGCATCGTAGCTGCTCTCGTGTAGCTGCAGAAAACAGAGGAGAGATGGGATTAGGTCAAGACATATTTTTTTATAAAGCAATAAACTGCACAAGGTGTTAAATATGCCCCTTTTATCTTCTTTGCTGTCTTTATCTCGCTGACCCTTTTGTACTGTAGGCTAAAAGTGTGTTGAGTCTGTACGATTGGCTTCCTATAAACGTGTCAGAGCTGTGGAGTTTGGACAGCTGGGCTGAAAACGTGAAAGCCGTTAAGGATTGAGCAGGCCACTGCCACGCAGGAGCAGAGTGGGGCAGCAGAGAGACTCCACTCAAACAACTTGAAATAAACTGTCACTAGAAAACCACACACGCCGCAATTTCAAGGCCGAGACACGGACTTGGCTGGAGACGGATTCATGGCCTAAAACCATTTTAAGCACACAAATAAAATGTGCACAAAGAAAAAACAATTAATTCACTTAAATAGGCTTCTCTACAGTTAAACTGTAACCCTGCTAATTCACACACCTTCAATACAATAGCCAATAGAAAACAAGAGGGCTGTGACACTTTTTTTATTTTTAAAGAAAAGAATTTCAGTCAACGTCAATGTTATAATAAAACTAAATAATGCTGATTAAACCATACGTTCCTTCCATTCCTTCCCAAATCATACTTGTGATTTTTACTCCACCCCCACAAAGACAACAGCAAAGAGCCAATTTGGTTCGACCACAGCTTTAGACCGCAGAAGACTACACAAAGACTACACAAACATATTATAGAAATCCATAGAATCCAAAGTATTCTATGAAAAAGTAAGACTCAAAATAACATGTATATATTTTAGTAATTTTAAAACATTGCATGTTATTTTGAGTCATATTTTATATATATATATATATATATATATATATATATATATATATATATATATATATATATATATATATATATACACACACACACACACACACACACACATTTCATTTATTACATATATGAATTCATATCAGAGGTTGGTCTTGGGGGTGGAATCATCTCATTGCCTTGGCAACCACATGATACAAAGTCAATATCAATGATCATTATATGCAAAGCGAAAAGAAAGCCTGTCAAAAGGAAGCAGGTATGAGGCTGAGAGCATGGGAAAAGGTCAAAAAACGGTGAACCGCAGACAGCATTAATTCTCCATTTTCCTCCTCAGTCCAAATGGAAATGCCATGTTTACTGCATTTCAAGTTCATTCCTTCATGCTTTCTGGCCACATTTGCTTTTTGTTGGGAAATCGCCATCCTCGTGCATCATGTACTCTGGGGCTCAGGAAGGTAGTATTAGCATATACTTAGCTGTTATACAGAGGCAGGCTGTTGCCAGCGTGCTTTTCTTCAGCTTATCTTGCTCGGCTCTTCAGCTGGGAAAGCGGGGCAGCCCAATAAATTCAGCTTGCAGCAAAAGCTCAGCTGTTACAGTCCACTGTAGCTTAATGAAGCCATGAATTACACCCCTCTCGCTCTCTCTGACACCTTACATCTCATCACAATGCTGCTCCTCTGTGCCAATTTGTGAGCTTATTTCAATAGCCCTCAGCGAACGAGTCTGTCCCAAGGCGTGCCCGTGTTCCAAGCACCCGACAGTTTATGGTGGACTTCGGAGAAGGCGAGCAAATGTGAGAAATAGCAGAGGGACTTTATACAGTTTGTCTTTATCTACAATTAGGCATGAAGCCTGCTAGGGACATCTCATTATGCTGTGCCTCTCTGCTAGTGGACGCCTAATTGGCCAGGACGAATTGCCCTTTTTCGTCGGCCCAGCTCGGCCATGGAAAGTCAGCGTAATCATTTAAAAGAAAGAAAGAAAGATAGAATGAAAGAGGGGAGGCATTCAAAAGACAACGTCGACTGAAAAGAAAAAGCACCATGGTCAGAGAGCAATAACTAGTTTATTACTATGTCTGAAAGGCCACTTTTTTGCTTCACGCCACCATAATAAGTCTACAACAGATGGAATAGTTCACACCTGGACACTGATAATTTCCTAAGTCTGATTACTGTCGGATAATGCTGTCGAATTGTAATTAACGTATGTGTTAAGATTCATTTATTTTATCTACCAAGGCAAACTACTTCAGTAACTCCTGTCTAACTGCTGCCTGATGCCAGTGTACATGCACGGCTCAGTCTAGCAAAACTGTAATGTGTTATTATTAGGAATAAATTATGTGCCAATTTTAATACTTACTGCACCATGAATTTTCTCAATAAATACAATGTGATATCCAGACTTAAAGAGGCTACATATTGATGGAGAGGCACAGCTCTGCTCTAACTACCCTGCTGCTTCAGCAACATGGTTTTGCTGCATAACAGTGCCTGCATTAATCAGTTCACACCAGCATCGAGTCTCCAGAGCTCATACATATAGGAAGGTTCCTCCCCCCTAACACAAGTGTTTAAGACTGCACGATCAGTTCTACAGTAGAACAGCAACAAATATATAATATATTAATAAATTATTATTTGTGATCCACCTTGTAAAAAAGTATAGTTTTAAATAAATAAATAACAAATCTGTTCCCCCAATCAAGAAGTTTTTTATGGGTTCATTTCTGAACAACCTGAGCACAATCTGAGCACCACCATCCATGGAAAGTGTTTAAACCATAAGCTATACAGTTCTGTAGGCCTTCATAAAATCATCAGATCATTTGATGACCAGGTTGACTACTTTAGTGTTTTCTAGCATTGCACAGAAACACATATACAGAAAACCATGCTATCTGAGACCAATGGGTGGTCCATGCTCAATTTTAAAATACATGCTTGTTTTTAAGGGCTAAAAACGTGAGTAATGCCCCCCAGTGGCCAACCTGATTAGAAATTAAAATGGTTAGAAGAGTGCACTGATGGGCATACCAGTCAGTCTAACCACTATTTAAGTCTATTACAAGACTGAAAACTGGCCATATGTGACTATGTTTTTATAAGGGCCGCTGAGTCGCCCTTAGTAACCTTTTTAATGGCCAGCACATAATACATGACATTATTAAATAATAAACTATAAACTAGACTGTACTCTAAACTGTTGTTATTATAATTGAGTTATTTCCTCATCATCATATTAACTGAGCCAGAATTGGGAGGTTTCACAGATACATAGCTTTGCCCTGAATGCTTGGCAGTGATCTTATACAAACGTAAACGTGTTTATAACATCATTTAGACTGAGCCTCTATGCAATTTTCTTTTAAAACACCCACTAAGAGCAGATCTCGCTATTTAATATGGTAGCAGTAGTGTTTCTTGAGGTTTTTTGTTTGCTTCAACACAAAAAACCACCTCAATCTGTACACAGAGTCCTCACAGCATCATTTCCTGAAACTCTTATACATGAGGATGATTACAGAAACATATATCGTTTTGATTTCTGTGGTTACGTCCCTGCAAAACCCAACACTCTTCCTGACTGCGGCTAACAGGACTGACCTAATTGTTTCATTTGGGCTTTCGGGGAGATTTTCCTGCAGTCAAAATATGACAAACATCTGAATTGTGCTAAAACAATGTGGTTATGGCTAATTTAGTACAACATTACACTGCTGATGAGACGGGGATTGTAGCCTACAAGTAATTACTGGAATTTATTCTGGCACAGAGAAATTACACTTGCTAACAGAAATTGGTTCACAGGCTTTAAGCAGCAGAGCTCAGAAACCATACTACGCGAGCAGCTTTACACTGAAACAAATGTCATTGAGGGAATGAAGTGCTAATCAAGATACAGGGGGGCCTCCTAACTACAACTGCTCTACCAAGCATACATTATTTCTCCCCACCACAGCTAAGATCACAACTCAGGGGAACTCGGGTGGTGAGTGCCAAGGGAGAAGGTTGGGTCTACTACATCATGACACTGGACACCTCTAGGTAAGTCCAAACTGAATAATTTATTAACAAATAAATGTAATAATAAAAAAAGGAGCAAAGAAAAGAAAATAACAGATTCAAAACAAACCGCTATGACTCTTGACTACACACAAGTTTGTGCATAGACTGCAATCCTACAAGACAATACTCATCATCAGTACTGTGTTTTCCCAAAGCCCCAGCTGACTCAACAGCAGTCAGTCACCACATAAGGGGGAAAAAAGGACCCCACTGACTCAACAGCAGTCCTTAATATATACCAAGCCCTGCACAGGCTAAACCATTTACAGGTACAGATAAATACCAAAAATATCTACAAAAAATAAATTAATTAATACAAACATCCCTTTCACCCATTATTGTGCACAGAGACATACACCCTATGCCCCCAACATCCACACAACTACCAGTAAGTACAACATTTATTAACTGTTTTTTCTCTAGGTGTTCCAGTCTCCACAGTCCTTCCCCCTCTCCTGCATGGTCATGGGCCCTTCTGACCAATACAAAAGAAACTGGTCTGGCTGCCACTCTTTTGAAACCAGGATCCCAGGTAAGTCTACTTGTTATATAATGTTGAATGCAACTATGTTACACTAAAATGTCCAATCGACCAGAAAGTGATGGGAGCTGACCCCAGCCTCATCACACAAAGACATCCACAGAAAACCATTAGAAACACACTTTTGTTTATATAAATAAACATCTACAGTATTTATCAATTATGGCGGATATCATCATTACTTTAAACCGTTTCATATGAAAAACTACACTCATCAGACCTTAATCAGTGAAACTTGTTAGCCTAAGATCTGCCAGACACCAATGACACACAGATTAGGAACTACTGACGCCCACAGAGTGTGCTGTTTTCTCTTTCCAGTCAGAACACAAGGCAGCGATTTATAAGGAGCAACATTTGAACGGAGTCTGAAACTTGTTGAGCAGAGCAGACCGGAATGCATTTGTCATCTACATAAAACACTTGAGAGAGCGTGCTCAGACTGAGCTGCAATATCTACCCTGGCCATTTCACTGACATACTAATAGAGTTATGTTTTTATACCTCATAAAACTGCAGAATAATGCTGACACTGGATTCAATTTATGACGACAGTAATGCCAACGCTCTGTTGTGTTTGGGCTGTTATATTAGAAATCCTGGGCTCAGTGCTATTTTTTACTGCAACCAATGGGCTAAATGCAATTAGCAATAAATCCATCTCTGCTTTGTGGGAGCGGTGAAGAGGAATGCTAATGTGTGCAGTTTATACAGCAGGAGTGTCTGTACTTTTAATATTTATATCAGTGGCTCAGGACACGGAAATGAGGAATTAATATTTTTTAGAAAGCTACAGCACCAGTTAATAATACCAATTCTAAATGTAAATGCACTTAGAATAGAGATGACAATGATCATTATACTTATCTGAGATCGGATACATTAAGCATTAAGTTAATCTATTCTAGAGGCAAGTGAAAAGATGAACTTACAGTGTTTAATGCGTTGAGTGTAGTGTCGTCTCGTGAGGCAGCAAGGCACCCGTCCTCTGTTGACCCTCCATCACACATCCCTGCGAACGCTGCCATGCTCCTGAACACATATACAAAGAACTTGAGTACACAACGACACATTAAGAGCTACTCGCCACAAAACTGCTGCATTCCTACTGATTAGCTCAAAGAGCAGCACATTACAAAGTCTAGTACTGGCTGATTGAAAGACTCACCTGGCTGCCCGCAGGTACATAAGCAGGTCACAGTCGTTGACCCCAGGCATCCAGACCAGCTCTTCATTCTCCGTCACAGGCTGGCCTCCGGGAGAGGGAAAGGGCTGCAGCTCTGGGAGTTTGGCCTGTTTAGAAAAGAAGAGAGTGGATGTCACACTACAAGCACAGCGAGCAGCTTGTTCTAAATATCAATTTCTAAAGCCGTTTCATATCCAGCATTAGGGGTGTGAGAAAATATTGAAATATTGAATATTGGGATATTATGTTTCTATTATGATACTGTAACAATGCTCAAAAACACAGTATTGATACACAGATTCCTGGCAGACAGTGAATCATTGTGTGTTGTGTTTAAACCTCTGACCACTAGATGTCAGTGTTGTAATCCATTTTCAGCTCCACTCCAACATTAACAAGCAGCACAAGGGTGCAATGCTACTGTAAACATTGGCAAACCTGTTCATATAGTGCTGTGTTTTAATAATAGGATTTAAAAAAAAATCACGATATATTGTATCGTGACCACTGTATTACAATACATATTATATTGCCAGGTTTTTGCCAATACACAGCTCAGCCCAGTCTAAACTAAAAACAACCGCTACTGAGTAAATTTAGGTTTACATAATTCTCAGCACACTAAACATATCAAACTTCCTCTGATGGTACAGACAGGTGACTAAAATATCCCATAAATAATTTACCAGTAATCTTTTTTAGACATCCCTACTTTCTGCACATTGCTAAGGATATGATTATAGAAGATAAATATTTGCACTAAGATTTATCTTTGCAATAAGAGCATAATTAGTTAATGCATTGCAAGCACACAGCTATTTTCACAACAAGTAGCATTTAATATTGTGCACTGTGACGTGTATGCACATTTGTTTATATTCATAATTCACTGATCTCAATCAGCAATGAAATCAAGTAGCAATGCAGATGAATATAAGTGTTTATGGAAGCTGTAAGCTGGAACCAAGTAAGCTGTAGCCTCAAAAGGTTCTTATAGAGAGCATTTTCTTTTGTAACAAACAGTATTTGCTACACACGTCTTCAGAAGACATTTGACAAACTATCTGCGACTATAAAATATCTCACCCTGGAAGAATGATAAACAGAGCAGCAACACTTGCATATTTAACATAAAATTCACACTGCACATCTGCAATTACTCCTCGCATGGTCTCATTTAGAGATTAAAGGACATCTTAAACGACTGCTGTTAAATGGCTTGCTCTGATTCCATGCAGCACTTGTCAGCCTAAGCCTTCTCTGGTACTTTAATATCACATAGTCCATTTGAAGTCTTTTCAGCAGTCCTGAGCGGGTGGGGGGACCTGCCGCTGTAATCATTCCACATGAGAACACTCTGATGTATGTTTGGAAGGAAATGCACTATAAAGGATATGACAGTAATTGCGGGTGATATTCAATCTTGTTCATCGTCTGCCATTTTTGCTCACACTTTCAATTTCAAACCACCGCAACCACATTTAATTTCCACTAAACATCGCCAAGCGTGTGCGGCTGTCAAACCCTTTGCAATTCCAGGCCTACTGCGTGCAGAGAGTATATGAATTTCATTTCACTGCGAAAGAAACCCCATTAACCCTCCATAAACAGCCGCATTTCAGTCCTTCTTTCCGAACGCAAGGCTACAGAGCAGAGAGCTGCAACGTTCATGTTAAACCTGTGCTGGTCAGTCAAGTAAAGCTTTTAGTTAGCAATGCTAAGTTAAGTATTCCAGCCCAACACCCGTACACAGCGAGCATATCTGCGTGTGCCATGTAGCCGTGGGTAGGCAGAGTTTCAGGTAGCGTGTTTAATATTCCAACAGCGCGAAGGAACGTACCTGGTGACTGGGTCCTACTCGAATCTCCCCTTGTGTGCTGTTTAACCGCCTAGAAGAGAAAAAAAAAAAGACAGACATTTTTAAGGCAACAATGAAAACAAAGTGTTTAGTGCATTTAAACATTTTAAGGATGCAGATACGATTCAATGAATGCAATAGCATTTTTCTGCTATCCTTAATACCAGCAGTGCAAGTGAGTGCGCTTGCAGTATTAATAAATAATCACATGCAGGACGCTTATTACTTATAGCACAAAGCCTGATATTCATGGGTAGAAAAATATACTGGAAATCCAGCGTCAGATAATGACCGTATTTAAATAAACAGCTGTGCCAGAAGTGCAAATTAACACTGTTAAATATAATGGGCACAGAGTGGGGACGGTATATTCGCGAACCAGCCGAGCTAAACAAAGGGACAAAGGCGGCGAGATGCAGGGATGATGTGTCTCATTGTTCATGCAGAGGTACAGTACAACAGCCCCCAAAAGGCCCGATGATATGAGGGGAGAGAAACCCTGAAATGGCTGCTGATACAAACCCCCTGCCCCCCCCCCAAAACACCGTAACTATGGCAACCACAATTTAATAATAGTGTTCCGATCTCCAGCTGCAGTGGATTAAAGAAAATGACAAGATGTTCCTTTTGAAAAGCCTTTCCCTCTCCGTTGCCATGGCGACGGCGGCGATTTTCATATAGCCAGGCGCAGAGCGGGCCCAGAAACTGTCACTATGATTTGCGTCCAGAGCAGCGCGCGCTCCATCACCGGGCTGTCGGCCTGAACCTGGCTGGAAATCGCGGAGGGGTGGGGTGGGGAGGGGAGGGGAGGGCTGGGTTGTAGTTGTTGTGCGGGTTAGGGCCTCTGGTAGTCGTTCGGGTCCTCGAATCGCAGCCCACCTTCGGGGTACATTTAATAAACACCCCTCTCTGCCTGAAGCCCTGGCCACTACATTCTGACAAAAACCGTAAGCACTGTCAACGGAGGAAATTCCACACGGAAACAAATATGGCAGGCAGATGCACGGCACAGACAGAAAGCCACGCCGCTCTCCGCTGCGAGATTAGTCAGAGGATTAGTTGTTCCAAGTTTTGAGAGTCTAATTCTTATTCTGTGGAGTCACCGCGCTCCTAAGACGAGACACGGCTCCAAAGAAAATAAAAAGCGAGGCGAGAGAGATTGACTCCTCGTTCGAAACCAGATTTCCACAGCAAGGTTAAGGTGAAAGCATTTGTTTCGGTCGTAAAGCGTTCCCGAACGTTCTGCTGCCTTGGCACTTTCAGCAGGTCTAAGTTAAGCAGCACTGAACACTGGAGCGGGGGAAGTGATATAGAGGTTCCCATGTTGGGCTGCAGAAGATAAATTCCCAGCATTCACTTCAAATAGCAATCGACTGTTCCAAGTACTTCAGCACAAAAATAAGAGAGGCAAACAGGCTATAGGATTGCTTTAAATTCAACAGCCAGGACAAAAATAATCACAAGCAGTAAAACAGTCCGGCCTCATGAGTAGCGGCGAAGCACAGTCTGCTGCTGCGATAACACGCAAGCGTTTACAATTCAACACCAGACTGGCTCTGCATGCTTTGGAAAGGACAGCTTTAATGTGCTATACATAATGTAGATACACTACATAACATACCTGAGACATGGCTTTTACTTTGAACAGTCCCACAAAGAAAGAAAGACCTGATTCATTCAGCTGAGCAAAGTTTGGATGCCCTCAAGCAAAATAATCCTGAAACTAGGTCATCCAAGTTTCTACAATGTGTCAGCTGTCTGACTTGTTGAACCATCAGCTGCTCAGACCTATTTTACTGTTATAAAGAAACCTGGACTACAGCACGGGCTACACTCGGTTCATGCATAAGCCTGTTTACTACACATGTCTTTCTACATGAACTATAAACTTCTCAACTCTTCTAAACACCTCTCTCAGCTCAATTCCATTTTAGAAAGAAAGCAGCTCTTAATACTTCTGATGACATTAGCAGACTTATACACTGTTCAAATGTAAATTTAGCCACAGCTTGATGCCACGTATAAAGGTCATAACATTATGCACAACCTATATGCCTCTACACTCAGGATACACCCTGATCTCTAATGTATGTGTAATTAACATGTCATTATCACACAGTACATTACTGCAGTGTTCTAACAAATGTATCACAAATTGAAGCAAGCGTGTGCAAGAACTTGCCCAAAGCGGAACAAAATGCATTGAATAAATACATAAATAAATAAATAACCCTGAATACATAATACAGTAACAGGAGTACTACTCATGCCATTGCATAAGCAAAGATGTAGCAACTGTACTGCATAAAAAACTAAGGATAATATTATAATAAAATCAATACTGGCAGATAATTGCTTTAATTAAAAAAAACTATGCTGAAATCATTGTATTTTACTCATTTACTGTGTTTGTAATCCTACAGAAACAGGTGCAATTTCTTCATAACAGTAATCCAGGTACATGTAGCCCCGGTTTGCACAATCTAAAAATATCTATATATTGTATCAGCTGGCAAGGGCTGGTATAAAGTATCTGACTGCCAAAAAAGGAAAAGTATGACACCACTTACTCACACATACACCCGCTAATCCTCACAGCCTACAGCACGTTCTTTAATTGAATGCATAACATATGATTAGAGAAAACCAGTTCTTCTGTTGTTCTTTGACATTCATTCATTCACACCACCCACTTGTGAGCCCATAGAGTGAGAAGACAATAACAAGCCATGCATTGTACATCATTTAACTTGAGCACGAGTGCAGCAATCAAGGATGGCCCCGCCCCCTCCATCAATACCGTCCAATCCCCGCACGCCTGTTAGACTGTCATAACACAGAGAAACGCTGTGAACGTCCCAACTTTATTTACTGAAGCAAAAGAGGAGCAAACCCAGCGCGTCGCTCTTTTAAAGCATGTCGGTGAGCAGCCTGCTGCGCCATGTCAGCTCCACTGTAAACACGCAGGCACTGCAAAATGGAGTCGCGACCAGCTCTGACTTCTGCCGTTTACAAAACAGCTCCGAGGCAGAGGGGAGAGAGGAGGAGGCTGGCGCTGCCTTCTCCTTCTCAAGTCCCGGTCCACCTTAAAGGCGGCGTCAGTCGCGTTCAGGCGGCAGGTAGCTGCAGGAGCTTTTAAGGTGGACCGGAGAATTCGAGCAAGAGGCTGGCGAAAAAGCAGCCGATCTCAGTCTCAGGAGGAAAAGTTGTGGTACTTTGACGAGGCGTCAGATAACAGAACAAGCCCAGGCTGAAGAATAAAAACGTTATTTAATCCGCCGCTGTAGAGTAAAGGCGAACCGCGAACGCGCTGCCGTGAGGCGTTAGCTTAGCGTTACAAAGCACACCATCAAACGCTTCTTAGCTTAGCCGCTTTGACATGACAGCAACACACCGAGACACCGGACAGCGACAACAACAACCGAGCCCGCCTCGAAAGCTAAACCGCGTAGCCACACAACGCTGCGGTGGAAAAGCGGAGAGCTAACGCTACCGTTACCGGTTACCGTGTTAACAGGTGAAGCTCACATTACCTCCGCGGGCTGAACAGGTCGTCCATGTCTGACATGGGGCTTCTGGCTTCTGGAGCAGAGGAGCTCTCCTCCTTCTCCCACCTGTGTGTGTGTGTGTGTGTGTGTGTGTGTGTTTTTGTCTTTTTCTTTTTTCTTTTTTTTGTTGCAGGCAGCTCAAAATGGAGGCTGAGAACTGAGCCTGTGCCGTGACCTCAGGCTCGCGCACGGCGCGCGGAGTTCCCGTTTCGCCGCGCAGCACTGAGCATGTGCCGCGACCCCGCGCGCAGGCAGAGGCAGGCACGCGCGCTGCAGCCGCGCTCCATCCCCGCTCCGCGCGCCTCAGCCACACAGAGGGAGGGAGGGATTGAGAGAGGGAGGGGTGTGTGGGGGGGAAGGGGGGGTCGATGGGGCGCCGTGAAGGGGGGATCCACACACACGACCGGGGAACGAGCACTGAACAACCCCGCTTTCCACCAGCCGTCCCCAACCCCCGCCCCCCAAAACTCCCTCCTCTTGCTGTTTCATAAGCCACTCACGCGCCTTATTATTAGACCATCACGGTCGGACTAATGCACATACCCCCGCCATCAACCCCATATTTCATATTTTCCACACTCACAGTCCAGCTGCAGTAAAGCACAGACCCCAGCATCAACCACAGACTGGTAACCCGCATCATCTACAGCCCATATTTTTCCACATTCATATTCCTGTTCATAGTAATGCACAACCACAAACCATATTATTACCACAGTGTGTTGCAAACTCACAAGCAAGGCAAAAAAAATAAAAGCTGATTTCAGATACAGACAACACTTTCTCTTCCCATACAGCAATAATGAAACCTTTAGTATCAGGTATCCACACTTAAACCTAAAACCAAGCTTTAAATCAAGCTATGTTTATGTATGTAAACAAAACATACTCCAGTGACACCTCACATGCATTTTCAACAGACGGCGCTCATCATCATCACATGATCACAGCATGTCCAGGTGTTCAACTGCCTCAGACGCCGTCGTGTAAACATTCCAGGTGGGCTTCACCAGCTCCAATCATTGTATAGTAATTTCACAACCTGAGTTAAGTGACACAATCACAAGTACAAGTTTCTCCTTCTGTTTGTGTTTCTCATCATATCACAGGAGATGCTCAACAACTACTAGGCCAACGAGATCATGATGTTTTCATTACTGTAGACATAGTTTAGTTAGTGGAAACGTGTGATTTGACTGGACGTCTTTAGTCACATATTTACGGGAACAGAAAAGGCTCGGCATGTGGGCGTGTAGGCTCTGACAGGACAGAAGCTCAGGTCAACTCTTTCCTGTATAAATATTAGGGGCGCCGATACGACACTCAGAATCAGTTCCAAAACTGACCAAAATCACTGGATCAGATCTATATAACCCATCAGCCTAAACTATGACTTAAATACTGTATACTGTAAATACACTATTATACTTAAACTACTGCACAAAGTTGTACTGAGAATTAGATTTAGAATATTTGAAGAGTGCTGGCAAATACTGAAATGCTGCTGGAATGAACTGAGTCATGTTGTAGGCTGTATTTCTTCCTTCAGAGGAGAACATTTGTCTCACAGTTTGAGCATCATATAATTTAGATGGGTAAGCAAATGGCATCCATGTGGTTTCAAACCACTCCTTACAAATATTTACACTAGGTTTAAGCACTTAGAAGTTATTATGATAAATAAGACCATAATTCTTTATTTTTAGTCAGTATTTTTAGACACTGCTGGAGATTTTACACTATGTTTCAAATGTAAGGCATCAAATAAGTGCGTACTGAACACAGCTTTTGTAATGTGATTGTAATATGGGGTGCTTACACTTCTGCACAGTACCATACATAAAAAGACTAGTACACTCTTTACATTATACAGCACTGCAAGCAATTTTCCCCACAGATACTAGTATTTTATTTTTGTGTCATCGTAATACATTCACTGGGTATCGGGGCAGCGCCATCTCTGAAGTTTATAAGTATCTATAAGTACCCCCCAATACTAAGTGTGTAAGAATATATCGAAATATTGAATATCGGGATACTACGTTTAGTGATACTGTATTGATTCTCAAAAACACAGTATTGATACACAGATTCCTGGCAGACAGTGAATCATTGTGTGTTGTGTTTAAACCTCTGACCACTAGATGGCAGTATTGTAATCCATTTTCAGCTCCACTCCAACACTAACAAGCAGCACAAGGGTGCAATGCTATTGTAAGCACTGTTCATATTGGCATGTTTTAATAGTAGGATTTAAAATATTGTAATATATTACTTTGCTTGCAATTTTGCAGTATATTGCGATATATTGAATCGTGACCCTCGTATCTTGATACGTATTGTAGTGCCAGGTTCTTGCCAATACACAGCCCTGCCCAATACATTATAATAAATAATAAATGTGTTAAAAAAAAGCTTAGCTTAAAGTGACTTCATGAATAACTAGAACAATTTAATGGTTTTTATAGCTTGGTGACTGTCTATAATTCAGCTTTACCCAGTTGGGGTCCAAAATCTAAAGCTGTGATGTGAACAACAAGTGATCTGAGATCTGACCACTGTGAAAGATGACCAGGAGTCGTATTACAGAAACATCTTAAACCTGAAATCCTATCTACTTTGTCGTCAGGGCAAATTCAGTTACGACTGAATTAGGCACAGAAGTCATTACGGGACAGCAGTTCTCCAGTTCATGATCTTCTCCATTAGCTCCAGAAAACAAGTATGACAGAAATACCCTAACTAGGCCAAACCTTCTAAATACTGTCCTAACTTCAGGATGACCACAGCCCTGTTTTACCTTCTGCTTCTATTGTCAATGCACAGTTTACTGGAAGCTGCATAAATGAAGTTGTATTGATTCACACCTGTATTGGTAACAGCAGCTGGCTGTGGGGGAATAGATTATAGACTATTTCACCTCTGTGAAAAAGCTACACCCCCCTGTGGTTTGGCAGTTTAGACCACAGAACGTCACAGTCAGGTCAGCCTTTTCTATTAACATGTCTGCGCTACTGCTGTAACGTGTTTACCATCACAGCAATAGCTGTAACTTTAATTACCATAAAATAGCATAAGATTTCCAAACTTGCAACATGATAGATAAGAAAATCCTTTATTAGACACAGGGCAAGATAAAATTCCTATGTTCAAATTCGATTAAGCTTTGTGAAAGACCTTTATCTTGCCCAGTCAGGACAAAAAAGACAGGAAGTTTCTATAATACAGACCCCGAAAAATAACTAAGTTCTCTATAAACTTCCCTTTCACTGAGTACTGAAAACAGGGAGGTCATTTGCAGCTTGTCCCTTTCAGGGTAACTTTGACAGAAGTGTGTTTATTTAATTTAAAAGGAACTATATGTAGAAACACCCTGAGACAAATATAAGCACAGCCATTAATTCAAGAACTGCGGAGGCCTCCTTGCTGCATTCCACTAACAAAACCCTAAAGAATCAATGCTACAAACAAGCAAGTTTAAGAGCTGAAATGAACATGCTTTATAATGAGCAGAGTTTCATTATTATAAATCTCTACGCTCTCAACTGACCAGCAAATGTTACACATGATAATAACCTTCAGGGTCAGCAAGCCCGACTACTAACAGACAAATGAAGAACTAATGCTAACACACAGCTGCAGATGCATATTTAAAACATACAGTCCCAACTACAGCTAATCTTTCCTTACAAGAAAACCATTTTAACCCTGAACTGTGAGACAGTGAATCATTGTGTGTTGTGTTTAAACCTCTGACCACTAGATGGCAGTGTTGTAATCCATTTTCAGCTCCACTCCAACATTAACAAGCAGCACAAGGGCGCAATGCTATTGTAAGCATTAGCCAACATGTTCCTATAGTGGCGTGTTTAAAGTAGGATTTGAAAAATCACAGTATATCACTTGCAACATCGCGATATATTGAATCGTGAGCCCGGAATCACGAAACGTATTGAATCACCAGGTTGTCAATACACAGTCCTACTTCACAGAACAATGTTTGTTTTATAAGTATTTTCATGTTTTGTCATTAAACGTTCCCTGAACATTATCTCACTAGCTGTTTATCTACAATTAGACTCCCAGCTGACTCCTGCATCAACAAGTGCGTTTCATTCTGCAAATTAAACACAATGTAATTTGTAATCAAAAACAAATGCAAGCATAACTTAAAATGAACCCACGCTGCTTTTTGAAATATACAGAAGCTATTTTGGTAAACTTAATAGGAAATACAAAACAGTCCCACCTAATCCAGGTACATCCAAGTGAAAACAGATCTGTACTTTAATAACTGCTCTAATAACCTACAACACAATATATTAATCCCCCCATATGCTATACTGAATAGCATATACATATAACATACTCAACTCTGCTTCTTTTATACAATTCAGCAAGCAGCTCCTCAAACAGTGATATATTATCAAAGTGATAATGATAATAAAAAATTATCATTAGCTTCAAACGGCAAAGAATAGTACAAATGTTCTCAAACTTAACTGGTTTACTTGTGAGGCTCTATAATGTCTAATGAGCATGAATACAAATGAACAGGACACCTGACACTGACGCCACTGCTTGACTACTTTACTGCACAAAACAATTTTTTACAAACACTCCACACAAGAAAATCCTCAGCGCCGCCACAAAAACAAGCAGGACATCAGATATCATCATGCAGACTGTTATAGGTCAAAGCCCACATGATTCCCCATCACAAAAGTGTATTGAGAAAAATCTAATAACATTATCACTTTGTTGTATCACTTTACATCATTTTATCTTTTCCCAAAATATCTGAGCTTTATGGAAAAATGAAAATACTTTAAAAAATTTTTAAAAATTCCAGGTGCCCCCGACAGTCTTTGGGTAAACCCACCTATAGTGGTCAATAACTATCCAGACATAGTATCTGTCATTTTACTGAATTAAAAATAAATAAAAATACTCCTCAGCTAAAACTTTGGACAGTTTCACAACAATTATATAGCTCTAATCTTTACTGGCTGAAAAGTTGATGAATAATTATGAATACCAAAAGATGAAGGGAACTAGAAGCGTGCTATTCATTTACTTCTCTGGCCAATTGCTTTATAGCTATAACTATGTTATAATAAAAGTTATTGTTTAGGCTGCTTTCATTAGTTTTACCTAAAGATCACACTACTGACTGAAAATGAACACAACACAGTTCAATAACACACAACTGGCCAAACATACATGTTAAATCAAAGAGTCAGGCACAATTGTGTTAGGATTTTAGTAATGGTCTTTTTTCACATTAAGGGCGTTTGTGCTGAACAGCCAAATCCCCTTAATGATTTTTTACAAACATTTAAACTTTTTAATTATGAATACAACTAATTGCATTAGGCACATGTAATCCAAAATACTAAAAAGATTACGTCACTGTTTAAATTACATCTATCACTCTGATTTGATTACAAGGGCGGTAAGAAACCTCTCCAAGTCGGACAGTCTTGGCCCCTCATCACCACAGTGGAGAACCAATAAGTAGATTACAGCCTCTACCACAAATAAGACATTACAAAGCAATTAAGCTCAACAAGCGCAGCCTAGTGCTTCTCAAGAACTCAAAGCTTAATCAGACGCATTTATGTATGAACACCATCAAGCACAACAACCAAATGTCAGGATTTTCCAAGGAGGGGTGGGGCAACCTAACAGAGAGACATTACTCTGGAAGGACAAGATTACAAAGTCCACTTCTGAAAGACATCATTTGTAAGGCACTCTGTGAAAAACTCCAACTCTCACAATCCATCTCGTTGACAAATCAAGTTGACTTTGTTTTGACTTTCCCATCACTGAAAGCACACAAATCTAATGCTAAACGCAAAGACAAAACTCTTAAAAACAAATAAAAACTGGTTATTTAGCCAAAAAACACCACCACCATCAACACCACCACCAAAAAACCCAAAATTTGCAATGACAGGACACAACCATGCTATAAACCAGCCACCACTGCAGAAGCTTAATATAAGTGCTGGTAGCTTATCTCTCTCTACATTACAGCTGGTTAGCTAAAACTCTTAAAGGGCACTGGCAATAAGCAATAGGCATCAATAAAAGACAACGCTTTGCAAGTGTGACAGTAACTGTGACATGAGCGTGTTGTCACAAACATCTGCTGTTAAGATACAAAAAGACTTTTCCTTTGCTTCATGTAAAATTAATTCAGACTCAAAAACCAGTTATCACTCCTTGTTTAATTAACATTGAAACAGTAACCAGCCACACACTGAACCACCACGTGTAATGTGTTGGATTCTATGGGAGTGGAAAACTTTTCTTTTTTAGTTTTAGCTTATCGGCCAAGGATTGGTCAGAAAAGACTGCAAACAGCCATTTAATCTTCAGCAGTAAAGTGAGCCAACAGGGTGCTTTTCATGGCTTGACATACAATAGTAATTGCCCTCAATGTAGTTCAAACAGAAGGCATGAAACAGACACTCCATGCTACTAATTTATAGAACGGAAAACTAAAATACTAGCTTTATATTCTTTATACTTCTTAAAAGTATATTAATATAATAAAAATAAATTGCACAGCATGCGCCCTGTAAGACCACATAAGACCACGAATGTCACAAACTACTGCAGGAATCAGTATAAAACTGAGCAATTCCAACCATTTGCTGTCAAAAGCAAAGTTAAATGGAACAATCAGCCTTTCTTATGTTACAGCTTGAGCATAAAAGTGCTGGAGTGAACTGTGTGAAACCTGTCTGGGTATCACTAAAGCTTAAATATGAACCCAATACAATGCAACGCAGTCATACGAGCATATGATCGCACCGCTCTGAATTACCTGGTCTCTGGGTTATATCCTAAAATGTAGAAAAAGGAGTCGATTCGTGGTTTGAACTCCCGGGCAGCGAATATGTCAGAGAAGTGGGCAATGTTACATTTCCCCCTGCGAAAGAAGAAAGACAAACACAAATTAGTCATCTACATGTACATGCACATTACTGTTACTACATTAAGCATGCCTTAAAGCAAACACATCTGGGTGGGCGAGCTACGTGTGATCAGTCACTTTGAGGCAGGCTGAGCTTCACTGACTGAGGAACGCAGGGCTCTCCATTCAGAGAGTCAGCTTTATAGACAGCGTACCTTTGTATCTTTTCATCCTGACCATCAAACAAGTGGCAACAGATAGCATACAGGACCCCCACACACACATACACACACACACACACGCTTGGAAACACTAACCAGAGCGAGCGTCTCCTACAATCTGTGTCTTGACACTGGCTCACATCGTGTCGCATGTCTTTGCCTTGCGTTTACAGCCCGGGCCTATCAAAATAACAGCCATCGCTGTGGTTTTGGGGGCTCGGCACAGACACAATACCTTTCTCAGAAGATGAAAGGAACGAAGGTCTCAAAAGCAGGTTACACCATGCTCCCGGAATTTGTGGAGTTTATCGAAAGCCCTGTAATAAGTCAAATCAAAGGGCTCTCTGTGCAGCAGAAGTTGCAGCTAATTTGCCCTGAAATCAGTGGTTCAGAGCTGTGGCTTTGTGTGTGCTTCTCTATGCTGCCTCCAGATGGTTTGAGTTAAAGGGATGGAAAGGAAGAGCGTAGGGGGAAAGTAAACGGGGGAAAATGAATCAAATAAGGGAAAAAAAAAAAAAAAATTAAAATAAAAATACAAGAAGAGATCTACTTTCAAATAAAGATGCATGCGTCTCTGCCCTGCTCTTCCGAAGCTTCACTATGGAAAAGAAAAGCGTGATAGTTTTCAGCCACGGCTCGCACGCATAATCATTTCACAAAACGCTACGCTGAACGACTTAAATCCAATTTTCTGACTTGAAATGCTTTAGGCACCACTAAGCATGACTGCACCACAGCAGGAGAAAGCAGACATGAATCATCTCTGGCTGCGATTATTCAGCAGGTGCGTTACCTGAGGGCCGCCGTGTGGTAGGTGTCCACATAGTCCGAAATGAAGAGCTCTCTGCTTTTAACCACAGGGTCAGTAATGACCAGCTCCCGACCTGAGTCTACAGAGAGGGAGGGAGAGGGAGAGGGAGAGAGAGAGAGAGAGAGAGAGAGAGAGAGAGAGAGAGAGAGAGAGAGAGAGAGAGAGAGAGAGAGAGAGAGAGAGAGAGAGAGAGAGAGAGAGAGAGAGAGAGAGAGAGAGAGAGAGAGAGAGAGAGAGGGAGAGAGAGAGAGAGGGAGAGAGAGAGAGAGAGAGAGCTCGTCAGAGAGGAAGTCGGACCAGGAGGGTCGCTCATAAACACATTCAGAGCAATCCAGACCAGAAAGCAAAGGAAAGACATTCAGTCAAAGTAATACAGTGCTGGAAACGGTTTACTTGATTTGAAAGCAAACATGAGCCGTTTAATCATCTTAGAAGAACTGCCTCTAAAAAAACAATCAAAATAAGACCCCAACAGTTGATTTGAGCTGGTACAGATACTGACTGTAACAAACAAGGAGGCTGATAACTGATAGATGCGGCTGATATTCATAAACTATATAGTCTATAGATTGAAATTAATACAAAATCCAACAGTACTGGAACCTGAAGTCACTGAAATACTAGCACTGATCATCTAAACGGTATAAATGTATAACGCTTGGAGTTTTCAGAGGGATAGCAGTTTTCAGAAAGGATAGCAAATAAGAAATATAAAATATATAAAATAATAAACAACTCTCCTCAAAAATGTGTAATACAATAACAATTTTCCTGAAAAGTCATTATTAATATGAATAAAGTTAATATAATAAGTTTAATATAAACGTTTTAAAACAATAAAAATGAAAAACAGCAATTAAATAAATAGTATCCAAATATCAAGCACATCTACAAATCTAAAGATCACAAGAGACAGGTTCTGATTTAATTAATAATAATAATAATAATAATAATAATATTTATCATCATCTTGTCTATTACAATAAAGTCTTCAGTCTCTATAATATTATTTTTGGCAAAACAAACACATTTATCCCATAAAAAGTTTTTTATTGGCAAGAATAAAATGTCAGAATTCTAATTAGTCTAATTCTAATGATGAATATCAGTTATTACTTAGATTACACAACGGTAAATACACCGCCCCCTCTGAACGCCTGACACAAATGAGCCTAATTTTCTTTTTTATCTAGCTGACAGGTCCTCACTCTTCAGATTTTTATAGAATCTCAGTCTGGAAGCAGAAAATCCTGCGAAGTAAAGTAACTACAGATACAATGATGAAGAAATAACAATAAAAAAAAGCTTTTAAATGACATGCGCTTCCCAGAATCCGTGAGTGGATATAGGCGTGAGAACGAAGCTGCTGAACTGTGACATGTATTTCAACAGAAAGATCAATACCTGAGTCTAATATAGGGCAGGAAGAGGCATCTCAGACAAAAGGCTCATTACGTTTCCCCTGGAAATGTTACGTCTTGCTCCTGAAAAGCCTACACTGAAAAACATTGCCGGGGCAAATCCATAACCACTGTGCTTTGGTGAGTGTCTGTTAACCCGCCGCGATATCTTCAAGTGGCGACGGCTGCCACGTCAGACTGAAGACTGTAGCGGGAGGGGGAGGTGGTGTCTGCCAGGCTGGCAGGAACGCAGAACACTTGGCTGTTTTATTAGAGCGTACCGCAAATCAAAGCAGCCCCAGCGCAGAGCCAGGCAGGACCCCCCCCCCCCGCCACCACCCCTCGAGTCTGTTATTACTGCTTGATGTAGGCATTGGCTCCAGATTCGCGGCTGATGTGCCAGGTGACCAGGAGATGGCGAGGCACATGACGCTCAAAGTTATTTGCACTTCACAGCCCCGCTGTCTTGTTTGAAGGAGCGTTACCAGGGAAACAAGGGCGGAGAAGTGTTTTTGCAACCGCCTCCTCTTTTATTTGAGATGCCATTTACCGGGATGTCTTACACACTGCTTGGCACGGCGAAACAAAATAGCAGACCCCGCCACTTAGTTCACATTTAACATGAGTTAGTTGCTCCGGCACTTAGTTCACATTCTAGATGAGCTGTCTGGCTAAAAGGGAACACAGTCATACATACCGTTCTCGTTGTTGCGGTCCTGTACTAGGTGCTGGTAGACAGAGTCAGGTACCTCGGACTGGCGGTAATACCATTTCACACTCATTAACAGATGGTCCCGTTTACTCTGCAAGGAAAAGGAGGGGGGGGAGAAAAAAGTAAGCCTCCAATAAAATAAACAGACATTTGTTTGTTAACAGCGTCACAAATTGGCCACTTGGCAAACGCTAGGCCTGTGCTGCATGTGCCTTTATGATTCTCTCATTCTGTGCCAAAAGCCCTGAATGGAACAAAGTCAATTAAAAAGGGATTGAAAGCATTTAATTCTTTAATAAAGTAAACAGAAAGACAATAGTGGTTTTGGACGAGGAGATGAGGAAGAAAGAAATCTGGGCACGGAGAAGGGAGGCGCTCAAAGGCTGAAACGCCGGCCCCCCATTCCAAGTATATGATAGATTAACTCCTAAATACAACTCCAGACGCACATCTGTAAGGAATAAATCCAGCTCCATCCGGCCAAGCACGTCACACACAGCTTCCTTCTCTCCCTCTTTCTCTCTCTCTCTCTCTCTCTGCTGCACTTTGAACTCTGCCACCCGCTGTCCGTTCGAGGGACTGCACGCAGTGCCGCCCCTTGAAGTGCGCCGAACGCACCAGCAAGTGGCAGCACTGAGTCGCGGAGCCCACCCAGAGGCGATGTGCTTTTCAAGCGAAGGGGACAGGATGAGGGAAGAAAAGGGCAAAACACTGTTTTTATTCCCTGACATGAAATATTTATTATCCCTTCACACAAACCCAACTGACCATTCAAACGCTTTAAAAGAACATTAAAGAAGCCGCAGCTCAGCAGAAGGCGGGCGACGGGGGCCACCGGAGCAGCAGCCAGAAATCACAGCCATCTTTAACGTGACTATAGATTACCACGTCGCCCGCAAAAAAGCTGAGCGTGCCACAGCGCCAGCCCGCTGGACGAAGAAAAAAAAAAAAACATCCTGGGTGGATCAGAGAAGCCAAGAGCCTGTCCCACCCCCACCTTTTCAGACCGCCTCACTCAGCACAGGCTGCGTTTTTGCGTCCGCTGCTGCTGCAGCAGCCGCAGCAGAGAGCAGAGTGAGCTCATTGTTGAGAAATTCTAAGGCCTCTGCTACCTTTCATGGGGTTTAGAGGAACGAGTGTTAAATGCGTGCTTGTAACAGTATATTTCCACCACCTGGGCCTGCGCTGAGCGGAACAAGACGCTACAAAGTCCTGTACAGCACCGTATTCAGTCCCAAACCTTCTTTGCATACAGGAAAACACAAAGAACACAGCCAGGCCATTTTTTCAGTGGAAGCCGAAGCAGCAGTTTTAAACCTCTGGAGGAAAAAAAACCTCTATTTAAAAAAAAAGCCAGGAAAGACCTACAGCCCTGCTTTTAATTCCTATCCGTGAGGCTGAAATGTAGTCCATTCAGATGAGATTAAAGCCAGTTCTCTCTAAGTCTGGGTCAATTCTCTGTGTCATCGCGGGCGCTGCCAGAGCTTGTTACAGTGCAGATATGGAGACAACCAGAGCTTCTCTAGAGGATTCGCAGTAACGTAGGGTAGAGCTTTCTCGTGAACTGCCTAGCCCAGTTCAGAGATATCTCAGCACTGATAAAGCCCAGATTTATAGCGTAGGGAGGCTCTTCCTCTTTCGCTTACGAGCAGACTATCATGGCCAGGCTGAGAAAGTAAAGTCTGCTTCGGGAGGTTCATACTCGTGAATCCCCAACACACCCAAATTCCTTCTGCGCAAGCATGGTGGTAATTTTACAGAATTCTGTTCTAGTTTATTTTATATATATATATATATATATATATATATATATATATATATATATAATGTAATTTGTAAAGAAAAAAATAACAGATACCATCGACTGGAAATGTTCAGAAATGTTTTAACTGAACAGAAATATTAACCAGGCCTACAGCAAAGACAAAATCAAACACTTAATCAATTAATTAATTAATGACCATCCTCACTCGTCTGCACTGACCATAACAAACACATTCAAACAGTCTGAGCAGCAGCAGATAAACAGTAAACATAACCACATGGAGCTATTTCATAGTTTCTATAAGGGGCATTAAACAAGCCCTTTACAATCAAGTATCAAGAGTATGTATGACAAAGAAGCTTCTCCACTACAGGTTTAATAGCAGTATAAATCATATCTCACTATTTATAAAGAAAACAAGAAAACAAGAAAACAACGCAAGCAGGAAAGAAAGTCCCCTCTAGCACGCTAGCAGCATGTGTAGCAAGCTTCTGGGAATATAAAACATTTCACAAATGACAAAGTGGACAGGAAAACCAAACAATTCTCATTATTAGAGAAAATATTAGGTGATAAAAAAAAGAAATGTATCCCATTATCAGTAATAACTTTTCAAAAACTCAATACATCCAAATACATTACTAATGGCTATACAGCATTATGAAATACATCTACTAAACTATCCTCAGCTTTCAGCTTTTTGCTTTTAGGAAAGTGTGTTTTTTTTAAATCTTGGTCCAAAAAAAAACAAATACACAAATAAGAAAAATGAAAATAACTAGCGATAAGTAACGATATGCAAACATCCACGGAGCTCACCTTGTGGAAAAGAAGAAGAAGAAAAAAAAAGGTTCGCACACCACACGAAACTAAACGAAGCTGAAACCTGTGACCTTTCTTTTAGCCCATCTTCCAGTGGAAATGACTGTTTCATTATTAAACCCTAATTATGCTTTCATGTTGCACACAGAGCAGATCACCGCGCAGAATCAAATTATCAAGATAAGCACTCTCAGCCAGACAGGAAGGAGAATGGAAGCAGCAGCGAGCAGCCCATTACAATTACAAAGCTGAATTGATTAGTGACATTCCAAACTGCACGCGCTGCTGCGGCTCTTTCTCCCGGCGCTGTGGGCTCTCCGCACCCTCGTCAACACACAGCCTCTCTGCAGAGCGCGCACGGCTGATTTAAGGCTACCTTACAAACCTGAGGTTGGGGGGGTCCCACTAAAAAGGAGCCTTTTTTTAATATACCCACTTTTACTGGAAGCAGCCAGGCCAGTCTGCGCCCAGTCTGCCTCAGTAGCCCCATTCACTGCAGGAAATAAATCTGAGCTTCATACTTTCGGCAAGGGCACAATGGCAGGCGCTTGAGCCCCGGTGGTGCCTCTGAGGTGGGGTGTGCGGGGGGGGTCACAGAGTGGAGGCATTCCTGAGAGGAGTTGAAGGGGTTTCGGGCACAGGGACACAAGGTAGCAGCCCCTCCAACCCTCCTGCATGTTCACTCCCTCGCTCTCTAATGGCCGTGCTGCCCTCTTTGTCTGAGCATCGAGCTCCGAACCTGGGATTCGCACGTTGGTGCCAGAGAGGAATTATCCCCCTCAACCCACTCTTGCACACTTATTCCGTCTGCCCTTCCCTCTCTTTCACTGCCACACGCACACACACACACACACACACACACGACTAGCGGCGTGCGATATTGTAAAAATGAACCACAGCAATTCTCAAAGGCACCTTAACCAATACACAACACACTCTTAACCCTCTAAGGCCAACAGAAAAGGGCTTTTATGGACTCTCTCGTGTTAAATAGCATGGTTTCTCAGTACTGCAGCTCATCATTACTCTGACCAAACACATCAAATAAGCGTTCACTGACCAGAGTTCTCGCACACAAAAAACCAAATGCATCCAACAGCAGAAGAAGCCTTACGCATGTTTTATACAGTCATAGCTGATGTGCTGAATTAAAAAGATGATTTTACTATTGCCTACAAGGATGTGCTAACATGACAAGCACTCAGGTGGCAAATTATAGCTTTCTATTCTATTAACTTTCTTTTTTTTTGCCTAAAAACTGGACCCATCCGGATCTCTATGTTTAAAAATAAAGGTGTCAAACACTCTGCACAAAAGCCTGCATGTTAGAACAGAGTTTGAGTTATAGTAGATGGACAGATCTACCACAACTCTGCATCCTGTTTCCTAAAAACAATTCCCAACAGAGGTGTAACTGTGAAGAACCTTTCTGAATGTTTAAAGAAAGTCCTAAGCCAATTCATATTTTTATAGAACCACATGTATGTTTAGGAACCTTTATTTTCATGAAGCTTAACAGGTTCAGAATAGCAAAACTTAAGAAACACTGAAAAGCAGAGCACAACAGTTTATTTATTCACCATATGGAAAGGCAGAGAGGAAATATTATTTATTATAAATACATAACAAGAGAACAACCT
This sequence comes from Megaleporinus macrocephalus, assembly GCA_021613375.1. Classification (NCBI taxonomy): domain Eukaryota; kingdom Metazoa; phylum Chordata; class Actinopteri; order Characiformes; family Anostomidae; genus Megaleporinus; species Megaleporinus macrocephalus. Next base: position 28,488,339 of record CM038718.1, on the reverse strand, counting down.
TCTGTGCAAGCATGGCCGCACTACAGTCACACAATCTCAGAAATGGCAACTTTACAGAATTTATTCTATTTTACTCGTAATCTGGAATTTGTAAAGAAAAAAAACAGATACTGAAATTACATCTACTGGAAACAGAAACAGCAATATGAACCAGGTCTGAAGCAAAGTCAAAATCAAATAATTAATTTAAATGGTAATGAAAATGAGGTATAGTCATTACAGCGGTTCGTATCCTCACTTGTCTGCACTGACCATAACAGACGCATTCAAACAGTCTGAGCTGCAGCAGATAAACAGTGAACATAACCACATAGAGCTATTCCACAGTTTTTGTAAGGGCCATTATAATAAACAAGCCATATACAATCAATTATCAAGACAAAAAAGCTGCTCCACTACAGGTTTAATAGCAGTAGAAATCATATCCCACTATTTATAATGAACACAGGGAAACAACACAAGCAGGAAAGAAAGTTAGCTCTAGCACGCTAGCAGCTCAACAGCTTTTATGTAGCTCAACACAATTTTTTGTTGAGGTTCAAAACAGCAAAACTGAAGAAACACTGAAAAACAGAGTATAATGATTTTTCTATTTATTCACCATATGGAGGAGCAGAAGGGCAATCTTATTATCAGTAAAAATAAATAAATAAATAAATAAATAAATAAATAAATAACAGAATGACGAGTTAACACCAAATCAGTGCCATTCAGGGTACAAATGCTGTCATTATCCTCCTAGGTACGTCTCCAGTATGCTTACAGTATGCTAACAACTGGACCAGTGTTAGTTTTTGGGGCACTGGTTAAATACACATCTAAAAAAATCCATTCGTCTGGAAACATGAACACCGTGAAAATGTGCAATATGCATGATTTTCAGTTTAAAACATCTCAGAATTACCTAAAACTATGAACAGAATGTGAAGAAGTAACAGTTTTGACAGCCTGTCAAAGACGTGTATTGTGTTGCAGAGATCTACTGAAGCATGTTAACCTGCTAACCCCAGCCTGTCCTCTCTCCTAACACCACTTCGTACCTTAAGAGGCGATAGAGTTACTGCAGCACTGGAGCCAAACAAGGCCGTGCACAATAGGACGACTGGGGAACTGAAGTTTCAAAGCTTTTTCTTTGCAGCTAGACCAGGTTGTTGATTGCATACACTCAGTTGCTCTAAACCTCTCCTTTTCTTAGGAAGCGTGCAAACAGCCTAGAAAATGCTGACGATACCTGTAATACGCTTGCAACACACATATCACTATATAATTTATTACTATACCCGCCACGTCACCTCACCATACCACACAGTCTAATGGCAGGGAGGGAGAGAAGAAAAGAAAGGGAGCAACACAGTAGCAAAGGAAAGGGCGAAGAGGAGGACAGCATGAGCACATGGGGGAGGGAGAGGGAGCAGGAGACACAGAATGAGCAGTAATTACAGAACAGCCATGCTAAGTCCAGTGAGAGTGCAGGAGAGGTTAGTGCTCTCTGGAGGCTTGGCCAGGCTCAGCTGCAGAGCTGGGCTTTTACAGGCCAGGCTGGGTATGCAGGGCTGCAGGGCCAGCGGAGCAGGGGGTGCTTTTTACAGGGCAGTTAGCGGAGCAGTGCTGCCTGAACACAATGACACCCATTTGCTCTCAAACCATAAAACACAAAATGCGGGTCTATCAAAAAAAAAAAAAAAAAAAAAAAAAAAAAAAAAAAATAGAAACCACATACGTGCTGCAACACAGCCCCACAGAAACTAACCATTCAGACTAACCATCCAGTTCCTCTTTTTCCCACCACTGTTCAAAGTTCCATCTGTGCGACTATTACTTCTACGATGCAGTCGAACAAGAAAAGCCATATTGCCTTAGATGCTCCGCCCACAGAGAGTCTTCTATCTATTCCCACAACTGTCAGGACGGTGTTGCTTTCTGAACCTGGTGAGTCAACAGATTTGTTTGATGTGGGTTGTTTTTAGGTTTCAGTCCCTTTCTGAAAAATCACCTTCCCCTACAACGGCGGTCTGTGATACCGATCACTCAGAAAAACTGCCTTTTCAAACGTAGGTGGTTTTTGGTCAAGTTGACTCACAAAAATAGACCAGACTCTCTGACGAAACGACAGAAGCTTAGCTGGCGAGACAGTGCTGCCCCAGGGCTTCATGTACTTAAGTGCATTCTTTGGAACAACCATATGCATCACACTAAAGGCTCATGTATACTCAACGTTAAATACAGATACGGATACGCGTGGAGCTTTCTGTCTGTACTCTGAGTTCTCAGTAGTAGGCGAACGGTACCCGGATGACCTACTGAATCGCAGCTATTTTTATGTATGCGAATGCAGCACACTGTGCAATCCCATGATTCACCTGGAACCACGGGTGAATTCAAAGTGAAAATTGGTGGAAAGTGGTACGTCAGCTGTGTGTATGTAGCTATGGCTAGTGAACTGCTGCTGCAGAAGTTAGCGCTACTTCTGAGGTAGAAAATGACTAAATTCCTCCTTCTCTGAGCTACAGCTCGACATCGTGAGAGTACATACTTAGACAGAAATGCAGGTCCGTGTCACAAAACGTATCTAAATCTGTCAGTAAACTAGGGCTGTGTATTGGCAAGAACCTGGCGATTCAATATATCGTGATATATTGCGATATTGCAAGCAACGTGATATATCGTGATTTTTCAAATCTTACTTTTAAAAACATACCACTATATGAACAGGTTTATTAATGTTTACTATAGCACTGCACCCTTGTGCAGCTTGTTAATGTTGGAGTGGAGTTGAAAATTGATTACAACACCGCCATCTAGTGGTCAGAGGTTTAAACACAACACACAATGATTCACTGTCTGCCAGGAATCTGTGTATTGGTACTGTGTTTTTGAGAATCGATACAGTATCACCAAACAAAATATCCCGATATTCGATATTTCAATATTTTCTTACACCCCTACAGTAAACGGTGTTGGTTTGAGGTCTTGTGTCATAGAATGCTGGCAATATGGCGGACGTAGTACATCCGAGCTTGTGTAGCTACTAAAACTCGTCTACTGATATTACCTACTATTCTGCCGCTCGAGCAACACGCACTGACTAATCTAGTACCTACTGACTAGTAGGTGATTTCGGACGCACCCATAGCTTTTGAGATAAATACAGAACTACGAGCTCCTCCACCGCTGCCATGTTTGATTTACTCCAAACTGCCCTCTACTGGAAGTGTTGCTCAACAACCATGTCAACAGAGCTGAAGCAGAGAGTCTGTGAGCAGTGACTGTTATATCACTCGAAACACTTCCACAACATTAACAGCACCCAAGCAAGACAGAGCTTTTCCTGAAGTAGATATAAAATAAAAAACTGAAATTGTTACCTCATATTCCACCCAAAGATAACGTTTTTATGGTATTTTCAATGTTGTCAGCATGTACAGCAGCTTTGATACTCCAAAAGAAAGGTATAAAATACAAAGCAGTGTTAGCATGAAGCGATTTTGAGGAGACTCCCAGCTAGCGAAACAATACGCCAGCAGCTGGAGCTCCACCGGGGAGCTCTCGCTCTAATAATAACAACAACAAGCACCGCAACTGTGGCACACGTCGCATTCTTGAGCATAGAGGTGTGAGGGCAATTAATTGGTGGTGTGAATTAAAGAGAATCACGTTCAAAACGCGCTGCTGAGTAACGGCTTGCTGGCGTGAAGACTGATGAGAACAGACAAGACGACGGGGGAGACGTGGTTGTAATGAGAGGAACACTGACTGTAGGTAAGATGATGAGAACTGGGCAGGAGTGTCACAGGGCCAGGACCTGAAAGGAAACTGCATTGCCCTATTCATCTTTGTAAAAGTGCGTTCCTGCCCCGGCTGTGACTGACGCTGACCCTACCTGGCTGCTGGCTGAGTGCTGGCTGACATTTCACACAGCTAGTGCTGCTGTCTGTTTAGTGTAATCATTAAACATGGTCGCCGCAGCAGCAGCAGCAACTCCTCTGGCAGGTCTCATCTGTTAACGTGGACCACTCGGCAGGGTCACGTGACGCCCACATTAACAGGAGGGCCTCTCTCTCTCTCTCTCTCTCTCACACCATATACAAACACACACTGTCAGCCCCCGGCTAAGCAAAACCAGACCCTGCCTGTGAGCATTAACAGGAAATATGGGTTTATTTTCAGAGCGTTTACATTTCTGGTTCTCTTTCGCAGCCCGGATCCAAACTCTACAGCGCTCTCGGAGGCTCTGGTTTCAGAGTGCGGCTGCCGGAACAAGCCAGGATCTCCCACTTCCTGAAGAAGGTGGTGGCCGGGGAAGGACTGGAAAGCCTTGTAAAGGCCAGCGGTAGAGGAGAGCACACGCTGGGCCCTCATCATGTTGCAGTGAAAGCATGCGAGGAATCTGAAAGGCTTAAACACAGGGTCACGGGCACTCAGTCACGAACTGAACCTGAGGAGACAATGTAGCTTGTTCTGACTGGGGAGAAGGTGGTCTCGATACCAGATGTTTTGATTCCGATACCAAGTTTAGAATAAGGGTCTAAATGTAATGATTGCAGTATTGGGGATATTTGTTTGATTTACTTTGTTCATTTACTGCTAATGTTGTTTAAAATCTTGTGCTGTTTCATTTGAGCTCTTTAAAAATGGTAATAAACCAGTTTCGACCATGTTTTATGGCTTGCATGCGCTTATAACTATATGTAGCCCTGTCTGGCCCCGGCCCTCTGAAAGGTGCTCGGCAATTGGAATCGGCCTCAAAAACACTGATCGGTCCATCTCTAATTAAAATGCTTAACAGCAAAAGGATGCTATAGCAAACACTTCAATGACTTCCGTTAACACGAAGCTACTTAAAATGATGACTAACGGTCCCCAAACGGAAATGAACGTTACACTTCCTCTTAAAGCCAACTCTTTACTGTCTATATCTTTAATATCTATACTGGATATAGATATTATAGGGGGGGCAGTCGTGGGCTGAAGGTTAGGGATCCGGTCTTGTGACCGGAAGGTCGCCGGTTCGATCCCTGGGACCGGCAAGTCATGACTGTAGTGCCCTTGGGCAAGGCACCTAACCCCAACTGCTCCCCGGGCGCCGTGGATAAGGGCTGCCCACCGCTCCGGGCACGTGTGCTCACCGCCCCCTAGTGTGTATGTTCACTAGTGTGTGTATATGTGGGTGTTTCACTGCACGGATGGGTTAAATGCGGAGGTCAAATTCCGCTGTGTGTAAACACATGTGGCTAATCGTACGTCGTACGTCGTACGTCGTCGTACGTTGATAATTTTGATAATTTAATATCTATACTGGATATCGTCATCAACCCAAAATTCCCAACTGGTACAACCACACTGTACTGTTAAAAAAAGCATTATCCCTTTAAAAACCCAGGCTTTCTGTGTACTAGGGCTTATTATCTAGTAACTAAATGGGATACAATGTAAACCGGCTTAGTTACATTTAGGTTTTAAAAGTATGTAGTACAACTTTGGACCCACCGGTGTGGTTAATCTACACTCATTCATGCTTTTTGTACACTTACCCTTAATCTGCAAGACCAACTAAGAATAATATGGCCAACCTACAATCTTTACAATGCTTTTTTCCTTTACATGATGCTCATTTTCTTTAAACAGGCTACTTGTTTACAGTCGCTGAGGTTCAAGTTAGGGTTAGGCTTGGAAAATATGTAACACGTTGGTGCTCACATATATGTAACAAAAATGGGACACGTCCTGACAAGGTACTAAACCAAACACGAGAGAGACTCCAGCAGCCTCTTTGTTGCACTGGTGGCATCAGGAGGACAGATCTGAGCTAATCTGCTCTCCAAACATATGATTAGTGAGGAGTGAGCAGGCAGGAAGACTCTTACACATGATGGATGTGGCTCAGACTCCGCTTCCTCCCAACGCTCGCTGACTGACTCGCAGATATACACCAGTCACTGTGTGACACACAGCAGAATAAAGCTCTTCCATGTGCGCCCTAGTGCACAATGCATCACCCAGCTGCGTGTGTGCAAGTGTGGGTGTGCGTGTGAGCGAGGAAAAACATTCCCACACTCTCTTCTAGCAGCACTGTTCCGCAAAAGAGCGGGGCAAAGAAAGGCGTACACACATTCATATACACACACACTTACAACCCAGTGTGCTGGAATAGTCTGAAATAAACAAGAGCTGTGAAGCAACACTGGAAAAAAAAAAAAAAGAAGAAATAAAATAGTGTGAAGCTAGTAGAGTACAAAAGAGTCTAGAGCATCCAAACATCATGTTCATTTTATTTGCCATAGTCTGTTTTATTTAATACTTGTATTTAAATATACAGTGAAGCACTCGGAGCTGCAGTTTTATGTATGAAAGGCCGATACATCAATATCCCCATCTTATTTACCATGTTTTGGGGAACGCACATGAATGATCAAAACTAAGGGTGAATCCTACGTATGTTTATTATTTATAGCTTGCTTTCAGTTTTATGAGGACTCACTTTGCATAAGGACACGCTAGATTGCAGTCTTAGTTTTAAATAAAATTTGTATTCAATCTGTGTAGTATATAATAAGAACTCTACACTGTCAATGAGTAGTTAATGGATTGTAGTGCATAGGTCAGGGAGGTATAAAAAAAAAAAAAGAGGCCCCTATGATGGCACCACTACATATACACAACTGTAAGTTTTCATTTTGAATAGAAAATAGAAAAGCAAGCTCTATGAGAGAACTGTGATAAGTGAGAAGCCAACTTAGAAGCCACTATAGATCTCAAAAGATGTAGAGCTATCAAGAAGCCACTACTGGGGAAAACAGACACAGGAGAAGACTGTTTTTTCCTGACGTTGGAAAATGAATGACTTGCAGCTGCTTTGACTGAAAATTCAATAAATGAAAAGGTGGTCTCTGACTTTTACACCACAGAAAACTCAAGTTAAATCTTGACCTCAGCGCTTATCAGTCCTTTCTTAGCTTGGGCTGCTCTGTAGAGCAATAGCACTGCCCTACCTCTAGCAGGCTCAAACTAATAATGGTAAACAAGTGTTGATGACATGTTTCCTCCCTGCAAGAGCCTGTGTACAGATTACTCCTCCTCCACCCGTCAACAAGAACAAATGGAGAGAGGATGGGAGGAGAAAAAGAGAGGAGGAGGAGGAGGGGGGGGTAGTCACAGCTGTGATGGCGGCACAGTCAGGACCTTTATGCTGCTCAACATAGGGCGTCTCTCTCTCTCTCTCTCTCTCCTATTTAGATATTAAATCTCCACTCACTTTGAACACAGTCTGCCCATCTGTCAGCCCCACTCTATATTGGATTTGATGAGCATTAGGCAGTTCAAAGTGAGAGATTTGCAGTGTAACAAAACCAGGATACAATACACACACAAACACACACACACAGTCCAACCATGCCACAAGCACGGTCCTAATTGAATCTCATGGTACCGTCCACCCTCTTACGCATGTGAGTGAGAGACGCAGATCTGATGTCACTCGGTCTGGATATGAATAGTCCACAAAGTCGATTAGCCGTCAACTATGTTGATTATCGAGGTTTGGGGGTGGTGGGGGCACTGGGGTGGCAGATCAGAATACCTTTTACTTAAAAGCAGCCAACATTGCTCTATTAGTCACACGACACTCTTCAAAAGGGGTAGAACAATTGAAGAAAAAACACATTGTGGTCAGCTGTTCTTAATACAAATATATTGTCTAAAGACATGATAGCATTGGCTGACAATAGCAAGCTACTGTGTATCTCACACTTAGTAGAAGATAATCTAATTTGGTTCATATATATCTGTTTGGTCTGTTAAACAATTCAATTTGGAGTGTTCGTGTTGAGCTGTGTGTATTGTTACACTGCAAATCTCTCACTCTGAACTACCTGCTCTTCAAATACAATGTGGGGCCAAGACTGGCAATGTGTTCAGAATATTATATATATATATATATATATATAAATATAATATTCTATATTCTATATAATATTACTGCTCAAAAGTTTAGGTTCACAGTGAAAATGAAGTAACCTTCCTTCCTTAACACAACAATGGACTGACGGGTCTCTAAAGTAAGTTGTTTCTTTCTGGTCATTTTGAGTCGGTCAGCAAGCAAACAACTGCTGATGCTTCAGATACTAAACTAACCTAGAATGTTGTTCCCTTTTATACTCACTTATTAGTAGAATGTTTTTCAGCTGTGCATCACAACTGAGCAAGAGTGTCCTAACAACCAGTTACCCCAATAACATCCTTAACTTGGATTGGCGGCCGTACCAGGAGATTTAGACAGAGCACTGAGAATTACTGATAATAGGACTATATGCAAAATAAGCCTCTATACAAAAATAGACTTAAATACAAACATTTATATTCTTTAAAATCATCTGATACACTTAAATTAATTGTGAAATGGACAATATTGTTTATGAATTGCATGATATTAATTCTAAAGTGATCCTAAACTTTTGAGAGGTAGTGTGTGCGCATATATTTATATATATATATATATATATATATACATATACATATATACACACACACACACACACACACACACACACACACACACACACACACACACCTGCATTTGTCAGTCTACATTTTTCTGTAATGCTATGCTAAGCCAGGTAGATGCTGAGTCCACATTTTAAACATGTTTAGCATCGGCACCTATGTACATGAAAATGATTTAATACCAGCAGTGACCACAGGTCTCATAATAAAAAAATGAGGGCTTTAACGAAGCTGTCTTGTGGCCCCTTTGATGGCAGACCAAGTGAGAACCTTGCTCGGCAATGTTCACGATAAACAATCATTAAAACAGAAAGCAATACATCACAAGAAAGCATAGGGGGCGATGTGCCTTCTGTTCTCTTGCTGCACCATTAAAGAAGAAACACTTGCAGCACAGACAGAAGTGAACGATGACAAAAGCAGAGGAACCCACAGAAGATGTAACGGTTTGATTAGCCAGCCAAACACAAGTCGATGGATTAATCGATTAGCGAGATGATCATTATTTGCAGCCCCAGATGTCCCCGCGCACTCCTGTCCCCCCGGCAGCAGAGGGCTGTTCCTCGCGCGTGAAAATAATGCTAATTAAGACGTGCTTGCTACGGTTGCGGAGTGGCATCAGACCTGCCACTCTAATCGTATGCAACACCACAGCAACACTTCAAACGTTTAAGAGCCAGCGCACTTCACATAATCACTCTCTCTGCCTCTGCGCTTTCCTCCAGCGGGACGGCCGGGGTGATGCTGGAGACGAGGAGAGGCGCTCTAATGCCCGCTGTGGTGTGTTTGCTTGCACCGAACAGCAGGTGTGTGTGGGCTCTTGCACACCAACCACCCCCCTACCCTTCATACCACCCTCTCTTTCTTTCTCTCTTCGTTACGCTTTCTTTCTCCACCTCTCATTCTCTCCTCCTCCTTTCAGACAGCCCCCCCGTACCACACACACACACACACACACACACACACACCTCACCGGGCGCTCAAACACTTAACAGTTAATGACTGAAACGCTGAAGGCTGGAAATGAAGGGGGGGTTGGGGGGTGGGGGGTCGGAGCGAAAGATGATTGACAGCAGTCTCCAGGCAACGAGGGGCTGAGGGACAATGTTAATATTTAAAGTGGCTTGTTATTGTGTTGCAATGCAGACGCAACAATGTTTTTCTTAACAATGACACTGATGCTAGGCTACAGCGCTATTGTGTGGATTCTGTGCAATAGATACTTGATAAGGCAAACAATAATCATGTGTAAATATTATTTCAATGAGAGCTAAACGAGAAGTCATTATGTCAGGGCTGCGAAAACATACAAGTGGGAGCTAAAACAGAGATAAAAGGTGGACAGGCTGATAAGGAGATCTCCACATTGTTTCTAGGGAAGGCTAAAAATGGACTTCTTATCACTCTCCAGCAGCATTCTCTCTCTCATGGCTGAGGTAGTGTGCACTTCCTCTGCTGTTGGGTAACACACAGAAGTAGGAATAGATCTGTTTCTCAATGGGACCATCAACAGCATCAGCCTCAAACAACAGGGGCGCCACATCCTCTCCACTTACCAAAACGTGTGCAACCACAGAGGACAGTAAACAAGCGTCCAGCCAGCAAACTCTAGATCATATGGGCTGCTTGACCACCCAAAATGAGTGTGAGACTGTGGTGCTCAACTGTATTTTTGTCACAACCTTCATTAAATAATTCAAGTTGAGTCCTGGGGGGCTAAATGCAATGTTTTTGGTGGGTTTAGGGCCAAAAAATACAAAACAGCATTCAAACACACCACATTGTAGGTTTCAGAGTTTGAAACTGTGTTTAACTTCACAACAGTATTTTGCTAGTAAAAACAGAAATAAGAATTTGATCAATTGTTTATTGTATATAGTAGGGGTGGGCGATATGGCCCTACAATAATATCACGATATTTCATGGTATTTTTGCAATAATGATACTCTTGGCGATATGACAAAACATTGAATTAAAAAAAATATTTCAAGAACACACTACTGCAACAAAATGAAAATATTTTTTTATTATTGCATACGATATGATATGGTACACCCCTAACTAAGACATTAAGAAATACAGGAATTTATCAGATCCAGAATGTCACAATACTAAATAATGCACTCCAAATATCTCCATATAGCCAGGACTGAAGGAAAGTGAATGATACTGGACAGATCAAATCTGTCTCTAGTAGATATATAATGTGTAATGAGAAAAGTGTGAATTTTTCTTTTGCTAAAAACAGTAAAAGTAGTACCCTGATGTGATCATTAGGGATGGGTGATATGGCACGATATTCCAGGGTATGTCATCGTTCACAATATTCAAAAACGTTGGCGGTATTATTGTGTACGGTACGATATAGCACACCCCTAATATAAAGTATGTTTGTTCCCTCACTGGGGCTAAGGAAAACTTTGCAGTGGGCTAAAATAAGGCCACATTTTAGACAGCCTTGCACTGCAGTCTACATCACAATGAGTTTCCAGTTTACAATGATAAGGCACTAGGGTTGAGAATCGAACTCTGTACTTTCAAGGGTACCAACTGAATTACGCCAGAGTACTTATTCATGTGAAATCAGTCAGAGCCAAATTACAGCTGTAGCCCAAAATCATCAGGGCAAAGGGGAGCTGAAAGCGGATTGAACCTGAACCTGATTCAGACAAAGCTCTTAACAATATTTATAACCCAAAATGTGAAGCTGGTCAAGGAAACACCAGGTCAAACTACAAAACACAACTAAAAGCTGTAGAGTCTACTATAATGCCTAACATTTAATCAATGCATTGATAACTTACATCTTCAGGTAATTAATTAGTGGATAAGTTGGTGAGGAAAACTGGTCTTTTTGCCTAACTGCGTTGGTCGACTTAGCATTTTTACTACTGAGAGTCAACACAGAGCTGCTGGCTGCATCGAAATTCCTTACCAGCATGTTAACCTAGGTAAACAAACAGTAATGTGAGGATGTCCAAAAACCTTAAGATGAAACCAACAGCATAATTAACATAGAAATACTAGCATACAGGTTTAGTTCAGGAGCGAATGGTACCCAATGTTATGTGCTACTGAAATGAATCACCATGCTAACATCACGCCAGCCACTTTTCACACGTACACAAAACCCATTTAATCTGAATTTAGCAATGCACTCGAAATGTTTTACTTGGGTCAACAGGACTGTCACCAATAACTTGCAACAGCTACAATGAAAAACATGGACGGACTACAGACAGGTCAATTCAATGCCTCATTCTTCCTAATTCATATTTCCTTCCACCAAAGCCTTTATACACACACACACACACACACACACACACACACACACACACACACACACACTCTTCCAGACCCTTTCACAGCTGTTAAAGTCAGAGCTTTCTGTACTGGAGCGCTGGGCTTTAGAGTAGCTCGAGGGATGTTTTAAAGCACCGGTTCCATGTTTGCGACCCCGGGGGTCACCTCAGCGGTATTCAGTTACTCCATAACCCACAAGCTCCTCAGACAGCCGGTGGGTCAGGGTGTACACGCATGTGGCTCGCTGGACAGGCGAGCAGAAATGTGAAACAACTCAAAACACAGACGAAGCAGACCAGCCGGATCGCTTCTGGAGTGCTGGGGGGGCCGCAGAGCAGTCACGAGACATCTCTGATACGCTCCGAGTCCCAGCTCGTTTCTCACCACTTCCTGCATGGGAGCGGTGGGAGTCCGTGCTGCTGTCAGATGGCTGAGTCAGCTCAGGGACTCGGGAGGGAGGTAAAACAGTCACGCAAACACATACACAAAGGAAAACGAAGAAGTGTAAGCGGGAGGTTACGGGGTGGGCCGACAATAAATCTAAACACACCAGAAGCTACGGGTCAATACAGCAGAATGCAGATTTGGTAAGCGTGAGAGTAATGATCTGGGAAAAGGTCAAGCCTGATTGGTCGGTGCAGAGTCAGGACAGGAGTCAAAACGGTAACTAGGGCTGCCACAATTACATCAATCCAAGTAAAGAAACAAAACAAACAAGCTGACATTTGCACTGCCATCAATGTACACAAAGACAATCTATGATGCTCTACAGTGGTGATACGCAGCAGGTCTGAAAGAGTGCTATAGGCTGTAGAACGCAATACGGGCAACATGGTTTTTAATAATGGCTGCAGCAAAAAGAGAGGAACTACAAGAGCAGAATAGTTAAGAGCCCCTGCAAACACATAAAAATAGACTATTTAAATAAGACTAAACTTCTTCTCAATTCTTAAAAAACAAGATGTGCTTTTCCTTCCTCTCTGAAAACCGCCTGTGCGTGACCCTAATATTCCAACAAACAGGCGTGACTGATGGCCCTCCCTAACTGACTCTTACAGAAAGTCTGACAATATTCAATAAACAAACCAAATACATTTTCTTTATATTACGACTTAAAATGTTGGTTTGGCCATTAATCTAACTTCACATGAAGTAAATGTACAAAAACAGCCTCCATCGCTCATGTACAGACTTTACTCTTTAAACTGCCGTGATGGCGCACACAACCCTGAGACAGGGAAGCCGATTTTCCAGCTTTTTATTCTGAATTGCATTTTGGATTCATCAAGGCTCAGATCTTTAGGATTATTATGACAGGACTGCAGCCGAGTCTTCAGCCCATATATACACACACACAGAGAACATAACGCGGCACACGGGGAGAACCAGACTTCCATCTGCTAGCTAGTTTAGATGCTTACCAAGTTAGTCTTAGCCTGATAGGTTGCACAGAATCAGAGCTATGTAACCCTTGTGATTGGTTAGGGCTATGCTGACAGTGGAGAGCAATACTGGAGGAACACAGCAGACATTTATTAGACTAAGGTATGCATAAGACATACTTGTACATGTATACTAGGGATGTAAGAAAATATGGAAATATCAAATATCGGAATATTGTTTTGTGATACTGTATCGATTCGCAAAATCATAATATCGATACACAGATTCTTGGCAGTCAGCGAATCATGAATCATTGTGTGTTGTGTTTAAACCTCTGACTGTAAATGGCAGTGTTGTAATTCATTTTCAGCTCCACTCCAACATTATTGGCACAGAAACACAGTTTAAACATTTCCTGAATCAACAGAGTCCGTTCTTACGTTACACCCAATCCTGGGTCTGTACGTCACTCACGTCCGGAGTTATGAGTCTATAAAAATGAGCAACCCAGTCTGCCTCTCTTGTCTGACTGGGGGATTTGTGTGTGTCACCAGCCTCTTATCTGTAATTGGTGGATTTGTGTGTCTGTCTTCTGTGTTTTGTGTGTCTGTCCTCTGTATTTTATGTGAAGTTGAACAATGGGGTCTCAGGAAATTGCTAAACAACCGTCGACACAGAACAAATAAGAGAAAATAGTGTATGTAGTTGTTTTTTATTCTGTATGTTTTTGATGATTTTATATGTTTAATTCTAATGAACAGACAATGGACTTTTATACAGTGAAGCAAACGTTTACTAATAAACAGTGATTTTCTTTCATGTTTATGTCCAAGTTTATGGCTGTTGACTGTTGATTCTACTCAATTGCTTTTACAGGATTTAATTTTAGACATTTATTTCCCATTCGTATACAATTTTATTCATACATTCAACTACTGATGTGAAGCCAAGACTCTGGTAAATCCATTTCAAGCACCAAAACAGTTTGTGCACATAAGTAAAATATATTTTTACAAGATACAGGAATTTTAAAATCGGACTAGTTTTTCAGGTTTAGGACCAGATAATCTCTTCATACTTCCTCCAGGCCACTTGTTTTCTCATTATTGAGACCACTGAGACTTACATGTGCTTTTAAAGGCAAAATTAAGAAAATATTTTAAAAAATCAAGATAATGCCCCTAGACCCCATAGGGTTAACAAGCAGCACAAGGGCGCAATGCTATTGTAAGCATTGCCAAACGTGTTCATATAGTGGTGTGTTTTAATAGTAGGATTGAAAAAAATTGCAATATTTCACTGGGCTTGCAATATCACGATATATTGAATAGTGACTGTTGTATCACGATACGTATTGTATCGCCAGGTTATTGCCAATACAGCCCTAATGTATACTGAGTATTGTTGCTACACCCTGAGAAATCTCAGAAGTAAGAAATAAGGGCGTCGTTGTTGAAATACGTATATATATTTATACATATACGTATATAACATGTATATCAGAATCTAGGCTCATCAGGTGAAAGCACCGAGGTTTGGTTAAAAGTCAAACCTTTGTGGAAGCCACGGTGGCACTAGCGTGGCGGTTCTAGTAGGAGGAAATAAGAATTCTTGGTTAAGCCTTAGCTAATCGATCAGTGGATTCGGTCAAGTGTGAGCTAAGCTGTTGCATGAAAACGGCTTGGAGGTATCAGCTACTGCTGCCAAAACAATCCTCCGCCCCTCGCTCACCCCCACCCTTCCCGGTGCCCCTCCTTCTAGAGCCCCCACCCCTCCCTGAGCTGTTCGGGGGAGGCATGCCCGGGACAATGGGCTTTGTTGTTGGCGCTTTTTCCTGCTCAAGCTCTAATTGCTGTGGTGACTCACTCGCATCATGATTATTTGATTGGGCTGATTACAGCGCTCACCTTTCACTGGGGGGTGAGTGTGGGGGTGTGAGTGAGCAACAGAAAGAGAGAAACACACAAAAGAGCGGCAGCGCGTGAGGGAGTATATGCTGAGTGTGTGGCCAGTTCGCAGTAGGCTAAGAGAGAGGGAGGTAATGGAGAAGCAGCTTTTGGTTTTGTGTGTATGTGTGTGTTTTCATACGTTTTAAAGACTTGGCAGGAGGGAAAACAGGAGAAACTCACAGATACCAGACGACTGACTTTGCAAAATATACTGGACAGATAGAAAGATGGACAGACAGACAGTACTACACAAAACAGAGACAGGCTTTCCGTTTTTAAAGCCATCTGCAGGGGTGTTTTTCTACATCTTCATTTCAGTCTTTTTCAGTCAGCATTTTTTGTCTCCCACCATCCAAATAATATAGATTAAACCATGTTGAGGTCTGGAGGTGCACAGACTATTGTTCTGAAAACATCAGCAGCTCATTAGATTCTAATTTATTTAATTCCTTTTTGTCATTGACGTCTTCCCGACAGCTACGCGTCCTTTCTGATCCATACAGTTGAGCTGTCTCCTCACAGTGAAGCGATGGACAGAAGCATCTGTGGATTTTCTCAAATCTGAAGCAAGTGTGGAGCCTGATTTTCTCCTTTCTCTCAAAGATGAAAGCTTAAATCTGTTTATCTGGCGGTGACGGTTCTGGCAGTTTGTCAGGATTTAAACTCCCCTGGAATCTTTTATAGCTCCTTAGAGGCACCTCCCGAAATATCACTCGTTTGTATTTAAGGGACACTCGATTAAAAATTAAATAAGTGAAGGCTGTCATTAGCACAGCATTGTACATACACGGCATATATGAAATACAGGCAAGACACACGCGTTTGTGTTTGTCTAGCGGCCGAGCCGTCTCCTCAGCTTACTCTCCTGGAAGCACAGCTGATGGGAATATTTATGAAGCGCCAGCACTCAAAAAACACAACAAGTGAACTGAGAGCAGCAAAGAAAGGAGCGCTGGGGAGAGTGAAAGAGAGAAACTCTGATTGTGTGACAGTGCCATGCACAACCTGGCAGCCAACAGCAGCATGAGAAGAACTGGGGGGGAAAAAAAGGAAAAGAGCTTGACATCTATCACTGTGTGTGTTTGTGTGTGCGTAGCCAGACGGTGACAGCATACTGACCTGTCAGCATTATGCCGAGCTAAGCCCCACCCTCTGAATCCATAGTCAGTACACAGAGCTGAGAGGATTTATCACTGACATAACACTCACAGACACAGTCACACATGCGCACACACACACACGCATGTGCACGCACACACACACACACAACAATGCAGACAAACTGTGTCACAAAACCACAGAGGCAGCACCTAAAGCAATGCAAGATCTCTGAATGTGCAGTACTTCACAGGAGCGTGGGATGGAGAAAAGGCAGAGTAAAAAAAGAAGAGTTGGGGAAAAAAACAAAACAAAAAAGGAATACAAGGAAGAACGAAGGAAAGAAAGAAAGAAAGAAGCAGAAAAACTGAATGAAATTGAGAAAATGCAAGCAATGTGAGAATAAAAGAGATACAGAAAGAAAAAGAAAGAACAGAAAGAAAGCAGATTAATAAAATGGATAAAAGAGAATCAATAAGACAGAAAGAAAAAGATATTGATAGAGAAAGAATGAAAAACCAGAAAGAAGAGAAATAAAAAGTGGGGGCGATATGGCAAAAAATACCATGTCACAACACTAAGACATTTTCATGGTACATGATATGCAAACAGATTAGTTCCACATACTGTGACATAACTGATCTGGATAATATCATTACCATATCTTGTTTCCCCCCCCAGCCCCCCCGGTGTAAATACTGGGAAAGACATTCAGACAGGGAGTTGTGAGCCATTAGCAAGCCAGGGGGCCAAGCTGCGGGGTGAAGCAGAGGCTTCGGCTGCCGACAGGGGGATTTAGTGGCCTCGGCTGAGTGTCAGGGATGAGCAAGTCGTTCGGAGAAGTATGAGTGTGTGAAGGAGAGAGGGAGGAGAACTGACGAAATCGCACTGGTCAGGGTTCAGAGGTCATGGCTGACTCTCTAGGTTGACTCCCAGCAATCTTTCAGTCATATTACACCCAACAACCCCACACACCCACACACACACACACACACACACCCACTATCCAACACAGCAAAGGCCGTCCATCCTCCTCAAGGTGACACGCTGTACTCTCCACAGCCACCTCCTTTTTATAGAGTGCCTTTAGAGGCCTGCCAAATAAGACTAAGGCCAATCTGATTAGATGTAATACAGAGCTACAGGGTGCATACACACAAAGCAATATCCTCACAACCACACTAAAGCCAGGCTGATCCATCATCAATATTCAAAACTCATCAGTATCTCTGAAAAATAAAACACACTCAAACACGATGCTGTAAATGAGTAGCATCTGGTTTGATATTTATTATAGCAGTGATATATAAAGCAGTGTTTCATAGGAAAGAGGCAAAACAACCGGAAATGGTTGGCCAGTATGTAGCTTGGATATAAATCTGCTTACGTTCAAGCATATTCCATTATAATCTACTACAAACTTATATTGTTTATGTGCCAGACAGCTAGCACAATAGCAGATCCTGTTGAAGTACATGCTTAACCTTCTGCTTCAAGGTGTTTTGCCTCCTTCTTTTAAAGCCTGCGAGGAACCAGGTCTATGTTTTCTTTTTTAATTAAATTGATGTTGTCACTCTGGGCCATAATATAGACATGTATAAAGTATGTCTCATGAATACCTTCTCACAAAGTCTACTACACAACCCTTCAACACAGACATAAACTGGGCTGTAAACTCTTTCATAGGAACTTCCTAATCAAATCACAGGGCTGACCTTTCTGGCCCCGCCCACAAAAAACTGTTTCAGACTGAGTCAGACATACATAGCCAGCTAAAACTAATCCAGCCTAACCAAAAGCTAGGAAGCTAGAGCACCTGTCTTAGCTGCCTGTTCATTCATTCATTCATTCATTTATCCGTACAGCACTTGTTCATGCATCCGTTCCTTCTTTCACACATCCGCCTGCACACCTGTTTATTGGTTTTGTCCGTCTGGACGTCAGTTCATCCATTCTTTTGCATGCTGCTTTGTCTGTATGTTTGTTCATTTACGCTGTTCTGTGTGACTTCAAGTACAGCATTAACTGTGTGTAATGCTTCAGTTCCACCCTTCAGACTGAACGTTCTTTCACAATAAATGACTTGCTTGAAGCTGCGTCAAACTTGGCCGGTGTTTTTTTGGCTGGGATTTACATGCGTGCCTTTTCAACCAATAACGAGACTACACTAAAATGTTCTATTAACAACTGTGGGCTGAACTAACATGAACTAACATGACTTGAACATCTGTGAACATCTAATACAACCCTGATACAAGTGAATCACATGGGCGCTGTTTACCGCTCAGCACACTCTTCTTTGACAATCAGTAAAGCGCTGGTTAACCAACTGGAGCATAAAATTAAAACCGGGGGAGGGGAAAAAACGTGGCAGACAAAATAATTAGTTATCAGAATTTTTAATCAGCACTGGTCCAAAAATCATCAACTGGTCTTCACTGGAATTTTAACCGCTAAGGCCCCACATCGCTAGAAACATTACCCAGAATGTTTTCCATCCTCAAACGTCCTACAAAAATGGAAGCATATGGTTGGGGAGGGGTGCAAAGACATCAGCCATTTTCACATTTTCATTGTGTTCCTACACGCAGGGTAAACTGATATCTCTATTGGCAGGCTAGCATATTTGGCTCCGCCACCAGACTAAGATCACATTAAAAAGGCCCAGAGCAGAACCCCCTCTACAGTGTAGGGGGTAAGAAAGCGATAGCAAAAAAAAAGAGAAGGGAAGAAGGGAAAAAAAAAAAAAGAACATCAACATGATGAAGGATGGAAAGCGGGGATGACAGCTCAGTGTGTGCTGTAGACTGTATGTAGTGCGTGCTATGTGCATTCACGCATGCGGGCTGCGAGTGGGGCGTGGTTATTGATGGAACTCTGTTCTGTAACGCTGAGCATCATTAGCGCAGCAGTCGGTAAATCACTCGTCATTCTTTTACCTAACCCGGCCCACTTCCAGCGCGGCGGGCCAATCAGCTCGCTTCGAGCTGACTGACGGCCCTGAGCAGCCAGGGGCACAAAGGAAGAGATGAAGCGCAGCGCGAGGAGCATTCCTCTGCCTGATTGACACGCACTGTTTGTTTGCAATCCAGCTGAGAATTAGCTCCATTTGCAGCTCCTCCTTGCATTTGTTTTTCTTCCTCTCCACCGTTCCCCTCCTCCCCCCTAAACCTTCCTCCACGCACAGCGCATGCATGGAGGACGTTTCACAGCCCACTGCTGCAATATTGATTGCAGATCCTCCTCCAGCCGTAGCCATACAGCAGCCTGGGACGCACACACACACACAGCCCTTGCACGGATAATTACATGCTGCTCACACCTCTACGTGGACAGCTGCCCCAGTGGGCGTGTCCAGACACAGAACGCTGCAGATGGAGCAGAAATAAAAAGTAGGAGAAGTGGGCAATATGACGATATATCTTTATTGAGATAAACTACACCATAAGTATATTATTTATATATAGTTTTTCTGGGCCAGACAGTATCTCCTAGTCAACTATAAGACATTTTGGGTAAAAAATCAGTTTGGGAACAAACTGAGTACAACATTTCTAAACCAATCCAACGCCTTGTGAAGCTGAAGATCAAAGTAGGCGGTGATGGTGGATGGCCATCAGCGCTGTCTGATGGACAACAAGCCTGTTGTAAGCCCATGGATGCAACATAAGTGATAAAACTTAGATTAAAAAAATAAATTAACGGTATTTGCCGGACAAGTTTCGCGTTCCCTTGTTTGTGATGCAATTCAGCACCAAAAGTTGAAGAAGTTGTATTTTCATTGCAAAACCATGCATGACCCTGCAACACAAGCAAGCAAGGACCAAATACGAGAGTGAAAAAATAGCACCCATTATGGTAATGCACTTCTTTTAATGTACTCCAGTTTAGTCCCACTCAGTGTGCTTATTTAAAACTATATATGATGCAC
Source organism: Megaleporinus macrocephalus (assembly GCA_021613375.1). Taxonomy (NCBI): domain Eukaryota; kingdom Metazoa; phylum Chordata; class Actinopteri; order Characiformes; family Anostomidae; genus Megaleporinus; species Megaleporinus macrocephalus. The sequence continues at coordinate 28,468,176 of CM038718.1, read as the reverse complement.
TCTGTGTGTTCCTTAGTCCTCTGAATCATCAAAATTCCTTCAAATATCTCAACTTGCTCACACACTGCTCACCTTTCCAGACAAGAATAGACTGAAGGGTAAGAGACTGCATGCTCATGGTGTTTCTTCCTTTCTTGTGCCCCACACATAGACACTCTCACTCACACACACACACACACGCAGGCAGGCAGCCGTGCAGCTGTCCGTCCCGAGGCCATTCTCACAGGGCCCTCTCATTACCCCGATAACGAGAGAGTGGAAACTTCACAGTCTCGCTCCAGACACATTTTAATGCTCCACAGGCACATCCGCTCTCTCCGCCTGCCCCCTCTCGGTTTTTAAAACTGCACTCTCGGCTCAGCCAACAATGCGCCTCGCAAACCGGCGACGAGCCAGAGCTGTCTCGGAAACGTGTCGGAGCGGCGGAGACAATAGAGACTTTATTAAATAGTTAAAAAACCTCAAGATCTAGCAGATCGAGCGCCGCCCCCTAGCTGCTGTCATTCATCATCTCTCTATTATTCCTGCCTCATTCGTCTAATCCTGCTCACAGCCACTCCGCGGCGAGGCTTAATCTAACAGGCATTACAGTACCAGCCTGCTTCTACCTCTATACGCGGAGCAAAACCCACGGATCTGCCAAAACGCTGGCTGGAACACCATTACTCCTCATGTTCCCATATGAACGTCTTGCTGCTCGCTAATTAAAGCTGTGCTGTGCTTCATTTCGAGGGCGGCTGGGGGGTTTCCGCCGCCTCTCAACACGGGCTGCTGTGAGGGCCGCTCTCCTCTGATGGCTCGCCTGCGAGAGTGGGTTGATTGCTGGAGCTGATTGTTACGGAGGGTGCATGGGCCCTGATCATTAGCGAGCTGGTAGCACTGAGCATTTCCACACGCTCTCTAGCTTCTCTCTGTCTCCGCAGAGCTTCATACATACATCCTGAAAAATAAAGACGTCAAAAGGGTTCTTTTAGCAACGCCATAGGAGAACCGGCTTGGCTCCCTGAAGAACCTTTCCATGTAGGTTGTCTAAGGGGAAACTCCAAGATTCTCCACTGGCTTCTATTACGAGCACGTTTGTCAACAAACTTTCAGGTTTTTATCAAAACTGTATGGACAGTAAGTGACTCAACAATACATTCATCAAAACTGGAGATGGAAGTATTGATTGGCCATGTGTCGGTACTGGCCGGTTCTTAATCAAAATGTGATCGGCCAATCAAGACAGCCGATCGATGGCGTTAAATAAATGAGCCTAATTTCTGTATTTCCAGCTAGCGTTTCATCCAGAAAGAGGAGCCGTCCTCCAGCCAGGTCCCTGCAATTCCTATTTGAACTGCTAGGTGCAAATACACACCCTTTCATTTTCATCAGACAGACTGACTAAAGCAGCAGCCTCTCGAGAACAGTTTAAGCGTTCGCCGCACGTGTGGAAAGAAAACATTGTCCGTCTGGCAGTTTGTTACCGTATGTGACTCAGACACATCCAGGGCAGTTTGTAACATCTGTAAAACTAGTAAAATCAGTGTCTCTCGCGGAGGAACCAAGACAAAGACATTAAACACTATTAATCTGATACGACACTTCAGAGTACACCATGCGAGTGAATACAGTGAGTATCAGCAAACAGCAGAGCAGCTAGCACAAAACTAATAACCCAGAACACCATGCAGACCAGATTTGACCGGTACGAACAGCAACCAGAGAGCGAAAGGAATCACAGTCACAGTGATTAAGTTTATAGTTCTAGATAAGCAGCTCTTCTCAGCTGTAGAAGACGTTCATTCTGCCGTTTAATATTCCACCTGGATCCCCGCTCTGCTGTTCCTAGTAGAAATACTTTTCAGATGTGGCTCTTCTGGAGCTGTATCAAGCTGTTTACTCCCACATAGACCAACTTCTAATTTAGTTAAACATATTCTGATGTTTCACATGAGCTCGTTAAAAATGGTAATAAACCAGTTTCGACCTTGTTTCATGACTTGCTTGTGCTAATAATATGTAGCCCCGCCATAGCATCGAGCTCCGGTATCGGCCGATCGCGCTGAAAGGTGGTCGGCGATCGGAATCGGCCTCAAAAACGAGTCCTTCCGGCAGCCTGTATTATTTTTTTGTGTATTGAGTGTATTGAAACTCCTTTCGTCTTCCCAACTACAAAAGTGCTAGGAGATGTGTAAAAAAAAAAAAAAAAAAAAAACAAAAAAAAAAAAAGGGTATTACGCCTGCTCCGGCCACCGTTTGGCATTTAAATGCCATTTGCGGCAGCAAAACAGTTCACACCTAATTACAGTGGGCAGGCAGCTGTAGCGGCCAGCCACTCTTCGCACACACGCAGGAGAGAAGGGCTGTGGCCGAACGCCCTTTTCAACTTCCCGCACCGCTAAAAAGAGAGCTCACCTTTTAAATACTAAATTGGCCCACTGCTCAGAACATCTCAGCAAGGGTTCCCTGGCTTCTGAGCTGCCTGCCGGAGCCCCCGCTCTTCAAACACTCTGCCGTGGGCCTGCCCCGCTGCTATGCATGCTCGCCATAATCAATTGGCCTTTATGCACTCCACCTTTGCTTTGGTGGGGGCGGACGCACATACAAACCCACTCAGGCCTTCGAGGTGATCTAGTTTAGATGGTGTGGTCCACAGAGACCAAGGTCTGACATTGGTGGACAGGCAGATTTGCTCTGCATTGAAAGGTAATGGATTTATCAGCCGGTGGCAGACGGGAAGCATGTGAAGACCTATTAAAGGTTTTCTGCTGGTTATTAAAGCCTAATAAATGTCATGTTTAATAACTGACCATTATTCTTGACAAAGTTATTGGTTATCAGAATTATTAGTTCTTTAATACTTTGGAATCACTCACTTTTCATATTGATTGGTCCCAATAAAAACAATACAAAGCCATTGTGTCTGGAAAGCCTACATCTAAATATAGAAGTAATACAAGAGTCAAAATACAGAAGAAAGTCGCTATCAAAATCAGTGATGTCATATTATAAGCCAATACCTGGCTGCGCTATCATAACACACACATCTACACACACCCCCCTCAAAAGATAACACAGCACGACATTCATCTTATCTGCATGACTGCATCTCTTCATAACTGAGGAAAAAAATAAAGGAGACTCTGCCTGTCTCACTTAAGGCTCTGGGAGAAATCAATCATGTCTGAATTCATTAGAATTCCTTCCAGTGGGTTTCCCAGCTGTCTCCTTCTCCCTCTCCCTCTCTCTCTCTCCCTCCCTCTCTGTGTCTCTGGGTTTGGGAAGGCTGCGTCTCATCTCCGGTAGAGAGGGGGGGGATAAATCACCATGGCGATGTCACCTGATGAAGGGCACTCAGTCAGGCCCGGCTCTCTGCGCCTCCATCTCCAGCAGTCAGCCTACTCATCCCCATCAATGCACTATTAATGAGAGTCTCCTTCAGTCAGCATCTCTCAGCACACGCACTCCGCACCGGCTGATAACGTAACAAGCTATTTTTATTTATTTTATTTTTTTTATACACACTATAATCCATGTGTGACGTGCTATGTATATAAGCCATCGCTACAGATGAGTCACTGATTAACTGTACATAGCTATGACACAGCTTTCGGGCTACATGTGGAGGGGGACGTAGACTTGTTGAGAAGGAGTGGTAGAATAAAATAGAGTTATTTTGAGTGGAAATGTCATATCAGTTCACAAATCCCAGTTATTTGTATTTCATTACATGAATTACAAATACAAATAATTTTTTGATACTGATACTGAATGATAAAATCAATTGCTCTGAGCAAAGCCGAAAATACTGCATTAACTTGATGTGTGGATGCCAAGAGCAGTGAATTCCCATGACACCATTATGACACAAAGTCTTCCCTTGAGGACATAATTTGCAGTTGAAATAAAAAAAGAATAATATCGCAATATATTGAAATACATGTTACTGCAATGCTCAGCATATAACATTGTATCGTGATTTAAGTATCACAATATTTCAGGGAGCCCTTAGTGACCACAACCCCTACTTATTAGGTTAGGAACGAGCCGAGTGTGAAATTTCTAAATCTTTGGGGAGGCAGAACTCAAAGTGGACGTTCTCTAATGAAAAACAAGCCCGATTTTTGGCCCTTGTATGCATCAATGGCCAGACGTTATAAGCACAGACCACAGAAATAGAAGTGAATTTTTTTGCCACAGCAGCAGCAATCAAAATCAAATCAATAAAAGTTTTATACTAAAATCACTATTTTCAAATAGCAAGAGCTGCATTTGGGAAATGTAACTTTAAAACCTGATGCTTATGAACTGGCATCTAGCACACTGGCACATCACGTCACATAACAGTTACTGCAAATATGTACACTGTATTAAACAAACATTCACATACTTAACAGCTGCTCTTATCTAGAGAACAATACAGCAACCTTATCCACCAACTCTCACTGCTATAGTAGCGGCTGGCTGGCTGTTCTATATGTGGGGCTCTAGCGTCCATAGACTTCTGACTTTAAATCCATTTGACTTTGATAATTAATGCGTGTGTGGGCGCATGCACAGGGCGCTCCTGTCCTTTTCAGTCACAGACATCGACGATAATTCTGGATCAGAACGATGACTAGAGATGGACCTATCAGCGTTTTTGAGGCCGATTCCGATCACCTTTCAGCGCAATCAGCCAATAGCTGATACCGATCAAGGGATGGGGCTATACGCAATTATTAGGGCAAGCAAGTCATGAAACATGGTTATCTAGCGCTATAAACTCAATCACTTTGGCTGTGGTTCCTTTAGCTCTCTGGCTGTTTCTGCTGCTGTTCTGTTCGTACCGGTCAGATCTGGTCTGCACGGTTCTCTGAGTTGTTTGTTTTGTGCTAGCTCTGCTGTTTGCTGTTATTCCCTGAATTCAGCCGTGTGGTGTACTCTTAAGGTCTGTATTCGATTAGTAGTGTTAAATGTCTTGGTTTTGGTTCCCTCACGAGACACGTTGACTTTACAGATGTTACAGAACACCCTGGTTGAGTTTTTTCATGGAGGGCTCCTCCTGGATGAAACTAGCTGGAAATAGAAACTAGGCTCATTTGATTAACGCCACCGTTCGGCTCTATTGGCTAAATTGGAGGAATATCGTCTGATCGCATATTTCCATTAAACAACGGCCGATACCGATACACAGCTGATCGATCCTTCCATCTCTAGTGATGACTGTTCCATTTTCCAAGTAATGGGCGACATTTATCCACCAACATATCAGGCACCCTAAAAATACACCTTGTTCACCTGCACTCTCCACCAGCCCCTTTCAACTTACTCATATCCAAATCTCATCTAGGACTGACACCGTGGCTGGCATTTCCTGACACGCAAGCGCCTGCCATGTGACTGGAAGGCAGCAGAGCGGGCCAAAGAGGCCTTGAAGGCTTTCCTTCACCCACGCTACTCTTACCACTCTGTATTCAACACCAGTCGCGAGCGCCACGGCTGTGTGTAGTGCAAATATTTCTGAGTGGCACCGGAGAAGGCAAGAGAGCAAGCGTGTCACGCCGACAGACACACTGGGGTCTCAATCAGTCTCAGCTACACACACACACTCAGTCTCACATACACACGCGGCAAAACAGACTCCATTTCACCTTCCAGGCAGAGCCGCACATTAAATCAGTCCATTTGACCTGCAGTGGAAGACAGAAGTGTCTCCTTTCGTCAGTCCTGGACATGTGTGTCCACTGCATGAAGGAGATTATAAATGGAGCACATCACCTACACATTGCCTACAGCTAGCGATTTATCAAAGGCACCGGGCATCTCCAGAAGCTCCTCAAAGAAAGAAACATATGCGGGAGGGGGGGTTAAAAAAAGAGAAAATGAAAAAAGAAAATACTATGTATGATGGTGAGTGCAGAAGATGATCTGTTCTACCCTCTCATTACTTTATCTTACAGCTATAAAGAGTTATTCCCCCACAAATGGCCGGGGCATTACTGCAATCTATAAATGGGATGTTATGTTCAATAGCCCAAGGTTAGCGTCTCGGCACTCGAGCACTCCATCGCCCCGCACATTGTTCTTTATGGGGCGCTGATGAATCTAGCCACGGCTCACGGCTGCACGGACTAACTGTGTTTATGAATTCCGAGCCGGCTGAAGGTAGAGGGAGAGAAAGAAGGAACGAGAGAGAGAGAGGATGAGAGAGAGAGAGCGAAGGGAGAAGATGAAAATAAATAAAACATTCTGTCCTTGATAAGAATCCCTATACTGCGCCTCTACTCCCTTCTGCTGGAACCAGCCCGTAATTGATTTGTGAATTAATTTCCTCAAACAACTGGATTTGCATGAAAACACGGCTAACGGTGCTCTAAAAAGTAGGTTTAGAGAAATCAATTAAGATTAGCCTGCTCGGTAATACTGTGGGGCTGCTTTCTCGCCGCCTGGCCTCACAAAGGGTGTCTCAGTGTAGAATGGGGCTCGCGTCACAAAAAACCCAGCTGAACGCGCCCATGCAGCGGCGACAAAGCCCGCGTTCAAGCAGGACGTGAGAAATCTAAACGTCCGTGGCCTCTCTTCATGTGACCGACGCGTCTTTTAACTGCCGTGGGTTACGTCAATGAATCGATTTAGCAGGGGGTCAACAATTGGTAGTGCTGCATGAGAGACCTACTGGAAAAACTGTATTACGAGGGTTTTTTGGACCACCTTAAAAAGGAGACAATACTGATTAGGGGTGTAAGAAAATATCGAAAATATCGAATATCGGGATATTTTGTTTCGTGATACTGTAACAAAAACACAGTATCGATACACAGATTCCTGGCAGACAGTGAATCATTGTGTGTTGTGCTTAAACCTCTGACCACTAGATGGCAGTGTTGTAATCCATTTTTAGCTCCACTCCAACATTAACACGCAGCACAAGGGCGCAATGCTATCGTAAGTATTGACAAACCTGTTCATACAGTGGTGTGTTTTAATAGTAGGATTTGAACAATCACAATATATCACTTTGCTTGCAGTATCGCAATCTATCACGATATATTGAATCGTGACCGCTGTATCACAATACATATCGTATCGTCAGGTTCCAGCCAATACACAGCCCTAATACTGATAAGTAGCAGGACGGCTCTGGTTTATAACATAATGCATACGGTTCCAAATAAAGAAGACCATTTGTACTAGACCATTGGAAGTATCTGAGATATGAAGGTGATAAGCCTAAAGAAGCAGCAAATGCAACCAACTTCAGCCTAAACCTTAGAAAAAAATACCCCCCGAAGAAAAACTGAAAGTAATAACTCAAAAAAGAACGTAAGCTGAAATAAAGGCCAAGGATGAACACGCTAAATATTGAAAAAAGGTTATATTTAGTTGTTGAGGCTATTACCTAATTTTCTGTTGGGTATATGCTTTCTGCTTTTTAGCTGATGCTGAGCAATGAATGGCTTGCACTTAATGGCTGTTTGGTTTAGAAATGAAATGAACTTAGTTTACAGATTAATAGACTAATGTATGCTAAACAGAATTAAAAGCGTAGGCACAGCAATAACACACTGCAACCATAACACACCCATAAAAAAGCAAACAGCTAAATACTGTTTGTATATGGAAATGGGTGCAGAGGCACTGGTGTGGCTGCAAATTTGTATATACTGACTGCTCAACAAGCTAACATGTGTAAACAGATATAAAGGGTTTCACAACACTAGCTTAATACGGCCTAGCCATCTTGAAGTTGCTCTCGCAGATGAGCCTAGCCAGCACGATCGTTTCACAACATTTATAATATAGAGATCAATACGCAGTCAAAACAACTTTAAAAGAGTGAGCCTACTTAAGAGTGTTGGTGTGAATGTGTGATGACGCTGATGTGCAATAAACAAGACAGCAAAGTCGTTTTTAAAAATAGTATACAAGTAAACAGTGTCAAATACCAGAGAGAAGCATATCCAGAAAACGTATGGATCCGATTGACAAACAAATAAGACGACGTAAAGCTTCTGCAACTTAATATAGTCGGGCCAATAAATCTTCTTTAAGTTGAGCTGAGAGGAAAAATAGAATGATCACTGGGGTAAAGAGAACAGCGGGGTCAGGAGCGCAGCCTCTTCCACTTTAGTACTGCTGCATAATGAGAGCTGACTGCGTGGGGGTGCCTTCACTGCTTTAACTCTCCAGCCCTGCACTGTGCCCTCTTTAAATCCACTGTGATTCGAGGCTGACACCGCTGCAGCTCCCCCCTGCACCGCCATCCATCCACTCTGACAGGCAGCCAAACAGAGCGAGCTCCAGTCAGCAGCGGCCCGGCTCACATAGAGACCCCTACACCCTCCCTTCCCAGCATACCCGGGACCACGGCGCGGCGGAATACGGCTGGAATCTGCGAATACAGACCTATAGGTAAAACAACAGCATAAAAAAAGATGCTTAAATCAACCATCCATAAAACAAAATGTCAGGCGCAGGAGTGCAAGCGCAGCCATTCGTCCCAACGCGCCCAAAGGCCGCTAATAAATCATAAGCAACCATCTCGGTTATCAAAAGGAAATATAGCCTGGCGACAGAAAGGAGGGGAATGAGTTAAATGAGCTAAAAAACAATTTAAAAAAAGTGTGACCAAAAGGACAACACGCAGTAGTGATGATATTATAGATGACAGTATGTTCCATACATAGCTCTGTAATTCTTTAGTCACACAACTGACGACTGACTGGCTGAACTGTTAACAGCCTAAAATCTAGCGATCAGTTAGTAAACCGACGACCACAGTTCTCCAACCTTACGGGCTGAGCCACATTATAAGCCACTGTAAAACACTTCCATGCGCTCTTATTAGAGGCACATGTGAACTAAATTCTATATAAATGCATTGAGATATTAAAAAGCATCCCCATTTGGATGGTGGAGGACAGCACTGACAGGTGGGCCAGACAAAAGCATGTACACAAAGTGCCACACAACTGACCCTGGCTTAATCTGAGGGTTCATAAACATTTGGGCCAAAATACAAAAAATCCTAAACCAGATCAAAGTGAAGACATATCAGACGAGGCAATTTGCCCGTGATGTGCCAAAAACCGCCACCGTGGCACTGCTGTACCACCCAGCAGCTCGAGACAAGGGGCTGGAATTAACACGGCTCCAGTGATAGTGTGTGTGTGTGTATATATATGTATGTTTGAATTTAATATTATGTAATATCATGTCTTCTGCATGGCTTGCTGACCGACCTCCCAATACAAGTGTCAATTGTTTTGAGACCTCCCCCTGACTGTGATTGGCCCACATGGTGCGACAGTGCCCCTGTACAGCCCTGTATGGGCTGTATTTATTTTTAAGTATATTACAACAGCGTTATTTCTGTTGTTTCTTCATTTACACGCCTCCTTGGTACTCTGATATCACACGGTATTCACCTTTAAGATAATCAGACTCACACTATGCAAAAAGACTGTCCCACAATCTTGACACGGTTTGTTCTGCTTGGGCTGATTCGGTGTGTTCGTCTCTTCAAATCCCATCAAAGAGAGTTTTCCACAGCTTGTGTTTTCTGCTGCCGCCATACTGTTGCACAGCACCAATACCGGTGTATCGGTCAGCACTACACAGAGCTGGAGAATTCGCTCACTCCTCCTCTCGCCTGCACGTTTTTAAACTGTTTTACATCTCCTCATCTCTTGTGACCGGACCGCCCTCCTAACCCAGCTCTGGGGGGGTTCCAGGGGAGCTAATTTGCAACATGTGTTCTATAATGGAGAAAGCCGTCCAGCGCGAACGCTATACAATCGTAAATCTCCACTTGCACTCTCTCTCCCTCTCTCTATTTTTTTTTTATTGGCATGTCACACTTTGGACAAGCTGGAAATTACACTGGCCGAGTGAGAAGCAGCAGCGAGACTCTCCAGCAAAAGGGAGAAAAAGAGACAGATGAAAAAGAAGCCGTGTAAGGTGTCATGACTCCGGGAGGGGAGTAAGGACTGCTAGTCGGTGTCAGGAGAGGAGGATCCAATTACACACAAGCTGGGCCAAGCCGAGGCGTTCTGAAAAGAAGGAGAAGAAGAAGAAGGGGGGAAAAAAAGCGGATGGGTTCAATAAATAGTACATGCTGCGCCAACATAAAACAAGGAATCCTGCTAATGACTGCGTACTGAATTACTCGGAAACAAGAGCGGGTGATGGCATGAGGGAACATTTTTAGTTACCAGGAACAAACGAGACGAGAGAACAAACACCTCGAACGCCATCAGCTGCAAATTCAAAACAGAGTCCCTTTCAATTTGATTTAAAGGCTTTGTTATTAAAAGTACTGGAGACCTGAGCTAGTGTTTTTTTTAGAATTATTATTAGTGTTGCAATGATACCAATACCATAATCGGTATCGGCGCTGATACTGGCACTTACACAGAGTATCGGTATCGGCAAAAGAGAGCGCCGATACCATGAAGCTTACTGACTAAATAGCTGCACGTGTGACAATTTTTATTTTTTCATAGCTCTGAAACTTTTTAATGTGCAGTTGCTCAGCAAGTAAATGCTTTCCATGTTTTTAAATCTTATTCAGGATAAGACATAAAAAATACAACATATAAAAAGTGGATTACTATAAAAATCAAGATTTATAGCCATACATCGACTAGGGCTGTGTATTGGCAAGAACCTGGTGATACAATACGTATCGTGATACAGCGGTCACGATTCAATATATAGTGATATATTTCAATACTGCAAGCAAAGTGATACATTGCATATTCTCAAATCCTAGTATTAAAACACACCACTGTATAAACAGGTTTGCCAATGTTTACAATAGCATTGCGCCCTTGTGCTGCTTGTTAATGTTGGAATGGAGCTGAAAATGGATTACAATGCTGCCATCTAGTGGTCAGTGAGTCACTGTCTGCCAGGAATCTGTGTATCGATACTGTGTCTTTGAAAATCGATACAGTATCACGAAACATATCCCGATATTCGATATATTCGATATTTTCTTACACCCCTAATATCGAGCATTTAAGTCAGTTGGTATCGGTACTCAGTATCGGCGGATAACTGAAAAGTTGGTATTGGTAAGAAAAAAGTGGTATCGGTTCATCCCTAATTATTATAATTATTACTACTATTATTATTACTATTACAACCTGTTACCTTACTGGTTGTATCTGTTACACGACTATATATTCGCCCACCTACATCACAGCAGACAAAATCCTGGAAAAGTCTGCTTTTCCTTTTAAAGATGAAACAGTCAAGCTGAATGCCACGGCTCACTGTTCTCTGCCTCAGATGCAAGTGAAGACATCAGACGAGGCAATTTGCCTGTGATGTGCCAAAAACTGCCACTGTGGCACTGCTGTACAATCCAGCAGCTCGAGACAAGGGGCTGAAATTAACACGGCTCCTGGTTAATGCATGGGGGGGGGAAGCGCCCGACAAATATCTGGGCTGCCACAAGCAGAAGAGGCCGGGGAAGGTAAAGCCACGATAATGAAAACGCAGCTAGAACGGCTCTGTTTAATAATTTAGTCTCGCCGTCAAGGAGCCGCTATTGATTGTGCTTTCAGGAGTCTTATGAAAATGTTATCTCCTGCCTTACAGCCCCCAGCGCCACCAGCCCTGTTCCATCTGGCAATGTAATCACCAGCCAGCGCTCCCCTACCCCGCCGCTGACCTCACACACCTCCATTTTGATTCGGCTCCTTGTTCTTCTCCACGTACGGCCCCCTACCCCCTCGTTCCGTACCGTCTCCCAGCCACACAGCGGCTTCGTGTAACAGCATTTATCCAAGTGACTACGACGGCGGCGAGGGAGGAAAGGAAAGAAGCAGGAGGAGGAGGCATAATCTAAGGCAAATAAACAAATAAGAGCTAAAAGAGAGAGAGCACTCTGGATCTGGGCTTGATTGTGCTGTATTACAGAGCTGATTTTGTCAGACTACAGTCTTTCAGCCTTGTGATTTGGCCTGCTTTACTTATTCATTGCCGTACCCGTGTGTACAATCAAATCTAAATGCCTCCCCCTTTGGAGACGCAGACGAGCACTCTGGGGGAAATGTATGTCTTTAAAAATGCACCGAGAGGCAAACCGATGCAATCCCTGCTCTTCTCTCGGCTCTGGAAAAATGCCCGCTCCGAAGCAGCTGCTGCAGGAGCCGGGCGGACTGCACACTGCTAAGCACCTAATGTCATTACCACCGGCGGCATTAATGCTTCCTTCAGTGGAATTTCAAGTGTACATTAATAAAAGCGGTCATTAAGTCGGCATTTCACAGCAGATTTACTCTCAACACTGAAACCAGTGCTTAAAGGGCTCGAGTCAGATTCTAACAAATAAAGTGAGGCGATAAATAACCAGAAAGAGCCTTCCCAAGAAGCTAATTCAATGAAAACCTAATTCATAGCGAAACAATGTCCTCTAAAGGAGTCAATGCTGGCTACCTACATTATCGTTTAGGAACTAACGCACAAAATGCCCACGATGGCGGCTTAGAAAGCCGAGCTTTTGTACTTGGCTTGTTTAATTGAGCGTTGCACGTCATTTCAGACTGCTGGAGTACCACAGCCTCCCTCTACAGCGATCCCTCTCAGAGCCAAGTACCAAGTTTATTCTATAGAAAGTTAGTATTCCTGCTGTGTTTTCAAACAAGCTACCTTGCAGACAGAGGTCAAGTAGGTGTACTTCAATCTCTGCCTCTCTTACACACACACACACACACACACAAACACACACGCACGCTCAGGTCCAACACGAGCACTCCAGCTGCCTGCCTAGTCTGCCACTGCAGGCAGTCTTTCAGCAGCACCAAAGCAGCACACAATAACTGCAGAGCATACCTGCGAACCACTGGTGAGCAATGCACCTTTACATATTTATACATGCAAATCTGCAGGCTTATTTCCACAGGCTGAGTGGCCAGTGAAATAAAGGGAGGGGGAGAGAGAGAGAGAGAGAGACCTCCCCTGTCCACACAGTCCTTAATGACTGTGAGCTGGGCCCTGTTGTAAAGATGGCAGCTGCTGGCGCTGCGCTCAATAAATATTAACAAGAAGTGCGACTGATGCCGCTGCTCACTGATCCATAATTGCATTTCAAAATGCTGGAACGCAAAAAGAGGGAGGGAAAGAGAGAGAGAGAGAGAGAGAGAGAGAGAGAGAGAGAGAGAGAGAGAGAGAGAGAGAGAGAGAGAGAGAGAGAGAGAGAGAGAGAGAGAGAGAGAGAGAGAGAGAGAGAGAGAGAGAGAGAGAGAGAGAGAGAGAGAGAGAGAGAGAGAGACTGAGTGTTTAACAATTTCCAAATCTCTCCTCATGGCAGTCTGGTTACTTGTATTTATAATCCAATACCTGGTTTAAAGAGGAACTTCACGTCACACTGGCAGCGTTGAGGAAACATTTGGAATCAAACTGTTCCTCTTACTTGCCTATATATATATATATATATATATATATATATATATATATATATATATAAATAATGTTTTTAAAAACAAGTCATTAATACCTTTTTATTCTATTATAGTACATCTGCCTGTATTCTAGCTTTATATTGTTGCTCATTTGCAGGGCACTGATACCAGCATCAGGTATCGAGATAACAAGCTCGTTCACTTTTAATTGGAAAATGTACCGATACCAACATTCCAACACCCATGTGACGCAAGTCTAATGTACACTGCCATACTAATGAACACATGACTCAAGCCAGCAGTGATGGAGGGTCTGCTCACACAGAAAACTACTGACACTGTAGCACAAAGGTCATTTGACACATTCTGTCCTGGTACATTCCTGCCAGGAGTTTAGCACCTTTGAAAACAAACACAGTCACAACCGCTTTCCTAATATGAGTAGAGACACTGAGGCAGTCGAGATTTATTACCGCAGCCTGTATACGCAGATTTTATTCTAAATCTACACAACAGTGATTTAAACAGGTTAACACACTGATTAAAACAAAACAACTTAGCAAAATAGGCTGTAGAGAGGATGTACTGTCCTAGGCCTGGTTCATACGTACCGCAGATGCAGCACAGGGCGCGCAGCCAGAGTGATGTAATAGCAGACGAAGTGGCCCAGCGTGGAAGACGCGCGTGGACACATACCTCAAAACTGATACAAAGAGAAAATTCTCCTGCTCTGTTAGATTTTCCAAAACAAACTGTGATTTGTGGTGAAAATAATACATTCACAACTGAGGGCCAGCAAGATTTCCTCACTTGAGCCAAAAATTCATATTGTCCAGTAAGTGGTCCCCAAAGAGAGAGACACACACACACACAGACTCACACACAGTACTGTACTGTACAACAGCTGTGGAACAAAACCTCATGTCTCTGACATTGCCACTTTTAGTTTTAGATATAATTTGAATGCCTGCTGGCCTTCACACTGTGTGTCAACAAAGAAATGGCTCAATATTGGTTCCACTGCCTCACTAATAAAATAAATCAGCAGTGACGTACACGTAAACCAGACTTATCCTTTTACACATTATTTAAAATAAATGTTCAGAAAATTAGATTACACACACACACAAGCAGAGAGAGAGAGAGAGAGAGAGAGAGAGAGAGAGAGAGAGAGCGAGCGAGCAGGTGAGACAGAAAAAGAGGCAGGAAAAAAGAAAAAAAAACAAGACAGAAAGATGGCAAGAGTGATAAAGAGAGAGAGCGAGAGAGAGAGCGAGAGAGAGAGAGAGAGAGCGGTCAGGCCAGGCTAAATGAGGACTGAATCACAGCCACAGACAGCATTTAATAGAGACACTGGCCATTCATTAAAGTTTTAAAGCTCACCATTTCACTCAGCCACGACTGCACACATTATAGACCCTCTGATTATTTTTCCTGTTTATGTAAATTAGGGGAGCTAACAGCGGAGAGATGTGCGGGTTTAACAACGCTTTTCTGGAGCATGGAGGGAATTATGATTAACACTGATACACAAGGCTGTGTGCCCGTCAACTACAGCAACTACAGACAAAGCGTGCCACGGTGAAGTGTGATTGCGTGTGCATGCGTGCGTTTTGGGGGACACACAGAGTGCACCATTTGACATAAACCCACTTTTCACTTTTGTTTCGTTGGCGTATTTATGCACATATATTTGCATCTTTATGAAAGCTTTTTAATTAAGGCTTTGAATCATTAGCTTTTTTTTTCCAGAGCTCCAAGATAAGCACCAAAACCATCAGGAGAGAGAACAGCACTGGAGTGCATTTGCATCTCATGCATGCAGGATCTCAATACGTTCCTGCCTCCAGGAAGGCTACCAGAACAGTTTTTTTTAAAACCATTTACGATATCCACACTAACAATAATCAATATGGGGTGTTAATTACCGTTTGGTTGGAGTTAGGGTCAGCATAAGGCCAGTTCAGATTCTTGTGTCCTTGCCATCCGCTGCGCTGAGCTATTGTTTCCAGTGAATCATTAAGCTGACTGCGTTCAGCTTGGCTCCATTACCAAACGCAGAGAGGAACAACACAAACCACCGCTAACCTTTAGTAGCAGAAACACTCAAAACGCCGCAGTTATGTAAACAGTAATCGAGACCAAGAGACGTTTAAATAAAAACGATTTACTAAGAGTTCATCTGCAACAATAACATACACCCCACTCGTGCCCCCCCCATCTCTAGCGCCACGCTTCAGTGAGAATCGTGAATCCTTGCAGATAATTGTATTGTACAGCGCATCTAATTAAATGTCCATAAGCACCAAAAAAAAACCAAGAAGAGGAGGGTGTATGTTTTTCCCCTGGCAGTAAAGCCCCCCCAGAGAAAAAGCAGCAATCACTCCATTAGAGGCTGCGCCACGCAGCAGCTGAGCTGGCCAATATTGGCAAATTAGTTTAGCCACAGGACTGGGGGAGGGGGTGCGCACACATATACCTCGACAACAACAGTGTCAGTCATCAGGCATATACAGACCAAATATGAGAGAGAGAGAGAGAGAGAGAGAGAGAGAGAGAGAGAGAGAGAGAGAGAGAGAGAGAGAGAGAGAGAGAAGCTCTCTCTCTGGTCCTACAGTGTTAATGGTGAAACTGTCTCTCTAGTCTGACAGTGTTGAGGGTGAAGCTCTCTCTCTGGTCTGACAGTGTTGAGGGTGAAGATCACTCTCTCTGGTCTGACAGTGTTAATGGAGAAACGGTCTCTCTCTCTCTGGTCTGACAGTGTTGAGGGTAAAGATCACTCTCGGGGTTGACAGGGTTGAGGGTGAAACTAACTCTCTCTCTCTGGTCCTACAGTGTTAATGGAGAAACGGTCTCTCTCTCTCTGGTCTGACAGTGTTGAGGGTGAAGATCTCTCTCAGGGTTGACAGGGTTGAGGGTGAAGATCTCTCTCTGGTCTGACAGTGTTGAGGGTGAAGATCACTCTCTCTGGTCTGACAGTGTTAATGGAGAAACGGTCTCTCTCTCTCTGGTCTGACAGTGTTGAGGGTGAAGATCTCTCTCGGGGTTGACAGGGTTGAGGGTGAAGATCTCTCTCTGGTCTGACAGTGTTGAGGGTGAAGATCTCTCTCTCTGGTCTGACAGTGTTGAGGGTAAAGATCACTCTCGGGGTTGACAGGGTTGAGGGTGAAACTAACTCTCTCTCTCTGGTCCTACAGTGTTAATGGTGAAACGGTCTCTCTGGTCTGACAGTGTTGAGGGTGAAGATCACTCTCGGGGTTGACAGGGTTGAGGGTGAAACTAACTCTCTCTCTCTGGTCCTACAATGTTAATGGTGAAACGGTCTCTCTGGTCTGACAGTGTCAAGGGTAGAGCTGAAGGGTGTTCAGCTCTGAGCCTATTTGAACGTTGGAGTGTCACACAGAGGCTGTAAAGCTGCAGATGCACAGCACACAGAACAGCTGTAAAACCACAGAGCCACACAAAGAGTAAACAGAGAACACAGCGCGCCAATCTCATCACATTAATACTGCGCGTGTCACTACAGCTCCACACTAATGAGCTGAGGATAGAGAAGTAAATACACAATCAGCCCATCGCCAGCCTCTCAGAGGAGCTCACCAAACATCACACTGAGGTTAACTGACCACCATCACTCTGAGCCTGCGTGCGACGAGAGAAACAGAAGAGCAAATTAACAAAAAGGGAAGCAAGAAGTGGAGCAAGAAAGAGATGAGAGATCAGTTAACACTGCACAGACTTAACATAACCCAGCCACTGTATGCAAACACAATGGGGCAGGGGCCGAGTGATTCAGAGCTACACTGGCCCCTCCTCAGGTTATCTACTCACACTAAGAGCACCAGTGGGTATATTTGTGCTCACACTAGTGAGGGGCACATAACAGCACCCCAAAATCCCCCCCTCTGTAATCTCATTTATGCTGTCTGTACCACAGAGCTGTTTACACAAGCTGAGAGCAGCTCTGTCATCTGTGCCTTAATCGCTGTGGCGTACACACACGCGCATACACATGCGCACCCCGAGTGTGTGCTGCGTACAGAGGGAGGAGAAAACTGTCTTTGTCTATCCGTCTCCCAGCGCAATCAGACTGCGCGGCAGCTCGTACGCAATATGAATACAATTGCAAAGGCATGAAGCTGCTGAGTGAAAAGCGTGCCAATTAATGTCCACGCTCGGACCGAGTGAAGGACAGGAAGGAGTATGAGTGGAACGTGGGCACACGCTTCTGACATTGGTAAAGACGGGTGTAACCAGAGATGACATGATGCCACCCTTTTCTCTCCTGATACCTACACACAATACTGCTAACGCTATAGCGTTCTGTTCATAAGGCTACAGGACAGACTTTAGGTCGTTATGATACCTGACATAACCCTACATAAACGCTTATGAATGCGCGCTCTAATACGATCATCTGTCATATATGTAGGTGCCATGTAGCTTTATGAACCGCACCTTACAGTACAGTGTTACCCACATCCCTACTTTTACCCCTATAACGCTCTTCTCAACCTTTTAGTAGAGCACCTCTTAATGAAGAATAGGGGTGTAAGAAAATATCGAATATTGGGATATTATGTTTCGTGATACTGTATCGATTCTCAAAAACACAGTATCCATACAGATTTCTGAATCATTGTGTGTTGTGTTTAAACCTCTGACCACTAGATGGCAGTGTTGTAATCCATTTTCAGCTCCACTCCAACATTAACACACAGCACAAGGACGCAATGCTATTGTAAGCATTGACAAACCTGTTCATATAGTGGTGTGTTTTAAAAGTAGGGTTTAAAAAATCTCAGTATATCACTTTGCTTGCAGTATCGCAATATATCACGATATATTGAATCGTGACCGCTGTATCACAATACATATCGTATCGTCAGGTTCTTGCCAATACACAGCCCTATTGAAGGTGTTGAAGCTAACCTGACTGTGCCATCTCTACCGGGGTATGTTAGGCTGAGAAAAATCCACTGGAGGTCACTTAATCTCAATAGATACTTTACTGCTGTCATCCATAGAGGAAGCAAGCAACAAGAAAACCACTTCACACGTGTGGATTTCTTGGTGAGGATATAAATGAGCTATTCCTAATTGTCACATTGCTGACTAAACCAGGAAAAGAAGCTGAACATTTGCAATAAAATGTCTATACTGGACATCTGGGGTGTGGAGTACGATGTTACTCTATGACTGATAAGTTTGGAATGGAATGGGGATTGGTTGATCATCCAATCTGAAAGCAGAATGGACGCTGAAGTAAAGTGAAAGGCTGGACGCTAGGGGTGGGCGATATGGCCCTACAATAATATCACAATATTTTATGATATTTTTGCAATAACGATACTCTTGGCAATATGACAAAACATTGAATTAAAAAATAAATATTTCAAGAATACACTACTGCAACAACATGAAAATTTTATTTTATAATTGCATACGATGATATGGCACACCCCTAACTGAGATAGTAAAAAATACACACATTTATCAGATTGTATCAGAAGTCAATGATCCAGAATGTCACGATACTAAATAACGCACTCCAAATATCTTCATATATCCAGGACTGAAATAAAATGAATGATACCGGACAGATAAAATCTGTATCTAGTAGATATATAATGGGAAACGATATGGCACATCCCTACTGGACGCACAAAATGCTGAAGAATTTGCTAATATGTTAAGTTTTCTGTTATATAATATATTAATTTTCTAAAATGAATAACTTAAAGGCAGGAAATTAAATAAATGAAGGGTGGTCTCTGACTTTTGCCCAGTTCTAGCACATCAGGCTCGATTTATTTCAGAATAGGCTGCTATTCAGTCTGTTCCACCCTCCCACTCCATTCCAGCATTTTCCACTGATATAGATACCTGCTATCATATCAGTGCCATCTCTACTTGTGACAATACTCAAATTTTATTTATGATAAGTACTGTGGGGTTTTTGCTTTCCCAGCCACAACATAATACATCTTTGATTTCCTGTTGTTCCAGGATGAGACCCTAGTAGGTGCTGAAAAAAAATAACTATTGTTGGCCCAATATAAAAAAAATATTGGGCCAACAATATTTTCAGAAGCCAGATAAACTACTCAGAAGAGCCTACGGAAGCATGCTATGGATTTTTTTTGCCTTCATAGTCGTCTTTTTTTTTTAATCTACCTAATAGACATTTTTATAGCACACATTTGAACTGCATTCGAACCTCAGCACATACTGCCATTAAGTAATCGAATATTAATACACATTATAACACTCCAACTGCTACGAAACACTAGAGGAGCATCAGCCCTCTGTATTGGGAGACGAATGACTGCATCTAGCTTTTTTCCATACTGCTAATTGGATTCCCAGGTCATTAGATAAACAGACCTACTGAGTGGCCCAGAGAGCCGTATTGATGAAGCTGCTAAGGCACAAGCAAAGCGGCGCTCTTCTCTAACTGCAAGCCACCAAGCCTGACTGTTAAAGATGACGCTCTATAACTGAAGCTTCTGCGTTTAAGACGGCATAAATATCGCCGCTGACGCACAGTGTGACGGGTGGCTAATACGGGAGAAGAAAGCAGGCCCCGGGGAGCTGTAATCGTTACCCATATAATGAATCCACATTAATAGTGGAGCGAGAAAAAAAATGCTGTGTAAATCAGCAGCACTGGAACATGCCGATGTCCTCGTTCTCCATTATGGCCTTCTCCTGCTCGAAAAGAGCTCAGATGCTCCTCTGTGTGAATCAATTAAGTGCTAAAAGCATACTGAGATGGAGAGACTGAGCGAAAAAGGAAAAAAAAAAAAAAGAGAGAGAGAGAGAAAAAACCCTGTGGGTCGATCCTTTTCTGTTTTCTGTGGACGGAGTCTCGCGTCCCAATTAAGGGGAGGGAGAGACAGCCTGGGGTCAGAGATCAGCGGCTACGCTGCTGAAGCTCTACAGATGGCAGCGGTGGCTTCATTGCCTCTACATGAGTTTCACCTCGACCTAATACGAGGGTGTACAATCTGATCTGCAAAGGGCTGGTGCGGCTGCACCGGCTTTGTTTAAACTAAGAGGGAGCACACCTACATGATTAATTCAAGCTCCGCCAACAACGTAGCTGGACAAGCGTCACAGGACACGGACAAAACCTAAAACTGTAGCACACGGCTCCTCAAAACACAGGGACGTTTATAAAAAATAAATAAATAAATAAAAAAAAAAAAGCCTGCCTGGTTTCAAAATAGCTAAACAACACAGTCCAGCTCAGCTGAACACAGAATACTACTCAGAAAAACTGAACTCAAACACAATGCTCTGTATAGTGTACCCAACTTAGCAACAGTTGTTATAAACGGAGGCATTTGCAGACAGAGAATGGACCCATCTATTCTAGTCTGTTCTGCGAGGCTGGAATGAGAACCTGCAATCACTCAGGCTGTTTGACAGATCAACCAGGACACCACTGGACTAATGCGGCTACTGACAAGAGCTCAACATTCATAAAGATTTCCATAAAGCTGGGAAAGTGCTGGCAGCGCATTTACTGGGCCAGACTGCACAGCGCAGGCACAGCTCCAATTCGCTCCACAGACAACAATGCAGATGGGCCTCCATTAATTACACGCCGATATAAGAGGGAGGAGAGTTGGTGGGAGGAGAGAGAGAGACAGAGAGAGAGGGGGAGACAGAGAGAGGCTTTAATAGATCTCCTGTTTTCTCTCCTGACATTTACCACCACTGAACAAAGACCCCTTGATCTGCACTTAATCAAGGTGAAGATTATCACAAAACACACTATACATTATTATTGGCAAGAGCAGATTCCTGCCGGCCTCAGCAACTCTTCCCGCCAATCCGATTAGAGGTTGATGCCCAGTCCCTGGCGCTCTCTCTCTCTCTCTCTCTCTCTGTCTCTCTCTCCCTCCCTCGCCCAGTCAGCCACTCAGCCCGCACAACAGCTCCCGCGAGCTCCCTCACCCCGCCCTCCATCATCACCTCAGTTGTTGTGTGCCATTAATAAAGTCTCCTGGGCCCCGCTTGCCACTCTATAGGGCCGGTGGGCCCGCCGGGGGTCCCCTCCGTCGCGCACCGCACCGTCCGAACAGCAATAATGTGCTTATTTGCTTGTGACGTGGCGTTATCTCAGAAAAGCACTACTCAAATCTAGCACCGAGCTTTATGCAGCTTTGAGCGGAGAAAGGGGGGGGTTAGCGTGGAACAGGCAACCTGACTGTGGTAGCAGGGAAAAATAAATCAGGAATTTCATTGCCCTAATAAACCAGATTGAATCTGAGGAGGTTTTGCTTTCCACTCAACATGCCCTTTGAAGATTCAGGCTTTTAAAGCGGCTGATTAACAATCTACATAAAACGTGTCAGCAAAGCCCATTTGAGCAGAATGGGTTACAACCTGAAACGAGTGCAGCACGAGATTTGCTTCTGCATGCAGTTTTTTTTTCTTTAATTGATCAATTAAGGCCAGGGAAACCTACACTGGAGCTGCAGTGTAAACACTCGCTGCAAGTTGAAGGAAGCCTTGCCACTTCTAATTGCTGCAGAGCTCTAAATGAGTACATAACAGGGCAACAATCAGACCGTCCCACTTTATACTTCATCATAAAAAAAGAGAAACAAAACAGTGACTGAAATCTGAAGAAATTCTATTAAAAACTAAATAAAAACAAACAAAAAAAAAAACATTGTAAATGTGCCATTTTCCGTCCCGGCCTAATTAAGCTTCTGAATCTGCTTCGCTGGCCGTGCTGCAGTTACAATTTCTTCCAACTTCCCCAAAAAAATAAATAAATAAATAAAAAAGAACAAACAAAAACACAGAGGGCTTAAAGGACAGAGCCAACTTTCTAAACAGATAATGATGCACTTTATCTGAAATGAATTACAAATAATGAGCAACATTAAAACAATGAAATCGGTTGTTACGAGTCAGCCCTCCTCTATGTCTCTATGACTGGGATAAAACCCAAAGCAGGAAAATGTGTATCAGGTTTCTGAATCCAATCGCAGACGCTGAAACTGATTGCTTCTCTTGAGTACTGTTGAGAGCGACTTGCCATCTCTTGCAAAACATACGGATGCAGGCAATCACTTCACAATCCACATCAAAGGGTTTTTGATGTAGCTTTCGAACAAATTGTATAAAAACAATGGCGGCCGAGAGAGAAAGAGAAAAGTGAGGCACGGAGGAGAGAGAGGGAGAGAGAGAAAACAAACCGCTCGGGCCTGCCAATGGAAAGGAAAGAACACCTCCACTTACCAGCTTAAAGTCCTGAATGCTACAAATGAAGTAGGGTGTGTTGGGCCGCCGGCTCTCTATGTACACACAATCTGTGGGGTAGAGAGAAGTAGAGAGAGAGAGAGAGAGAGAGAGAGAAAGAGAGAGAGAGAGAGAGAGAGATATTAGTGAAATCACCTCCAAAATTTAATTCAAATTTACTTGGCTGGGCTTTTTTGGTGTGACAGTCATTCAGTTACTTGTACTATATGTAGTCGTTACCCAAGGCCAAATGTTTTGACTGCAATTACTGCATTTATTCCATTTTTATTTCACTGGCCACTTGGCCCACCGAGCCAACTGACCTCAAAGCCAAAATAAAAGAGTGGTCAGATAAGTGGAAACACATTCACAGACTCTACATTTTGTTTATAATGAACAAACATGCTTCAGAACAGAAACCCAGTGAAGTGTTGCTTTAAAAAAATAAAATAAAACAGTTATTAAACCTAGGGATGCACCGATACCACTTTTTCCTTACCGATACCACCTTTTTAGGTATCTGCCGATACAGAGTACCGATACCGATATAAACTCTGACTTAAATGCTCGATATACGGCTATAAATCCTGATATTTATAGTGTTCCACTTTTTATATGCTGTATTTTGTCTTACCCTGAATAAGATATAATAACCTTGAAAGAACAGCATTTACTGGTTGAGTAACTGCACATTAAAAAGTTTCAGAGCGATAAAAATATAAAAATTGCCACAATGCAGAAACACGTGCAGCCATTTAGTCAATAAGTTTTATGGTATCGGTGCTCTCTATTGCCGATACCGATACTGTGTGTAAGTGCCAGCATCAACACTAATTAAAACCTATACAGCTACAAGAACTTCACTGTTGTGGTGAACCATGGTGGCTCCCTATGCCAAGCCTGTCAGCCCTGATGCCACCTGATCTGCTTCATCTGATTAGGGTCAGCATCTAACCAGTTTTCTAAACACTGTATTCGAGACCTTATTCCACAGAACAACATGAACACACTACAGTCAATAGAACAGCTTCTACAACACCAGGGAGACCAGCCTGGCAGGGAGGGAGTCATCAGGATCACATTAGCCATCATGGTGGCAAGAAAATCTTATTTGTACATGTAAATAAGAATCTCCAAAGGCATTTTCAGTGACTGCAACTCCGTGGAAGCATGACGGGAGGGATGATACGATTCTGAATAAAGAAACGAGCCTACACACGAAACAGAAACATTCAACTCAACAAAAGGTCAGGCGTGACTACTAAGAGTAAAAAGATCTCAACTAGGGTAAATACTCAGTCAGCTATAAGAACAACAAGCCCATCATCTCCATTACTTTATTATTCAGAGTTAAAAACTCCTTCAAATATGTTTCACTTTGTAAATTTGAAGTGGAATGTGAGTAATAGGATTAAAGGGCTTTTGGGAGCAGGACAAGGCTGCCCTCTCCAGAACAAACATCAAGGGAGTCCAAGAGAGAAGGCCAGTATTGTTCCAATACAATTATGCACCGGCGGGGGGGCGCTTGTGTAATAATGCAGACGCAGCCTGGGGACAGAGAGCGAGAGAGACAGAGCGAGAGTAAGAGAGAAGAGAGAGAGAGAGAGACACACACACACACAAAAGACAATGCAACCTTGGTACATTGGGTCCCGTAACTGCTTAACAGTTGACCAGCATTACACCCTCGACCCCTCTAATTTTCCAACGCAGCCAAATTACATAATCTCGATCTTCCGACAGCAAGGCCGGCTGCTCTCCGCTCGGGCAGAACACACAGCGCTTCTGTGCTTAAATCGAATGTGACTGGTGGTATGGCGAGGTCATGAACCCTCATCTCCTTAACAAAAACATTCACGCGGCACGGCCCCAGAAACAGACAGCAACAGTGCTTCTCTAGCGTGCACTCCTCCACACCCACACACACACACACACACTTCCTTCCTTTGCGGTCAATCTGCCAAACATTAGTAAAAGTGTAGAGGACGAGATGACTGTTGACTCCTTTCCCCCCATAAACACGTAGAGAGAAGCTAAACTCAGAATTAAGCAATACCTTAGATATCAGAACTACTACGAAAAAAGAAAAGCAGCTCCGTGTTTGAAAGAGGGTGCGTTCCAGGGCAGATGAATGCCTTATTTACACTGAAGAGCCAGGCTACGACTTGAGGACAAGCAAGCTTTGATAGTTCAGATGTGTTGAGGACATAAAGCAGCCTGTAGTCCAAGAAAGAGAGGCACTGCATTCTCATTTCTCTCTCTCTCTCTCTCTCTCTCTCTTTTTCAGACTATGAGGTGCCAGCCGGGCTATGGCTCTTACATACACTCTCATTACATTACCCTGCTATTTCACACACTGCAAATCCATTATAGACTGGCACCGCACTCCACTATTTATGTTACCTAGACATGTTTTAACTAGTTCCCCTCAGCGGCACTTGAAGTCCAGGGTGTGTAGGGATTGTGTTAGGAGGGGGAGTGGGGAATTTGGTGCGTGCGTGTTGTGTGGGGGGGTTTGTAAGGGGGTGCAGTTGTCTAATCTCAGAGGGGGAGATGAGGAAAAGGGGGGGGGTGTTGCTTGTTCCAGTGTTTGTCGACTAACATGTCAGTGGCCCCAGACCTCCCTGAATGAGGGGCGAACGGGTGCAACGCTGCCAACAACACAGCCAGACTCCTTTCCCCCCCCCACTTCTCCCTCACGCGAAAACTAGCTGACTCCAGCAAATAATATCGGCCCAAGAGAACGAGCGCTGAAGTCCATTAATGAATAATATTAACACTAAAGAGCTACCAGCAGCATTAGGTTATGAGCATGATACCCAGCAAAAATGGAATATAATATACGAGACTCATCATTAGTTTATCATTACGTGTAACTACAAACCCCATTTTCGTTACTTGCCACTTAGAGCCGCAATGTTTCTACAGTAGCCCAGAATGGACAAACCACACGCTGGTGGTACAGAGCTCCTTTCATGTTTTTACTCTGAAGCAAAGCTCGACCTTGGTGGCGTTATAGCCAGTTAAAAGAGAAAAGAAGAAGAAGAATTCTGGTGGAAATGTTCTACCATAGCAATTTTTTTTAAAGCTTAAACATACTACCAGCATAAAAACTACAAGGATAAATTCAGATTCCTATTGAGTAGATACAAGACCCTTTTACCAAAAAGCTAACTTTCTTTTTTAGAACATCTTACCAGCATTAAAGAAAAATTAGGACATTTTATTAACCTAAACCAGTTTATTGGGGGGTAAGTAGTGATATTAAGTGGAATATGAACTGAATTAACATTAAAAAAACATCATTTAAAACACATGTACTAATGATATGATCTCGGCAGGAGCACTCAACAGCTAAAATACATTGCTAGAACACCGGTGCTGAATAATTAAAGCCAAGAGTGTGAATCCTCGCCATCAAAAGAAGCAAAAACATGAAATAAAAGTGCTTGGTTTAGCAGGAGAGGGTCATGTAATGCAAACTTGTTCAATAACAATAACAACATGGATATCTGCTATGTATTAGCAGGTTGTTATTCCAGGTGTGAACAAGACTATTACTGATTAGATTAATGAGTTACACAAGCTAGACTGCTACAGAAGTACTGTCAAGGAACAACTACAGACAGGGCAGATACACAGTGGGTTACAACCATGGCTTCACCTGTAATCACATATTAAAAAACTAGTGCATGCACAAGTAAATAACAGCCGAGATGTAAATTACTGTAACCCGGTCTGACTGAGTACCGCAGGGTCTTGTGACTCGACCACAGAGTGCCAAGTGGTAACAGTGGCTCGGTAATCCTAAAGGATAACAACGTCAAGTTAATGAAACATGAAGGGGCGGGGCTGTTCTGCATCTGAGTAGCAGCCCAATTCGCCACCCTACTGTGATAGCATCTTTAGTCAATCAGGGAATGCTGGGCGCACAACTCTTGATTCATAAAGCACCCATAATGAGAAGAGTGATGCATTACTGAGCACCAAGGTGAGCGTCTCCGCTATCTATTGTCTAGAGCTCCTTCAATCTGTAACTAATGCTTGCGAAGGGGTCAGGCAGAGTGTGCATCAGCGGCAGGATTGAGATCAACCTTTACCCAGCAGCCATGGCTACATCTGACTGCACAGCCCCTGGAGCGTAGCAGATACACACTGGCATATACACACACACACTGAGCCGTGAATGAGAGCTCCAAAAGCACTCGTTCGAGTACGGCTACCAGGAGACCTCTCTGAAGCACTAAACCTGCATGGAGGCAGTGTTTACCCAAACACTTCAGTATTCCAGAGGTGAAGTAAAGTAGCATGGGCCAAGGGAGGCTAAAAGCTATCGCTAACGAAAGCACAGCAGTTCCATTTCACCACTCTTGTGTGTGTGCACATCATTAATTTATTTGTTTTGGTCTGTGCGGTTATTGATCTTAGTGCGTTTATCTGTTCAAAGCACCAGACAGAGTGAAGATACTTAGCAGGCAAGGTACAAACGTATGCCATTCATATAGAGGTTCGTAAATATTGTTAGTACTTCAGTGTACGTGATTAGAATGACAATATTAATCACTACTGAGATAAATCACAACACAGTTTGCCGTTTTGTGCATATCGTAATTATTGTTATCACCTAAAGAATGCTGACGAATTGCATGCTCCATTACAAAGAGAGCATAATCAGACCTGTTTAACTGGGTTTGGAGCCGGGAGAAAAATGAAAAGCACTGCATTCACAGCTGTCAATAATAATTTTTAGAGATGGACCGATCAGCGTTTTTGAGGCCGATAGCTGATACCGATAGAGGGCGGAGTATACACCACGGCAGGACTACATGTAGTTATTAGCGCAAGCAAGTCATGAAACATGGTCTAAACTGGTTTATTACCATTTTTAACGAGCTCATATGAAACAGCATAATATTTTCAACAAAATTAGCAGTAAATAAACAAAGTAAATCAAACAAATATCCCCAATACTGCAAATTTAGACCCTGAATTTAAAACGTAAAAAACGAATTAAATAAATGCAGTCAAAACTGCAGTCATTAAACACAGACTCTGATTATTTTAAACAAAAAGCTGCAATCATCAAATGTGGATCTTGAATTGTTCCTGCTGTTCTGTTCGTACTGGTCAGATCTGGTCTGCATGGTGTTCTGGGTTATTTGTTTTGTGTTAGCTCTGCTGTTTGCTGATACTCACTGTATTCAGCCGTGTGCAGTGTTGTATCAGATTAGTTAAATGTCTATCTTGGTTCCTCAACGAGACACGCTGATTTTACTAATTTTACAAAACGTCCTGTATGAGTCTGTGTCACATACGGCAACAAGCTGCCAGACGAACAGCATGTCGTGAATGCAAACTGTTCTCACGAGGCGCGCTGCTTTAGTCAGTCTGTCGAAAATAAAAGGGCATGTGTTTCCACCTAGTGGTTCAGATAGGAATTGCAACCTGACTGGAGGGGGTTTTAATGAAATGCTAGCTGGAAATTAATCGGCTCTGGGGATTGGCTAAATTAGAGAAATATCGGCAGATCACCGATTTTGATAAAAAAAGTATTTTGATAAAAAAAATCGGCCGATACCGATACATAGCCGATCGATCCTTCCATCTGTAATAATTTTGGCTGTATGGGTTCTTTTGGTCTATTCTAATTTAGCAAACCTGCATGTGCCATATGTATCATTTAAATGTCTTCAAGTATCACAATGTTTCAGGTTGGTTTCTGTATGCTGTAATCATGGACATGCGTGCAACTAGGGGACGGAAAGCAACAGAAAGCAGCACTGGCACTTTTCATGGCATAAAATGGGTAGAATAAACTGCTAGTCGCTGGGTAATCAGTTTGAGTTCTGAGAAATGGAGCATGAGTCTTACTCCTTAAGCCCAAAAAGCACAAGAAAAAGCCAAGAGTGTGATTCCTTACCATCAAAAGAAGCAAAAACATGAAATAAAACTGCTCGGTTTAGCAGGAGAGGGTGATATAAACTTCAATAACAATAACAACACAGAGCTCTGCTGTGTATTAACAGGTTTTGTTATTCCAGGTGTGAACAAGACTATTACTGATCAGACTAATGAGTTACACAAGCTAGACGGCTACTGCCAAGGAACAACTACAGACAGGGCAAAAAAATAAAAATAATGTACCATACGTATCATTTAAATGTCTTAAAGTATCACAACGTTTCAGACAGGCTTCTGTATGCCGTCATCACACAGATGCGTGCAACTAGGGGACGGAAAGCAACAGAAAGCGGCACTCTTCATGGCATAAAACAACAATGACAAGGAGTTGTGCGGTAAACTGCACTAACCGCAGGGAAGACGGATGGAGAATGTTTAATATCCTGAAGGAATCAAAACAAAACCAAACAAAGTTTTACTTCTCTGCCTTGTTCTCACCAATACTGCTCCCTCTCTTCATTCACTCTCTGGCTCACTCGACCACTGCCCCCCCCTTCTGTCTCGCTCTTCAGCTTTGAACGGTGTGTCCAAACATCAAGCAGAAAATCCTGCTCATTCTGCTTTTAAGGAACATAACATGACAATGCCTATTTCTAGTGACTGGCTTGTTCTCACTGTTAACATGAGGAGTGGATTTTATGGCAGGCACTGTAATTTGGCCACAACGATACATAGAACGGCTCTCAAGTACGACACGGCTCCCTTGGTTCCTACCAAACAGCTGTTTAAAAGAACCTAACATCACTTCTCCTGACAGACAGAGAGGGAAAGGATAGACAGACTTGTGGAAATCGAGTGGATTTCACAGCAAATTAAAGGTTTTTCATGAAATGAAAGCATTTAGAGAGCAGCAAACCTTGCAGGGCGTTCATAAAGACCTGGTGACAAGCCAATACTGATAGCCACCATAACTACTGCTAGTTTATGTTATATACAATGCTATAAACACAGGTACATCTCAAATAGCATCTTATCATCCAGTCAACACGAATTTACAACCAATTTAAACACTGATTACAAGAGACTAACGTTTAACTCTTGTGACTAGAATGTTTGTAAACAGGAACGTGGTCTATATACTGGTCTAATTTTGATCACAGCATCAGACTAACCATCATTATGAACATGTGCTTCTGGGATACTGGTACTCTCTACTAGAAGAAGTTCTTACAAGCTTGAGAGAGTTTTGACTGGCCTGATTTGTTCTGCTCTGCTTCTCTGAAAATTACTCCAAAGGCAACCATGTACGTTATTGTTACCAGACACAAAGCAGATCACTTACAACTGATCTACTGGTGTACATGTTTTGCGCTGTTGTCTCAAACAATCTGAAGCATCCAGCAAATGAGACACAAGTTATCAGTGTAGACGACACAATAGTAGAGTATTAGCTGTAAAGAATGCACACAGGGCACTAGGAGGGGGGGGGGCGGCGGCGTATGTGGCAGGGCGGGCCTGTTATCAGCCCTGGGCTGAACGATACATTCTAAGGGTTTTATGGTTGTCAGCAGGGCGGGAGATATGACTGACGTCCGAGCCACGGCTCCTCCGCTTCTGCTGCACCTGGACACAGCCTCTCATTTACAAGAGAACATAAATGAAAATCTCCATCACTGCTTCGGCTGACCTGCGGGGGCCCACGCTGCCTTCGTCACGCAGGAAGTGGGGGGGGATAAAGGGGGAGGAGAGAGAGAGAGAGAGAGAGAGAGAGAGAGAGAGGTGGGAGAACTGGAGAACAAAAGAGACAAATCTGAAGATGAGATGACATGTCTTAGAAAGTCCTGGGCCACGTCAAGGGGGATTTACCTCAGAGAATTGCGGCTTAGGGACCCTTAACCCAGCCGGCAGATTCATTTAGAGGGGATGGATTCTCTACCCACTGAAAAGCCAATAGGGGCGCGCTGGAAGACGCGCAAAGACACAAACAAATGTACAGAGGGAGTAGATTAAAAACGAGAACCGAGGCGGGGAAATTGCTCAGTGAGGTGAATTTAGCATCCAGAGTCAAATAACAGCAGAACAAAAATATGTCTCGCTCATTAAACAGGTTTACGAAGCAAAAAGCAGGAGTAGCCTTCCTTGGTTTCTGGTGTTTAATCTTAATCAAAAGAATCAAATGATTTTTCCATTAAACAATCTAATTCTTAATAAAAACCCATGTAGAATCCAGAGTCGCCATCGAACGCATTCACATTTAATCTGCGCCAGGAGAGACGGGAGCTCACACAACGTGGAGCCGTGGTTCTAATTTGTGCCGGGCTCTTCGAGAGCAGCACTATAAGACTCCAATCTGTTCAGCAGCGTTCCAGCCATTTTGTGCTTTTACAGAGCAAGAGTGAGCAGAGAGAGGGAGGCAGGGGGGCTGCAGGGGGGGGGAGGGGCTGCAGAGAGGGGATGTGAGCTGTTCCAGGGCTTTTGCAGACTTCCCAAAGCCACCCCCAGGCTACAGGTTCCACCTCTGCCTCTCTCGGCGGTCTGACGAAGGAAGGTTGGGGGGGGGGGGGGGGTATGCTCTGCAAACACCACAGAGCCATTATCGACCACTTTGCTGGAGTAGCCTGGCCTCATCCTTAGATTGAGATTTATTGAGCTGGAGAAACAGCCCATCACCCACACACGTACGCACGTGCGAGTAAAAAAAAAAAAAAAAAAAAAAGAGGGGGGAGGGAACAAAAAAAAAAAAAACACAAAAAGCTTAAACACGATCTGTTTGCAGCTATTATTTCTTAATGCGCTGTCACTCCTCACGTCGTGGCATGCATATGCATGAGGGAAGGGAAGAGGGGTGCTCCTCCTCTGCTATGTCTCATTGTTCGCTCAGCCATTCTGCTCAGCTTGAGAAGCGTGGCTAATTTAAAACACACCTTTACCAATAAAAAAAAAGGGGGGGCATTTCTTTGCTCTCCATATCAAATGAATTGTTGTATTCAATCAATGCAGAATAGTGTGGGAGGGGTTTTTTGGAGGGGGTGGGGTGGGGCAGTTGGGTCCAGGCAGGCTTCGCTTGGCAAACACCAACCCTCTTCTTCATTAGGCATTGCTGATGGAAAGTAGCAACAAGCGTACATAAATGAGAGCACAGGGTGACGCGTTCGTGCTACTCATACACTCGGCTTAATCAACAAGGAGAGTGAGGACGCTGATGCATGAGCTTCACGCTAAGGCAGCGTGCACATTACAGGCTTGAACTGGAAAAAATCAGATGTGTTTTTTAAAAAACACAAAAACGTCAATTCTTAAAATCAGATTTGATCCGCTTTGATACACAGTACACAGCCAAGGTCGGCTGTATATCCAAGACGACGAGGGTCAGAAAGGAATCTATCCAATCTTATTATTTATTTATTTTGTAAACATCGAGACGTTCCTACCGTGAGCAACTCACAGAGCTGTTCTGATGTCCAAACAGAAAACGTATCCTTAGCTAACACAAATGGACTAGAGTCTAATGATCCATATAGGCTACCGTGTAATTCCTGTCTCCTCCCCACCCCCATCCTCATTGTCCTCACGCCAGATAACTGTCAACATCCAACATCAGCAGTGCGCCAACATCAGCAGTGCGACCGGTAGGGTGGGTGAGATAAAAATAAGAATACGCAATCAGGTCTGATGTGGAGCAGCCCAAAAAAAACCACCCGCACACCATCAAATTAAACAGTTTTTCATTTGTCAGTATTTGTCAGTGTATTTTAAGTACTGACATTACTCAAAACAAGCTCAGAGAAGCATACTGTAAAATTGTTGCCTGCCCCCTGGACACAAATGGAAGACAGCAAGAGGGACTATAGATAGAAGAGGAATACCTGAAAACCACCCGATTAGCAGGGTATTCGGTCAACCCAAGCAAAGCAGGCATTAGCCGGTTGCTAAGGAAAAGAAATGACTGGTATGTGACGTTATTGATTTGGAAAATGTGTGTGCGCATGTTCTTCCAGTGCAGGAGTTTCTACATTAGAAGCAGATTTGGGTCATTTATAAACAAAACAGACAGACTGACAGCTTTTTCTTCCTAATGGACATTTTAGAGCATCAGCAAGCTGCTTAAACCACCGTCCTGTACTAGGAACCACTGAAATGTAGAGAACTAGCTACAGGCAACCATGTTGGACCCCTAGGAAGCTAAATATGGCTTGTAATGTTGAGTATAACAGTGAATATTAGGGCTGTGTATTGGCAAGAACCTGGCGATACAATACGTATCGTGATACAGTGTTCACGATTCAATATATCGTGACCACTGTATGAACAGGTTTGCTAACGCTTACTATAGCATCCTTGTGCTGCTTGTTAATGTTGGAGTGGAGCTGAAAATGGATTATAACACTGCCATCTAGTGGTCAGAGGTTTGAACACAACACACAATGGTTCACTGTCTGCCAGGAATCTGTGTATTGATACTGTGTTGATGAGAATCGATGCATTATCACTAAAAATAATATCCCGATATTCAATATTTTCGATATTTTTTTTACACCCCTAGTGAATATAGCTTGTGCTAAATACAAATGACACTTTTTACAATCGCCACATCAATATAAATCATTCAGCCCTAAACTCAACCTAGGTGATCCATAAAATCATGCAACACAGCGGAAAAGCACTAGAAGGGTCCAGGTACTTCTGTTGGGGGCCATGGTGATGTAAAGCACCTGTGTTGTCAGCGCCGGCTTGGCAGGCAGCAGTGGTGGCGGACCTGCAGTCTGCTGCTCCTCAAATTAAAGGAGCAGGAGGGATGCAATAATGGACCGTGTGTGTGTGTCAGAGGGGGTCGCTTTCACACCCCTCTCCTCCCACAGGACGGACAAGCAGCAAACTGTCAGCCTGCACCGCTCGTGTCATTTCCTGCGGGGAAGTGTGTCTCACTCCGGTCGCCGCCAGAGCCCTGTGTCAGAAAAAGGAGGGGAAAAAGGGGCGCCCTGGCCCAACCTGGCGCATCCAATTTACACCGCCGCTCGCGTCCTCTGGCCTGCTGCTCATGCAGCCATGCCCTTTGGAAACCCACTCCAACACACACACACGCGCACACTCCAATTCACTGCTCCCCGAAAAGCATTCTCGTCCTCGTTCGGTCCCATTCGCTCCAATTCAGCCGGCGTTCACCCCTGCATAACCACTCTCTAACACTCACACTCTACTCTAGCCCCCATTCTCACCCGCACACCGCCGCGCATATTTCTCACAGCCGGGGCAAGAAATTCCTCTAGATACATTCTATCAAACCCGCAAGAACTGCCCTCCTAATAGCAGCCCAGAACAGCTGACTCCCCCTGGGCAGGAACAGAAGCCCTTTTGACGCGTGGAGTAGACTTTAGCACGTAGCGGCTCTCTAATTTGTAATCGGCAGGAGGTTCGGTTTCACAAAAGCCTTCTCCGAGCTCCCTGTCATACCAAGCCACGCTGGGGGATTTTTCTAAATAGATGAGCCTTTTTTTATTTTCAGCTATCAGCCCGGTACAGATTCCTGTGGCCTGTATTTGAATTTCATGAGAAACACTGTAAAGGGGAGCTTGCCACGTTTCAAACTCTTTATCCAAAGGAATGTTAGTAAAGTAATACTAGAGTAATATGAACAGCAGGAAGGATCCCTAATGCAGTGTGAATACTAGCAAGAACCAACGTATAGCTGTTTTGACATGATGTCCAATACTGGGTATATAAATATATATATATATATATTTGGGTTTTCAAACAAGCCTAAAGCACTGATGCACAGATGACAGACAGCTATTCCTGGCCATAAACAGGTGCTGAGGTCTAGTCGACGGCAGTCATGTCTTTTATGCGCTCTCTCTCAGTTCTCAGGACCGACAGCAGTGAGAATGTGTAAGGCAGCAGATATGGAAGTGAAAAAGGCAGCGCAGCTATGTGAGCTAACACTGCTGAGCTGTCTTCCAGCAGAGCTGCAGGGAGGCACCGTCTACCTCCCTGTGACTCACACAGGTGGTCAACAGCTCTCAGTCTCGCCTCAGTGAATAATAGATGACTCTAAACTCTTTTTTTTTTCCTCCCTTTCCTTCTCTCCAACGCCTTTCTGCAAATAGAGACGAACAGAACCTTATTTGAGAAACAGAACTCTTTCGAATCGTATAAGCAGCACCATACAGACATGGCAGCTTTATATATATATATATATATATATATATATATATATATATATATATATATATATATATATATATATATATATATATAGAGGCTGCCTTTGTTACTGCGCCTTTAAGACTGGTATGTAAATGTCCTCACATCTGCTGATTCCTGATTTGTTGTATTTGGCTTTAGTCTACCAGTCTGTGCTTAAACACTCATAAGCTTGGTCGGAGCTAAACTGTATCTTAGCTATAGGGGTCTCACCACAAACACAAAACTGGCCACTTTTCCGTCCAGTTCTATCGACTCATGAAGTGAACGGCTGTGAAAAAGAACAACGTCCGCATACTATGTTAAATTCTTTGGTCAGACAGATACAGCGAACAACCTTATTGCCCTTCCCTGCTCCAAAGTGCATTCGCTTTCCACAGCGAAGCATCCGAAGCATCATCTCCCCAAGCGAGCCGCGTCTAGAGTTTCTGTAACCCCTCTCGGCTGTTTTCACTGACAAACGAGAAACAGAAACCAACCAGCGAAAGCCGAAGCTACTAGCGGACAAAAGAAACTGAGTTATTAAGCCAATGAGGAGGTGCACGGGTTAGGGCTCCAGAGGCTCACGTAGGCGTTTGGCCCTGCCCTGCTGACAGGACTGCAGGCTTTGGGTGGCTGCGTAATTAGGTGACAGCTGTCCAGACACCCACGGGCGAGCAGGGGGAGCAGACAGAAGATATTAGAGAGGGTGTTCTAAGGGATGCACACGTCTCAAGAGACAAGCAAAAGAAAAACACACACACCGAGGTGTGCTGTGGCTCTCCCGCACCTCCCAGAAGCCAGCCACCTCCCTGCCGCACCAGCAGCAAAGCCTGTGGCAATGGCCGCGGCTTTAAGCTGCAGAGCTCCATTACAGTGAGTGGGAGCGGTAATGGAAACAGCCCAGCCTGCTGGACGAACTCTCCATTTTGAAAAGGGCCGAGGGGGGAAACGCACTTCTGCGTGCGTGCCGCGAGGACACTCGTGCGGCTCCGGGTTTGTAAAGGGGACTGCAGATGGCCACAGCCTGGCGAGATATGCCTAGGCTATTGATCTCTTGTGTGTATAATCTGCCGGCTGGATCCATAAGCTGCCTGTGTGGAGCGAATATCCGCAAAGCTACAGGGAGCCTGGACACAAGAACAGCACTCGAAGAGCTAATCGATTCCACTGCCCGCCCTGCTCAAGTCTGCCAGGCTGCCTGCGATTCAAATGCTCTTATAGCTTCCGGCACCTCCCCCACAATTCCCTTTCACATATATATACCCTCACCCCATGTCCCCCTCTCTCCCTCTCCCTGCTGGAGCATATTAACACCTTCCTAACTAACGTGTCATGGGCAATACGTCCACAGACTTTGGGTTCTGAAATGTTTTACAGAATGGCTGGACATTAACCGATGGATGGGTGGATGGATGGATGGATAAATGGATGGATGGATGGATGGGTGGATGGATGGATGGTTAAATGGATGGATGGATGTCTCACGGTGTGTATGTGAGAGTGATGGCGGTAGTGCAGTTAGCCAGTGTAAACAGTGTAGACTTTGGTAGTGCAAATACACAGTTATGCAGCCATCAGTGCACATATGCAATAAAAAGCAACAGTACTATTAACATGTATAGACAGTATACAATGTGTATAACATAATAGGCATAGTGTAATGATAACAGTATAGTCTGTACACAGGATGTATAATATAATAGGCATAGTGTAATAACAGTATAGTCTGTATAGACTGTACACAGGATGTATAACATAATAGGCATAGTGTAATGATAACAGTATAGTCTGTATAGACTGTACACAGGATGTATAATATAATAGGCATAGTGTAATAACAGTATAGTCTGTATAAACTGTACACAGGATGTATAACATAATAGGCATAGTGTAATGATAACAGTATAGTCTGTATAGACTGTACACAGGATGTATAATATAATAGGCATAGTGTAATAACAGTATAGTCTGTATAGACTGTACACAGGATGTATAATATAATAGGCATAGTGTAATGATAACAGTATAGTCTGTATAGACTGTACACAGGATATACAGTATAATAGGCATTGTGTAATGATAACAGTATAGTCTGTATAGATTGTACACATGATGTATAATATAATAGGCATAGTGTAATGACAGTATAGTCTGTATAGACTGTACACAGGATGTATAATATAATAGGCATAGTGTAATGATAACAGTATAGTCTGTATAGACTGTACACAGGATATACAGTATAATAGGCATTGTGTAATGATAACAGTATAGTCTGTACACATGATGTATAATATAATAGGCATAGTGTAATGACAGTATAGTCTGTATAGACTGAACACAGGATGTATAATATAATAGGCATTGTGTAATGATAACAGTATAGTCTGTATAGACTGTACACATGATGTATAATATAATAGGCATAGCGTAATAACAGTATAGTCTATATAGACTGAACACAGGATGTATAATATAATAGGCATAGTGTAATAACAGCATAGTTTGTATAGACTGAACACAGGATGTATAATAGGCATAGTGTAATGATAACAGTATAGTCTGTATAGACTGTACACAGGATGTATAATATAATAGGCATAGTGTAATAACAGTATAGTCTGTATAGACTGTACACAGGATGTACAGTATAATAGGCATTGTGTAATGATAACAGTATAGTCTGTATAGACTGTACACAGGATGTACAGTATAATAGGCATTGTGTAATGATAACAGTATAGTCTGTATAGACTGAACACAGGATGTATAATATAATAGGCATTGTGTAATGATAACAGTATAGTCTGTATAGACTATACACAGGATGTATAATATAATAGGCATAGTGTAATGATAACAGTATAGTCTGTATAGACTATACACAGGATGTATAATATAATAGGCATTGTGTAATGATAACAGTATAGTCTGTATAGACTATACACAGGATGTATAATATAATAGGCATTGTGTAATGATAACAGTATAGTCTGTATAGACTATACACAGGATGTATAATATAATAGGCATTGTGTAATGATAACAGTATAGTCTGTATAGACTGTACACAGGATGTATAATATAATAGGCATTGTGTAATGATAACAGTATAGTCTGTATAGACTGTACACATGATGTATAATATAATAGGCATTGTGTAATGATAACAGTATAGTCTGTATAGACTGTACACATGATGTATAATATAATAGGCATAGTGTAATGATAACAGTATAGTCTGTATAGACTGTACACATGATGTATAATATAATAGGCATAGTGTAATGATAACAGTATAGTCTGTATAGACTGTACACATGATGTATAATATAATAGGCATAGTGTAATGATAACAGTATAGTCTGTATAGACTGTACACATGATGTATAATATAATAGGCATAGTGTAATGATAACAGTATAGTGTGTATAGACTGTACACATGATGTATAATATAATAGGCATTGTGTAATGATAACAGTATAGTCTGTATAGACTGTACACAGGATGTATAATATAATAGGCATTGTGTAATGATAA
This sequence comes from Megaleporinus macrocephalus, assembly GCA_021613375.1. Taxonomy (NCBI): domain Eukaryota; kingdom Metazoa; phylum Chordata; class Actinopteri; order Characiformes; family Anostomidae; genus Megaleporinus; species Megaleporinus macrocephalus. The sequence continues at coordinate 28,429,913 of CM038718.1, read as the reverse complement.
CAGTATAGTCTGTATAGACTGTACACATGACGTATAATATAATAGGCATTGTGTAATGATAACAGTATAGTCTGTATAGACTGAACACAGGATGTATAGTATAATAGGCATAGTGTAATAACAGTATAGTCTGTATAGACTGTACACAGGATGTACAGTATAATAGGCATTGTGTAATGATAACAGTTTTGTCTTTATAGACTGTACACAGGATGTATAATATAATAGGCATTGTGTAATGATAACAGTATAGTCTGTATAGACTGAACACAGGATGTATAATATAATAGGCATAGTGTAATAACAGTATAGTCTGTATAGACTGTACACAGGATGTACAGTATAATAGGCATTGTGTAATGATAACAGTTTTGTCTTTATAGACTGTACACAGGATGTATAATATAATAGGCATTGTGTGATAACAGTATTGTCTGTATAGACTGTACACATGATGTATAATATAATAGGCATAGTGTAATAACAGTATAGTCTGTATAGACTGTACACAGGATGTATAATATAATAGGCATTGTGTAATGATAACAGTATTGTCTGTATAGACTGTACACAGGATGTATAATATAATAGGCATTGTGTAATGATAACAGTATAGTCTGTATAGACTGTACACGGGATGTATAATATAATAGGCATTGTGTAATGATAACAGTATAGTCTGTATAGACTGTACACATGATGTATAATATAATAGGCATTGTGTAATGATAACAGTATAGTCTGTATAGACTGTACACATGATGTATAATATAATAGGCATAGTGTAATGATAACAGTATAGTCTGTATAGACTGTACACATGATGTATAATATAATAGGCATTGTGTAATGATAACAGTATAGTCTGTATAGACTGTACACATGATGTATAATATAATAGGCATAGTGTAATGATAACAGTATAGTCTGTATAGACTGTACACATGATGTATAATATAATAGGCATTGTGTAATGATAACAGTATAGTCTGTATAGACTGTACACAGGATGTATAATGTAATAGGCATAGTGTAATGATAACAGTATAGTCTGTATGGACTGTACACATGATGTATAATATAATAGGCATTGTGTAATGATAACAGTATAGTCTGTATAGACTGTACACATGATGTATAATATAATAGGCATAGTGTAATGATAACAGTATAGTCTGTATAGACTGTACACATGATGTATAATATAATAGGCATTGTGTAATGATAACAGTATAGTCTGTATAGACTGTACACATGATGTATAATATAATAGGCATAGTGTAATGATAACAGTATAGTCTGTATAGACTGTACACATGATGTATAATATAATAGGCATTGTGTAATGATAACAGTATAGTCGTTATTATATATAGTTAACAGTATAGTTGTACATAACAGTTATACAGATAAATCTGTGAATTAACTATATAATATGATACAGTCTGATAACTGATGACTGATATAGGGGTCTCGAGTATAACAGTGTTACAGGATTACAGCACATGCGTTACATATGGTGAGCTGAAAGCCTAACACTAAGGATTCTGTTTTATTGTTGCATAAAAGCAACAGAACGATATAAAATGATGTGTTACAGCGTATAATAACATGACTGTGAACAACTACTGCAACTGTGCACACGTTCAGAAGTGCTAAGGACTTACAACTTAAGACTTCACACTAATTAGAACGCTAAGGGCTTAGTATTGATTTGTCTCATCAAAGTAACAATAAAAAAAGAAGGCAGCAGAAAGTGCAGAGTACACTTCTACTCGTGTTTCCTTCATCAAAATGATGTTTGGACACAAATGGAAGGCATTTTTACTCATTTTCAGTAAAAAAGAGCTGGTTTTTCCAACCCAATCATATTAAAAGAAGAAAAAAGTGCATTTAAAAGCAGAAACGGCTTAAACATCTGAGACGGCCTCCGCCGCGCATCTTACACAGTGGGGTGGTTTTCAGATGACCTAATCAATGCACACTAAGCTTGCCATAAAAACGCTAGAAGGCAAAGACAGAGAAAGCTGAGTGGGTAGACAGGAAACTCTTTCAATATTGTTTCCTATTATCTACACAGAGTCATGCATGCTTGTTAGGCTCTCTCCAGCAACAAAAGCAATTAATGTTGTGTTTCAGCTCCCTCTCTCTGTCTCTCTGCCAGTCTCTCTCTCTCTCTATCCCCCTCCCGCCACATCCCCAACCCCCGTCTGCCTCTCTGCCTGCTTAATACCCTCTCCAAGGGTGGTCAGTTTTACATATTGTGTGTCACCAGACGAATATAAAAGGATTTAACATTTAGCAGAGCTTAATCCAGCGCAGGCTTTGTGCCTACTTAAGCCATCCGAATCAAATCTGATTGCAATAAGGCTGCAGCAAATGACCACATACAGATCAGGAGCACTGCACTGCAGAATACCTGCCACGGCAACACGGCTGCACGCAAACGCACAAAACCACGTCCTAAAAAGTTGCGTCTGCCGGAGATGAGAGGATCCTCGCGGGCAGGAAATTGAGTGCAAATGGAAGACTGGTGCGCCGGGGACTGCGTTGCATATTCAATTCAATTCAATTTAATTTAATGCAAATTCCTTAACCGTAGATTGCATTAAAAACGGGACAGCTTTCATTTTTCGGGAGGCCTGCCTTGTTTCCCCATTAAATGATGAAACCAATCGGCAGCGTTAAGCACCACAGCGTTACAGACCCGCTGATCCCAAACATATGACATCATGTACTTCTCTTACATCCTCCTGCTACCAATAAGGACGCAGGGGCCGAGCAGGCCGAGCGGAGTGAATCTTAAAAGCCCCGTCTGTCTGAGAAAAGAGAAGCAGCCACCCTGGTTTAGTCTAGCAACACAGAGAAGAGACAGGCTGTGGGGTCACTGTCAGAAACAAGGCTTCATTAGGGCAGACAGCACTTTCAAGGACCTTGCACAGATAATGCCTCAAGATTATATTATGCTGGAGGGGAGGGGGAGGAATGGTGGGGGGGTTTTCTGCATGCACCTCTCCCTCTCTCTGTGTTTCTCTCTGGTAATACAACTCCCTTAAGCACTGGGGAGAGGGTGGAAGCGGGGGAAGGGCTGAAATTACACATTGGCTATAATTTTCAGTGTCTTCACATTAAATAACTATGCGCCACCAGCGCGCTCCTACTTGACCTTTCGTTGCTGCTAGATAAATGAAAGACATGGCAGGGAAGATTTAGGCCTACACACAAACGCTCGCACACACTAGCATGCGGAAGACTCAGCGGCTGCTCTGCGGACCCCCAGCCCTCCACTGGAGTGTTGACATTTCCCCTTAGTCGCATGTACAACCAATTTCCAAACAGCAGGTGAGAGAGAGGCCGTGTTTACAGGCAGGGAAAAGGTTAGCGCTGCGCTTTAGGCCCAATCGCAGCGCCTAATAAAGACCTAATGGGCCCCATTTCACATTTCAGAAATAAAACCGAGAAGAAGAAGAAAAAAAAACAACACTAGAGAGAGAGACTGCTGTCGATTCCTGCGTGCGTTGGACAGAGGAAGTACAACAGAGCTGAGAAACACATTTTCACTACCATCTAAAATATTATTGTGGCAATTATTTTCATGCTTTCATCAAAACTATTCTGCTAAATTCACTGTGTCAGCGCTGGACGCCAATACAAGCGCATTCCTTTTCATCTGAAGCACAGTCAGAAGACTGATGTCCACCGACGCAGGGGCGATGCACTTGTGGTATGCTAATGCGGCCATATTAGTTATGTTAGCATAATATTATTGAACACATTCTTGCCCTGCTCGGAGCCAAGTCAAACCATTTCGCTCAGCCTCCTTCAAAATCAAAATGGCAACGCATTTACCAGGCCAACAAGTTACCTTGACAACAGACCGGCGTGTAATTAGCTGGGAACGTGCTGTCTAGCAAGTGTGAAAATTCTTAATGAAGTTGAGAGCACTCTGTAAATGTTACTGTCAAATTCTCCCCCGGATCAAGGCTCCTCCGAGCTAAATGTCAGCCTCTGCCCGGAAACGGACAGAGATGCATGTACGAGGTGAAGCCGGCGGAACGGTTCAACAGCCCGATCAGTCAAAGCCGGCTAGAGTTTAAGAAAGAAAAAAAATGTAAAAAAGGGGTGCTTACCGCCGGGTCTGTAAACGACGTCATCTTCCGTGACGAAGGACGTGATCTCGCCCGTCTCCGTGCGCTCGTAGCGCGACTTCTTCTTGGGCAGCTTTTTCTTGCTCTTCTTGGTGGCCTCCTCGGCCGTGGCGCCTCCGGCTGCCTCGTTCTCCTCGTCCTCGCTGTGCTCGCTCTCGGCGTAGTTTTTGGCGCCGCCCTCCAGCGTGCAGCTGCGGCGGGGCCGCGAGCTTTCGCTCTCGCGAGTCTTCTCGCGCTTGTCGCGCTCTCTGTCCCGGTCGCGGTCCCTCTCCCTCTCCTTGTCCTTTTCTTTGTCGGCGGTCATGATTCGCCACGTGCCTTCCTCTGTCCTCTCACGGCTGGGCCTCCGTGAAAGGTAGACTGTGAGCCTGGGCTTCAGTCTTCTGAATTTACCAAGCAAATCCAGGGAAAATTTGGCCACACCAACAACCCCAAGGTTTCAGGAGAGCTGCAAAAGAGAAGAAAACACAAAGGCAATTAAAGGACTGCTTCACGGGATTCGACGTCACCATATAATCCATAGTCCCCGGTCGTGGATCTGGGGAGGAATCTGGAAAGCACCTCCATTCAGGGGTGCTGTATGTGAACCAGGGCCAAACTTTGACAGCAATATCCCAGCCATGCAGATTTGAGTGTTTTCCCTGCTCTATCACATTCCTCCCTTAGATGGACTTGAAACACTACACGTTTGTAATCACTGTTGACGAATGTCACTCTCTCGGTTACTAGGAAATTCTCTTAAGCTACAGTTGCTAGAAAAAAAGAAAATAAAAAGGCTTATTAATATACATGCAATCAGCTGAATCAATCAGAGGCACTAAGCAGCGCAGCTGCTCGGCACAGAAAGGAACATCAATGGGCAATCTCCTCCGCAGCAGCAGCGCCTGGCCTCGGGAGAGCTCCGAGCAAAGCTATATCAAAAGAACACAAACTTCAAGCTGCCTGCTCCATTCCTCAGTTCATTTCGTCAAGCGGTGAGAGGCGGCCCAATGTTTTCCCACACAGTGACCTAAAGAGAGCTCCCCACAGCACCGTCTTCAAACAGCCTCCGCAGAACATCTTACAGGATATTAGGCGCAAAGACCTTCTCCATATTACTGCATTCAAGCAGTGGTGGATTGCTTTGCCCCGTATAACAATACAGCGATAAAGCGGCTAACGCTTTGAGGCAGGGCCCCAGCTGGAATAGAGACCCTAGTGCGCTCCAGGGATGGTGTTTTTTTGGACGTGCGCGGGTTGGGCCAAGCCCAGCCCGGCCTAGCCAGAGACCAGTTGCTTGAGCTAGCGCAGCGTAGCGCTCAGCACAGCAAATCAGAACAGACAAGCATGGAGAAGAGAACCTGGCTGCAAACTGCAGGCAGAAAACAGCTTTGGACCAAATCCTGTTTTTACAACCCTTGCTGAAATGCTCACCACTTCTTTCCCCCCCTTTTAAGTCAGCCGTGATGAAAATAAAGATCAATCACCAAAAATAAATAAAGTAAGTGAAAAGGAAAAACAAGAGCGCGCGTGAAATGCCTGTGAAGGTCTAAGTGTGGTGAGGTCCTCTCTCTCTCTCTCTCTTGTGTGTGCGGCTGTGCCTCTCCCTCCTTTCGCTTTAGATAAACTGCAAGCTATGATGATTGCAGGCTTTGGTGTGGCTAAAACCTGACAACCACCAACAATGTTGCCGGGGTGAATTCAGAAACGCGGAGAGGCAGATGGAGAGGAGAGGCGAGGAGGCAGTGGAGAATTGGGCTGTTTGTCAGAATCAGATGTGCGTTACAGAGGAGGTAAAAAAGGAAAGAGAAATGGCTTTTGGCAGGCACAGTGGCGCAGTTGACAACTCGGCTCGTCAACGGCAGCCTGTCATCTTCTGAGTAGACACCAACTGACAGGGCAGCTGCTCTCCTCGTCAGCCTCAATACAAACACTAGCGGCTTGATTATGGAGCGCCCGCGTCACGGCCCTATTAATCACCTAATGATGAGTTGCCGCGCTGACCGCTGGGCTGCCGACACACAAATACGCACACAAACACCTTAAGGCTAACCGCAGACACCCCTGTGGGGTATGCAGCCGTTTGAAAGTGAGACTACGACGCTCGGAAGATAAAAGGCACACGCGCTTCTCGAGCTGAGACACAAATGAGATGCACCGCAGACCCACGTTTCAATCTTGACACAGGCTAAGCAACCAAGAGGAGCAGAAGCTGCAGAATCACAGAACAGCTCTTACTAACGGTTACTGTGTTTAAAAGGCCTAATCAAAGCAGAACTCGTTCTAGTTATCTGTAGTTGAGTATCAGTCAAACATTAATACAGATACCGTGACTGAAGTCGGTGTAGCTTAAATCTGAAATGAGTGTGAGGTGCTGGGAGCGGTTATACTTACTGACAACAACCGACCCATCAAGAACAACTGACATTAATAACAGCTTTAGTTTAGTTTTAGAATTATTCTATCACTCGTGTATGCATACAGCGAAATTTGACCTAAGTCATCCATGCAGAGAAACACCCACATACACACACTAGTGAACATACACACTAGGGGGCAGTGAGCACACGTGCCCGGAGTGGTTGTGCAACCCTATCCATGGCGCCCGGGGAGCAGTTGGGTGTTAGTCGTGTCCTGCTGGTCACAGGGACTGAACTGGCCGCCTTCTGGTCACAAGACTAGATCCCAAACCTTGAGGGCACGACTGCCCAACCTAGATTAAATCACCAACCTAAATTAAAAAAGCAATATTCTGCTTTTTGGCTCAAAGACACCAACCAGACAGACTACACGGGTACTAAAATCTGGATACTGAATGGCATGGACACGTTCCAATACTCTGTTTATTAAAGCACTTTGGTAAGTATCATGATGGCATTGAACTTTAATGCCCAGTCCTATATAAGGTCAAAGCAAAGCAAACTGAAATAAACACCACTCCACAATGGATCTCTTTAATCTGAGGTCCTCTTAGGTTTTTTTCCATTCTAACTCTTACTGCTGCAGTGGAGACGTTTACGCTCTTCTTTTTTTTTACAAACCAAGATGAGATTTAACAGCTTTATTTATGGTTAAGATAAAGATTTGAGGAGGAACAGCTGGTCCATCTTCAGCACGTGTGCATAAAAGAACTAGCCAGCACTAACAACACATGCATGCAGTTTCCTTTGTTTCATTATGAATAGATCTCCCCCCCCTGCCCAACCCCCAAATACACCGCTCAAGTCAATGGTCTGCACTAATTTGCTGCTAAACGTGGACTATTTTTTTGCTATCGAAACGTTCCACGCTGGCACACAAATGGTTTCACAGGTATGGCTACGAGGCTACTTTTTAAACCACGCTGCAGTGACAATGCACTCACTGGTTCATCCGCAGCCTGAATTTTTGACCAGGACCAATTACGCAGTAAGCAGTCCTCCCCTGCACGGAGCTCACAGATGAATAACATGCTGAGGGGCAGGTGAGGCTTGAAGCCATTACACATCAATCAGCGGTGCAGGACCTTTTGAAAGATACCAGCTGTCTTAATGGAAAAGGGAGGGAGGGAGGGAGAGAGAAAGGGAGAGAGACACCGAGCAAAACCAGCCATTTGTGAAAGCCAGTGAAAAGGCTTCAGGGGCTCAGCCAACAGCACCTATTTTACCATTTCCATTACTGCAATGAAGTCAAGGGGTGTGAGCCAGGAGGTTTTAAATAAAAATACGTTTCTCCTTCAGAGCGGCGGAGAAATTAAACCTCCTCGGCCTCCTAACCACCCAGTTGCTCTCTCACTATTAACACATCACCTCACAATGGGGTGCGCAGCAGGGCTCTATTACAAAACACACTCCTTTTTCAACATTACTCTTTCATAGCACCATGTTTTATTCATCCCAAATCACTCTCACATTACTCCCACAGACCCAAGCCTCCGTCTGTGATTTTGAGGCGAAACGTACAAACCCGCGTCGAGAGAGAGAGAGAGAGCAAGGGCAACGCCATTTTGCCGCGAGGCAGAGCGGACACGGGGAGGCCGGAGCCGTCCGCTCCTGCGTCACGCTGAAAAGGCAGTGATCGGCAGGCTTCACGGCTCAGAATAATATATGCAAATCATTTGGTGATCCCAGATGCAACAAATGAGTTTTCAATCAGAGCATTATGAAACGGTACAAGTATGACTGGCAAGGATTAAGACAGGCTTTGCGAAAGGATTGAAGGCTGCAAAATACTCTCATATGATTAGGCTACGTTTTATGAAAGCGAGATTAGCCTCAAAACACAGCATTATCTGCAACATGGTTAACTCAAATTTATCAGACAAAAGTCTATATTCAATTTGCCTTCTATAGCCTACAACAATGGCTGCGGAAAACAGAGCTGTAATGAATTTGATTTCCCTCGCCGGGTGAGGAAAAAAAAAAAAAAAACACAATTACACAAGTAAAGAAAAGGTCCGCTATAAAAGGCACCAACCCCACCAATCCTTCAAATCCAATGGAAGAGGAAACACAATAGCACCACTTCACTACTTACCACCCAGCAGGCAATCTACCCCCCCTGCCACACACCCCCAGCTCCATTGTGCAACACTATGACTCACTGTGCTTCTTATTCCATATGTCTACAGAGTAGCTCATAGAGCAAAAGGGGGGAAAAAAGAGTGTGTGTGTGAGTGTAGGGGGAGGCTTCACTCCTAATAGCAATACTTTCCTAACACGTTTCAAACCAAAGGCTCAGGTGTTGAAAGCCTGTCTGCAAGTGTTGGTATATACATACTGCATGCTTTCTACTATCTGACAAAAAAAAAGAAAAGAAGAAAAAAATTCTACTGTATGTAATACAGACTTCTCATCTGGAGGTCAGTCAGTCACAACTGACTATTTTCACCAATTACGCTACTTATACATGATTCTGATATGGCCTTGGTAGTAAAGCATGGAAAGCCTTCTGTACAAATGAAACCCTATTACTGAACGCTGGACTCCATGCCAAGCATTTTAAACATTAACACTAAAGTCCACTTCCAGAGTACGATAACACCTGAAGAAAGAAAAAAAAAAGATCTATTCTGCTGCGCAAAGCACTCCATGCATGCCATTCAGCCTTCAGGTTGAGGGCCTCACAAGAACTTCTTTACAGAGCTTTTCTAAGGGACTGTCGAGAGCCGAGTCTTTCTTCACCAGACCCTCCCCCACCAAAAACACGAGGCATTTTCCAAACTGTGCTTGCTAGTGCGCATGTGAACTGCTGACCTTTCTTTATTTACAGTATGCATTTACTTAGTGGTCCACAGGATCAGCTGCTTATCTGAAGATTTATACACCAGCACTGGCTTTGATACTAAAACTAACACTGTAGAGCTAAACTGGGTTTAAATGACTCCGCTCACTCGGCATGCAGGGATGTGTCAACGGTGACTTTCTAGTCAGTTCCAATTCAGATTTCACTACAGATGGACATTTTTTGGCCGCGTGAATGAAAATGAGAAGAAGAAACACGATAGCACATTTCCATCACTTTCTCTCTCTCTCTCTCTCTCACACACATAAATATATGTATTTATATACACACACATATATATATATATATATATATGTGTGTGTATATATATATATATATATATATATATATATATATAAATATAAATATAACATGCATGCTTTTTAATAGGTCAAAGCAGCATTTTAAGCGCTCAGACGACTAATGAGATCGCTTTAAATCAAATTTGAAAAATCTAATAAGGGCAATGAAAGTAGGCAGCAGCTCTGTATTTAGCACAATGAAGCATTCACGCTCACGCAATCGGACGACTCCAATTGTGGCTCCTGATTTTCACTACAATCTCTATGAATGCAAAAAAAAAAAACTTTGCAGACGCTAATATGCAAAAGAATAAATACATAACTTAAACCTGGCTTTGTGACAGCATTCTGTACGATTAGTGCCGCAAGGATAAACAATAAAGCTTAACATCCATCACGCAGGACGGAGTACACCTTATTCTGACTGGTTCCATTAGCATAAGGTCACATACGCTGCTGAATAAAACCTGCATTTATGTGTGAGATATGCTGAGGGAGATGTATCTGCCCATGCGAGGCAAATCAGCTTGTGCAATCTGATTCGCCTATAGGCAGAATGTCAACGCAGAGTTAGCCTATTTAAATAAACAATAGCGTGTACTGACAACGTACTGAAAGCTGGAGTTCTGAACCGTTTATCGTGCTGAAGGAACTGAAAAAAACCAACTTTCGATAAATTGCACAAGACCACGAGCAGAACGTGAAAGGAAACAGCTGGACCGTTGTTTTCACTCAGGCTCTAAACGGGAAATGGGACCTTAGTGACAGATCAACCGATACGTGGACATCTGCAGTGATGTCAACAAAATCGATTTCATGCACATCACTCGAGCGCCTGTAACTAAATAAGGCTTCAGATTTATAAGGAGGAAAAAAATCTCAAGGGTAGAGTCAAGGTCTTATTAATTGTGCTCCAACCTAATCTCGGCAGCGGCTGAGGCAGTAAACCAGTTGCTAAAGGCTAGGTTGTGAGTGCTGTAGTGTGTAAGTGCTTGTGTGAGAGAGTGTGAGTGTGTGTGTGTGTACTCCCTGCAAGCTGCACAATACCCCTAGGGGCCTGCTTCCCATCAGTGCATGTGTCTATTATCAGCAGCGTGGCTGAGAGCAACTTCATTTCACACAGTAATACCTGAGAGAGGGAGACGCACGCACGCCAGCACACACTCGGCTGTTTGTGTGGCGGGTATGCACCGAGCACTCAGACTAGCCTGTTTGTCTGTGGCAGAGGAGAGGACTGTGTATTGAGACGGCAATCCTGAGAGGCACAGGCTGAAAAAGCTGCATGCCCTTCTCTTCCAGTAAAGCAGCCGGTTCTGGAGAGCGTTATCGCGAGCCGGACGCTGAGGGACCTCTCCCCTCTCCCTCTGTGTCGCGGATAAGAGCGCAGCTGGAGAACGCCGGCCACGGGGGCTGTATGAAGTGCTAATCATCAATCTGTGATTTAATTGAGTTTGTCAAAGAAGTAGATTTTTTTTTTCCTCTTTTCTTTTTCCTAAAGTCATTCCAAATAAAAAAGAAGCCTGTAGGAACAAGAGAGCCAGAGCAATTCTTCCTCCCAGTAATGTAATTTGGGAGTGGAAATTATTTTAAAAGCACAGAGATGATGTGCATTTAACGGCGATATGCGTATCAACCCAGTGGAGGAACTATTTAAGGGCCAAATTGAGTCGTTAGCCGCTAGCCGCTAGGCTCCTCCTGCTAGATAATGCTCATCGAGGCTGGAGCAGGACTTGCGCACACTCGCCCTCAACCCCCGGCACACTCAATCAATACTAAATCGATGGCACATAAACACATATGTCACTGTCCAAATCCATCCCAGACACAGATAGGGATATTAACATTACACGCTAAGCCACCGCCCCTCCCTCCAACCCAACTGCCAGGCCTTGGACTCCGAATACAATCAATTGAATTCAAATACAAGCATTCGAAGCCTATTGAGCGTTAGAGCCCACGTGAACGATTGCATTGTATTTTGTATACACAATACAAAGGAAGACCCACCCCCTCCCCCTTCCACCCCATAAAACAGATAAACTAGATTATGGTTTGTCAGTTGCCTGAAATGTCACACACGCTCAGCCTGAGCCTAACCGCACACAGGAAAAAATAAAAAAATCCACCGAGACGGGGGGGACAGTGGGGGGTCAGACAAGCCACTGGAGCTGAGTGACACCCACAGAGAAGGGCTGAAAGGCTGTGAGGAGCAGCCATACTCACTCCCAGCCCCTGATCAAGCCCACCAATCTACAGCACCCTGAAGAGACACACAAGTCATTGCCCTGTCCTGCTATTGTGCCCTTAACCTTATTTTCACTCTGTCTGCGCCGCTTTCTTCTTATACTAAGGGTTGGCGACACGGCAGACATATCAGAAACTTCAATAAACATATCTGTATCTAAAATATATAAACTATTGATCAGCATCAGAGAGTGTGTTGAGGTTTGACCAGCGTTATGAATCATTATCTGATGACATTTATTGTACACCAGCATAACAGAACACTGGGAGATGCTGGGCTGCTACGCCAAATACATATATTTATATACACAAATATATATACACACATACATATATATACATACATATATATACATACATACATATATATATATATATATATATATATATATATATATATATATATATACACACGTATGTATATATACACACACATATATATATATATATATATATATATATATATATATATATATATATATACACACATATATATATATACACACACATATATATATATATATATATATATATATATATATATATATATATATATATATATATATACACACACACACACATATATATATATATATATATACATACATACATACATACACATATATATGCCTTTCAGCGTTGTGATACTATCAGCAGTGGCATACTATTCTCATACTGCACCCCACCCCTGAAAATATACTTAATCAAAAAGTTATGATTTTCAAAAGGTGTCTGTCTCAACACTTGTTTAAAAGAAAGGTCTAATAGCTTGATATGCAATCAGCCAAGGGCACCATGTCAAATTTGCAGCTACTCAGCACCTATTGTTCTTGTTTATAGGCTCACTAAATGACCTATATCTGTATTTTTATGTTGTTCAGTGGCCAAGAAATGCAAACAACATCCCTGACATACTCAGAAAAGTACACCGCCATGTAATTTTCCCAGTAACTATAATATCATTATATTGTAGCCCCCTTATCTCGCCTTAAACCACACTGAGCATGCACATTCAGAGGGATGAGTTTCCAGAAGCAATGCCATTAGGTCAGAGCGTCAGACCATTTTCATACTAAATTATTTAGCTATCTGGTAGCTACTGCTTCTTCCCCTCTCTCTCTCTCTCTCTCTCTTAAACCCCAGCAACTGGCGGCAGATGGTCCGAGAGAACAAGCGGCGCATTCAAATACACGCCTAACGGCTCTGCCAAGAGCACCTCCACCCTAGATACCACAGGATGGTATTACCTCTAATTAGGAGCGGCTTTTGTTTCTGGATCAAGCCACCTCTCTCCTGCTCCCTCCAAACCGCAGGCTGCCTCGCTTTAGGAGGCCGCAGTCTGCCGTGGATAACACCCTCTTTGTCGCTCGCTCTTCTCTGCCATTTAAGGCCCACACGGCTTCAAATATAAATATGAAATTTCGGAGCCCGGACCAACCACAGTCCTATTTCCGACGTCAGCTACCCCAAGTAGGCGTGTGTGGCGTTAGAAGAATGCCTGGAATAAACTGGGGAGAGCCTGCAGGGACAACACGATTCAGTTGTGTCACCGCCTCGCCTCTCGCGACGTCCCGTTACTTAACAATGATCTTCGGAAACTGAGAACACCGCGCTGAAAGGCCCTGGACAGAACGCATCAGATCGTGGCTTTGAATTGCCTGTATACTGTCTGGGCCCAGGGTCCAAGCAGACGGTGCTGTAAACATCATTTCAGATTGTTTCCTTGCCTGGGAGCAGGCAGACAGGAGAGGAAAGGGACTGGGGGTAATGAAAATGCTGCTGCTGGAACAAGGCAGGATCAGAAGCTCCTCTATCCTCCCCGGACAGCTCATAAAACATGCATCGACTGGGACTATTACCGGCCCTGGCGTTTTAGTGCACCCTGCACGCGCCCAGGAAAGAGAGCGCACTTACAAAACCCATATCCGCACCGGCCTCCCGCGCTCCTTCTTCTAGTTTTTTTTTTTTCCTCCCCCTTTTTATCAGGCTGATTTTCATGTGAGAGAGCAGCTGTTTAGAGAAAACATCAGTAGAGCGAGGCCTCCTAACAAAAGGCTGCTGCAGCCCGGCGAGTTCACGGCGTGTTTTTAAAACGCTGTACAGTAGCGATCAGGAGATTAACTCGAGCCATTCATGTGTGAAATGGAGACTTGATCCCTAACTGATAGCGCGGCCTGCCTCCAGCAAACAGAGGGCGGAATATTTTTCATCATTTCACAACAACAACTGTAATATATTAGATTACCTCTCGCATCCCTCACTGCATTCGCAGAGAGCAGGTTCGGAGAACGGCACGCGCTCCACAACAAAGCCGGGCGGCCCGAGGTGAGGTCTGCACTGTTTCTGACCGAGAACTGCACTTAAATCCCAAGCACTTCGAAAGATAGCACCACGAAACAGCTAAAGCCAGGCTTAAGCATTGAGCGAAAAGAAGGCACAAATGGCCTTCATTACAGTCAAAATGCAAATAATACTATTACAAAGTAATTGGGATTTTTTCCAAATCAGTGAACAGGAAATTCCCAAAGCCAGTCATGGCTGTTTTTCTTTTTTTTTTTTTGGTCATCCATTTGGCATAAAGCGTCGGCAGCATCTGCCATCTTCAAACCGAACCCCAACTGGGCGAAAAAACATTTAAAAAAATAAACAAATAAATAAAATAAAAGAAGTCAGAGCAGACAGCCTAACATATTCAGTCATGGGAAACACTAGATTCAACACATAATGCTGCATAACAGTGTTCCATGACAACATGTTATCTAGCTCCAGTTGTGTTTCAGCAGCACCATATCTACAAGCTTCATGCTCATGAGCACGCTTTTGAATTTCCTCGGCGTGGCAAGGAGCGAACCTCCAGGGGCAGGCCTGTGTGGGTATAAGTTAAAATAGCTTGCGAATGCATGGCTAAGCTTATAAACAGCCAGCGTGAGCATGTTTGCCACAGAGCCACATTCATCCAACTGTATACGCTTGTGTCAATCTAAATGAGTAGTCCATTGACTGCTGAGCAACTGTATTTCCACTGAAGTGCACACTGGGCTTGGCTAATAAAAAGCTTGGCTGAAGTGAAATGTGGCCTGACCTTTCCACATCTTTCTTTCAGCAGCCCCTTTACACAGATTTCTAGTTCTCCTCATACATCACCCTGAAAAAAAAGAAGAAAAAAAAGGGTCTTCCATCCACCGGAGCCTTGTCCTCTGGAAGAAACTTAAAGAGGACATCTTGCCACGGCCAGCTGTAGGACTGAGGGCTCTCTGTTTGAAGCCGAACGTGCTGTAACCAAAGGATTCAGAGTCCCAGCAGCAAATTGCCTGTGCTGCCATGAATAACGCTAAAAGGAATCTGCACAACTCCCCATTCATAACATCTCCTGCATCTAGCTATTAATAACCTCCTCTGAAGCCTAATGTTTCATTCATGTTTGCATGTGTCCTGTTATCTTTGCCCTTCCCAAAACAAAATGTACCAAAGATTTACGGAGATAGCACTGCCCTCGCTCAACACGGCAGCAATCTTACACTGGCGATCTCTTAAGGGGCGACAGTGAGCTTTATTTTGTTTCAGATTGTTTCAGATTTGTTACAAAAACCTTAAAATCATAGCAAATGTACAGCTGAGACTATAGCTCATACAGTATTAACAGGGCAGAAAAAGACAAAATCTAAGAGTCACAATAAAATGAACTATTTTAGCTAGGGGTGTGTTTAAAAAAAATCGATTTTTCGATTCAAATCTCAGATATCGATTCGTATAAACCTGAGATCAATCTTTAAAATTAGCATTCCAGCTCCACGTTTGGCTACATTTTGGATTTAGAAACCATGAAGGTTTATAAACATATAAACACTAATGTTTTTAGTAATGGTAGGTTGAGTGTTCCTTGTACATTTACCACATTAGTTCTCTGAAAATATCTTTTCATATTCAAACAAAACATATTACTGTAACTGAAATATCCCTAAATGAATCGATATTGAATTGAACTGATCCGGGAAATCAGTGGCGATACCCAGCCCTAATTTTAGCTACCCAAACAACGTCCAACTTTCAACATGTTGAAACAGCTAAGTACATATCACTGTTACAATGACCTGATTAAACTGTGTTCCTCCCACCACCATGCACATTATCCTCCTATGCTAATGTAGCCTGACATGAGTCACTTGCCACACACGGTATGCAAGCACACTAAAATCACAGCACAAGATTCAGTACTCCTGCTATACTGTGCAACCTAGGTCCAAAAATCAGCACACAGCAGTACTGCACTAGCACAAACTTCCAGGAGTCTGAGTAATAAAGGAAACAACAGAATCAGCCAAGCACAACCTCTTTCAAGCACTTAATGGCTATTAGCTACACTCAAATGTTGCCTCCACGAAGCTTATTTAACCTGGAAACGGAATAAAGACATCTGCAGGTTATATTCATATATAACTCACCCGTTACAGGAAACAAAGGTGGACAGTGTTTGCGTCTGTGTGCTTTCCGGACCCAAACGTATCGTTTCCTGCTGGACTGACTGTACAAACTGCATCCCTGCTCCAGCCGTGCACGTGCCTTCACGACAGACAAGATCTACATACGCATGTGCCTGCTGCTCTGTTCTTGTGTAGTCTAGTGTGTAGCGAGGGTCAGAGAGCAGTGTAGGCACTAGGGCTGTGCATTAAAAAGAACCTGATGATACAATACGTATCGTGATACAGCGGTTACGATTCAATATATCGTGATATATTGCGATACTGCAAACAAAGTGATGTATCACGATTTTTCAAACCCTACTATTAAAACACACCACTATATGAACAGGTTTGCCAACAGTTACAACAGCATTGCGTCCTTGTGCTGCTTGTTTATGTTGGAGTGGAGCTGAAAATGGATTACAACACTGCCATCTAGTGGTCATAGGCTTAAACACAGCACACAATGAGTCTGCCAGGAATCTGTGTATTGATACAGTATCACCAAATATAATATCCAGATACTCGATATTTTTTACATCCCTAGTAGGCACATGCACAGCTTCACTTCTAATGTAAAATAAATGTGACCATAACGACTGTACTGTATTTTATAGCGCTTGCCAGCAGAATCTTTTATAACAAGTACTTCTTTATTCTAAACTCTGCTTATTTTAATATTTTCTGCAAATCAGCAAATGACTTGATTACTAACAATCAATAATGATTGCCTTAAACCACATCTCCTCTAATGCATGCACAGCTTGTCATATTTTTCAAGTCTTGGCCACACAGCATTTCCAAGGGTCTAAATGTGCTCGGAGAGGAATGTCAAGTCCTCTGCACCACCACATTACCGTCAACAGTGACCCAACGGCAAGGACAGCGCACGACGCAGCTGGGCCACGCGGCAGAGCCCCTCTCTCCCCTGTCACTCGGCAACGAACCCATCTCAGGTGATCCAACACGCAACGCTTGTCTATGCACCGCAGTAAAATAACATAATTAGAAACGCAGCAGTAAGATTATCAGCCCACACATCCCTCATCAGTCACATCACACCCCCAACTGCGCTTCAACAGCAAATCAAAAAAATTCAATAATGGATATGAAATCACAGTAATTAACGTCTATGGGAATCCGGACGGCCCAAAATAAACGGGACACCAGCGCCGTCGTTCATTCTGCTTTATGCAGAAACAATCTCTGATCTGCATTACCAACTTAATCGCAAACAAATTAGATTTCAGCTAAGAGCTCCATTGATCTCAGCACTCATCCGAATTGGCCACGAAGAGCTGGTAATCCAATCCGGCCGTTCGGAAGTGCCGGCAAAGAGCTGCGTCTCCACAATGGAAACATTCTGTCCACAATGTAATCCATTGTGTTCGTTCAGCAGACGGAGTGCAGGGCGTTTGGAACCTGTCCGCTTACACTAAAATGGCCAAAATCGTCGCGAGTCTAAACAGCAATTGAGTGCATGAGGGAACACAAGAAGGCCCCATTTTCGACTTGGCTGGAGAATTAGAGTAGTCTCATGCGCTGAGTCCGAGCCAGGAACTGTGTAAAAGAGTGCCACTCAAGTCGCAATGACATCGGCCTGACTCACTGAGGTAATGCACAAGCTGACATCGTGGCCGTCTGGAACACTCGGGCGAACGGCGTTATTACTCGATGACGGAGCGTGCGGCGGACGATGCCGTTTTGGTTTGGTCATGTTTAAAAGCTATCTATGGCTACTATAGGTCCCTGAGGGCCAATGGCAGGAGTTCAAATACAAAAACACGAGACTTGGCTCCGAAGCAAGCTAAGTGAGAACACATGCCAGCGAGCATGAGCGTTAGCAACCATTAGCGTTGGTAACAACAACAGTCGGCAACACTGGTCCAGCCAACAGTGAGAAGGAGAGATTATACGTTCATTCTTCGTGGATACGACACAAAGGCTGCATCACGATAAGCTGTGTTGGATTGCTTCAGACAAAAGACTACTAGCGTGCAATCTTGCCTGTACAAGTGGAAACTGCCAACAATGAAAACGTCACTGTTTGGCAAGGGTTTGTCAATACAGTTTGCGAGTTACACAAGTGTGAATTGAGAAGGCATTTCACTCTCAAATGTGCAGGCGCAAGAGCACAGTAACGTAACCGAAGCCATGCAGGAGTCAACAGCTAATCTCATGTGCACTAATAACCTTGGGCTCACTCTCCATTCCATTACTTTAAGGAATAGAGCGGCATATAAATAGCGGCTCCATTTCTCACCAGTGGTCTGTTACGGCTCTATTTCAGCTTCCCTGCCATTAAATATTTATCCCTGCAGAGTGGCGGCTCATAGCGAGGTGATAAGCATTTACCAATCCAAATCTCTCCTGCCCAGTCCAACCCCCCCCCACCAACCCCCCTCATGAAACAGACACACGTTTCAAACGGATTATCTACAAGTGTTCCTTTAATCAGCGCAAGCCAGAACTGGAGCTGGCTCTCCTCACAACACTCCCAAAGGAAAGCCTATTTCTAGACTTATCAAGAGAAGAAATCATTCTATTATATACCAAAGGGATAAGGAAGGATGTGGTTGCTCTAATGTGAGATGACTTCATGTATAGCGAAGTATATCTAACAGAAGAAGAAAAAAAAATGGGGTGTTTGGGGATGTGATAGAGATATTCTACATATCTCCCAAACCGCTGCTTCCTTTATTTGTGAAAAATGCCTATTCCACCCTCCCCTCCCCACACCCACCCCCCCAACCCAAGCCTGGAATGGCTCAGTCTGAAAGCAAAACAAGATTTGCGTTTGGCAAATATGGAAATGATCCTTAATCAAACAAGATTTTAAGCAGCGCCGCTGTTGCCGCTGCTCGTGCGAGCGTGCGGCTGGGCTCTCTGCGAATCTGCCTTCCTAAAGTGGAGGATGATAAAAAAGGATTTCATGCCTCAGCCTTGTGGGTGGCTACTGTTGGGTGTGAATGCAGCTCCAGTGAACTCTGCGTGCTTCAAAAGCTCCTAGGGTTGACCTACAGTACTTCACAGGTATTCTTGGACAGAGAACAAAAACAAATGGCCTGCCGGTGGAATGGCGGCTCAAAGCGTACCAGCTGAATTCCAGCACCAAAACCAAGCCTACATAAGAACTGGGAGTGCTGGAAAAAGAACCTTAGCATTAGGCTCCCCCACAAGAACATTGTTCAAAGTAAGCAAAGAGAGAGGACAACTGGTTTTGCTTGGGCGCTTAAAGAAATAGATTTCTTTTTTTTTTTTAAACAATCCTGTCTTCTTCACAGTGCGTCCGCAGAGCTGCCACATTTTAAAATAAACAAAGAAATAAATAAATAAACTTCACCCAATGAATCAGCCACGATTAGCACACAGTTATGCATCACGATAATGCATGTTTTAAATTCTCTGCCTGGTCTCTCTTGGGTTGAGAATCAGAGCATGACTGACACCTTCATTTACATTCATTTCTGCCACAGAGATTTAATATACTTTTCAAATTTCTTGCCCTAAAAACAAAATAATTGTATTTTGAAATGATTCCATTTGACAAACTATCCTTTAAGCTTACACATAAAACAAAGGTGACCACTGAAAGAGCCATTTGAATGCTTGCTTCTGCACATAAGTACCTGGTTCTCATCAGAGAACCTCCTCATTTCTTGCTACTATATAGACCCTATGCCTCTTAATGTGTGATGAGTCTGTTTCTATTGAGCGGCCTTTCTTAAAAAGCTAATTACTTAACTGATATAATCGAGAGTGAGAGCTTTCTACTGGGAAATTCTTCTACTCTCACATTTTATAACTTTAGAATTATAATTTTATAAGTCTTTTATTCAACAGCGCTTTCTTCAGCACACCACAGACAGAAACTATTACTACAGACGCCCATACCCTCCTAAGAAAAACACAGTACTATACAGCAGAAGCTCCCAACCCTCTTGCAGCAATCCAGTCTCTAGCAGAAGGAAGATATGGAGCTGTGTTTAACTGATTAGAGCCATGTGTCACACTGATTACGGAGTCTAGCTTGACTGAGAACCATGCAGACGACCTGACCTCACGCTCGCACATAAGTCAACGTTACCCAACCGTAGCGGTAACATGTATGCAACCTTTACTCGCAAGGCACTGCTCGGGCTGGAATGCAATAAGGAAGGATGGTGGCTTTCGATGGCCGCTAAACTTACACGAGCTCTCCACTAGGCTCGAGGGCGTGCCGTATCAAGTGGAAATGCAAATGCTGAATTGGGCTGCAGAGCTAAATGACAGCTTGAGTGGGGGTAGTAGTGTATTGCCACAATAGAGTATGATTTTCTTTTCTGTGGTGATGAAGCCACTTCACTCTGATGAAGCACAGGAACACGGAGCCAATTCTGAAGCTGCGTATGCGGTACCCCCCCTCCGCAACCCCCAACGCTCGTCTTTGTACTCTCAATGACACAAAAAGGATCTCTCGCCAGGATGCTGTCGCTTCCAAATGCGAATCCGAAGCATCGGTTGACTCGGAAGGACCCGTATGGGGTTAAATCCGTGTCTCGCTGGACAAAAGTAAACAAGAGAGAGCCTGAAGAATCAAACGGGGTTCTCACCTCTGCCTCAAATTTCATTAATTAAAGCCAACCGCAGCTACTACAGCTCCGAGAAGACAGTACAAAAAAAATCAATTACCTCAGCGAGTATTGATACATCTCACTGCCTGTTTACAATTTAATCCCCAACTTGTCAAAGCCATTATTTTCTTAATAACAACTTCCTCTCTGGGCTGTTTTGTCTCGAGCCCGTGTTTTAAGGGAGCAGAAAGGTCATGAGCTTTAATGCTCCCTCGGGCGCTGCCTGCCATGACTGTAATTATTCCAAGGGATGAGATGACAAATGAAGTGGATCAAACCCAAGGTGCCAGAGGCCCTGACGATCCCTGCCTAGCCGCGCAGGTTAAAACAGGGGTCACTCTAACGGGGAAACGGGAAGGAAAAACCAGTTAATGCAGTGATGTAATAATTAAGTGGGAGACCCTCTTTACAGCGGCAAAGACGCTGATCATACTTGCAGTCTTTTCCGTTCACCAAAGCATTTCCGAGCAGAGGGGGAAAACATAAATAAATAAAAATCATCTCCCTCTACTCTAATTGGTAGTTCGCTGGAAGAACAAAAACGAAAACAAAACATGTTTCGTAGATACCCCATAACTCAGAAAGCCGCATCAAACAATATCTTTAACATCTGCCAGGAAAGGTCCGTAACGCAGACAGCGCTTCCACCACAATTAGTTAGCATACATAGAAGATCAATGAGCAAATTATTAGCAAACTCGCTCTTCACAGCTTGGCCAGTAATCATTGAGGAATGCCTGCTGCATTATTTACAGGCTTATGCATAATTCAACACTAACAGCAGATTTAATGCATAAATAAAGCTGTGAAACACTTACATTAAATGTTTACTCACCAAAACAGGATTCGAAAGTACGAGCATTTCAGCAGTGCGCCTGCGAAACTTTCAAACCTGTCACCCCCCCCCCCCCCCTTCATTTTTATTTAATGGCTCGCACTAAAACTGAAAATGGTTTGCAGGTGGAGAGGCCAGGGAACCCTTTGTTCACCCTCTAAGAATCCAGGGAGGGACTCAAATATGCTAACACAGGCTCTCAATTACTTGATTCCAAACTCAGCCTAGCTGTGAATGGCACATTCTAGCTAAAACGTCATTGTGAGCTGTGGAGGGAGCCCACATTTCACCTGAACATGAAAGCACTTGAAAGCAGACAGGGTTTTTTTTTCCTTCCCAGCCTCTCTCTCTCTCTCTCTCTCTCTCTCTCTCTCTATCTCTAGAAGGGCTTTACAACAACCCTTTTTTTCCTCTCTCATCTCTGTATCCAGTCGATAAAGGTCACTGGCTAACTAAACTAAACTAAACATGTCCTGTGACGGTCTTAACAAGGTAGGAAAACAGCAGGGCCAGGAGAGAGCTCCGCTCGCTTTATGACCATGCCCTGAATTAACAGGTCCAGATGTCCCTTCCCCTCTTACCATGTGTGAAAGACCTGGACCATGGGCTCAGCTGCTTCAAGCCTTATTAAAAAATATCAGTTTCAATTACCCCAATTTCCTCACCGGCCATCCTCGGGCTCGCATTTACCGCCAATGAGCTCTGCATCCGGGGAAAAAAAAATATTCTCTATACATTTACATAAGTTACCTCATCATTCAAGAGTGCAGTTTAGATGCTTTGGCTTTACAGCCTTAATATAATTTAGGCTAATGCCACATTTTCAGTGTCAATCACTGAAGAAGTAAAAAAAAAAAGAGAGAGAGAGACACCAGCAAGACTGCATGCCTATTGTGTTAAAAATAAGAGCGCCCTGTCAGCTAAAATATCAAATCCAGCCAAACTATGGGCTACAGGAGGAATAAGTGTCTCGTGTCTGGCTTTTTTTTGTGGTCAGACCCGTGTCAGGGCTGCCCTGTCGCCCAGGCAATGAGCATGCGTCTGTGGTTACTGTATCTATTGTCACAGGAAAGGTGCCAAGAAGCAGCCTACATTCTTGTAAACAAAGGAGAGGCTCCATACAGGCACAAAGATAAACTGAAGTTTGGTGCTTTGCCATTTTGAAAACGACAACGGCAGAAAGAGCTCTTTCAATAGGTGTAGGTTTTCTCGCAACAGCGCGGCACGTAGTAAATAAACGGCGCGAGCGCTTCTGCCGAGGCTTGAAAAGCCGAGCTAGGACCGTGATGAGCGTAGACGTTCCACAACAGCACAATAGCCGAGCAAGAAGCTCAAACATGACATTAATTACCCCTGCCCTTTCTCTAATTCATTAAGCATACCATTACTGGGCTGAGCCCTGCCACCGGCTCCCTGGCACTGAGAGCAGCTCTATCAGAGATGGGCTGCCATTACAGCCAGGCAGGCAGAGAGAGAGAGAGAGAGAGAGAGAGAGAGAGAGACGGCGAGCGTGATAGCAGCCGGTTCCATCATGCGAGCAGATTAAATAACATGCCTCCCCAAGCCCTGTCAAACATTCAGCTGCCTCCGTGCACCAACTGATCCGTTACAACACACTTTATGAAGAAGCCCCTCCGTCAGCCCCGGCTCACTGCCTTTGATCCAGCCACCGCCTGTTTGATGCCCGTAAGGGTAGGATCACACAGAAGCATACCTATGTACAGAATGCTTAAGATACGTTTCTTTGACAATTGGAGTTAGCTCAGGGAGGCTTACCGAACTTTACCACTATGCCCCTGGAAAAAGGGGCTTTTCAGGGGTCCTTTAGGACAGGCAATGGTGGTATATAACAAATTACAGCTGAACAAAACCACAATTTGAAGGAATTCGTGCTGCAGTTTAAATCATGTCCTGCATCCTATAACGGTGTCTTGAGTTTAAAGTGAAGGAAATCAATCTAATAACAGTAAGCTTGTAAATTGGTAGTCTACATTTAAGCCTCAAATCTGATGTACTCATCTACTTTACCGATACGAAGGAACTGGAGCTAAAAAAAGATTATAAACAGCCGCAGTTTTTTTCACAGCAGCACATTCACAAGATACTGTTTGGCCCTATTATAGACGGCATACTGCTATCAATGGGCTGACGTCAGCATAACATTCTGCAACCAATCGCGCCTGGAACAGCGCACGCTTGCATCATATGGTTATGCTGTTAGCAGTAAATTTCAGTCTACGGGGCAGAAGAGTTTGGATAGTTTAAACATGATGGCCTACTTTTAGATGCTCATCATTAAGAGAGATCGTTTTAGGGATGTAACAATGCACCAAGAAACTGAGATTTATGAGATTGGACATTTCATTAATGCATCCACACAGGTTAAACATCAATGTTTGTTGCCATCTTCTTGCCTCCCAGCTCTACAGTCATCAGAAAGATATGATAATAGTTATCTGTGCTCAATTATGTTTAAAACATTGAATACAGATTTGTGGTCCCAGCATCATGAATCAAAGTGAATCGTGGGCTGAGTGTAACATTACATCCCATTGTATTGGAATTGTCCAACACTCAGGTTACAACATTGGTATCAGGGGAAAAGGCTCCACAAGGTCACAGTGGCATGTTCAGTCACTGCTGCACCAATTATTCAGCATCGTCAGGTATAAACCTCACCTTGTTCAGAACCTTCTGTGTTTAGAGTACTCTAGGAAAGCCTGAGCACACATTCCTGCTGTAGGCCTAAGAAAAACGCCTTTTGTTCACAATGTAATTAGCATCAAACTTACCAAGAAGCTTTCTTTTGTCTTGCTGCTATGAAAACACTTTGGGCTGGGTGTTGCTGTGCGTTTAAGCATTAAACATTTAATAGACTTTCTCCACCGCTCAGGCGAGCAGTCAAACAGTTGTTCAGGGAGAAAGATGACACAGTTAATCATACACCCACGCACAGCAATTGAAGCACCACTGCACAGGCGAACCATAAAGGCAAGTTTAAAAACATACAGCGCTCCCATCATTAGCAACAGATTCATCTATTTACTGGTCTTATACGCGCTCACGCACGGTTCTCCTTGCATCTCGCAGTCAAAGGCGCTCGGTAAACACATTCCACGTTAGCGGCATTGAGCACTTCGTTCAGAAAGAGAGAGCGACTGAATTCAATTATTCAGTTAGAGTAAACTGCTGGTTGACCTCTGGGGAGATTCTCAAACGCAACAGCATGGAAACTACAAGAGGTTTCTCAAAAAAAAAGATGAGGGAAAACAAGAGCGGTGAAAGAACAGTCTTTGGTTTCATAGTCAAGCGACAAAATAGTAGCTGGGAAGCCAGAAAACAAAAAGAACTGTCATTTTGAAAGCCAAAAGAAAAATACCCTACAAAACATCCAATTTATCTACTCACCCACACATCTGAAACGCTCACACACAGTCACCTCTTAAAATCAGTGAGTGGGAAGGACATTTGGGAACTCCACTTTCCCCTTATTTATGGTGCACCAGCTGCTGTTCTGCTCATGCAGTCAAGTCAAACAAGGGTACATTTTATCTTTCTACTTAACCCGACTCGCGAGTCAAAGAGGAAACGAGCTTGGACGTGGAGAGTACTATCAAACAGACGAAGAGCAGCCAGGATTTTCAATACTCCAACGATGCTTATGGATTTTAAGGTTATCTGGCCTCTCGACCAATGTTTCTCTGAGGGTAACACAAGACAATGAAAACATGCTGTTCCTCGCTCTTGCCTTTGCTTCCTCTGTGGGAGACTGCTCTCTAAATGTTTGACTTTTTTTTTTTTTTTACCTCAGGCTATCCTCAAAGCCACGGCATGAGTAACAGAGTTCATAAAAGGTTTTTCCTCTCTATTCTATAAACTAAAGGATTAAGGAGAGATACTCCGCACATGCCTGTTATGATTACAGATTAGCGATCTAAAGTCGAGATGTCTGCAGAATGGCAAATTCCGTCTTTTTAGTAATGCTTAATCCTTATCTTTAAGTCATATCTCTCTGACTCATGGTTCGAAAATCTTCTCTGTGGGCTTGGGGCTTGATTGTGAGATAACAGCTCACACAGAGGCCCTTGCAGCATTACAGTATCTTAAACGCCTCTGTTCATTTTCCACCCTGAAAGAGTAGGCAACTGGCATCGCCTCTGATGTAGGTAAAAACAATAACACAGCGGAACGGATATGGGATGAAGAAACATGACTTCGCAATTTTGCTTTCAGTCACCAAATAAAGGAGGAATGTGCATTTTCTGCGCCACGTGCATGCGCAGGGTGAAGAGGGCCCGCTTGGGCATGAGAGAGGCCTTGATTTCCAGCCCATTATCTGCAGTCTTTGTCCTATGAATTAGCCAACCAGCGGTCCCCCCACTCCATTGAATTAATCACACCGGAATCATTAAGCTAGAGGTCACTTCCCAGTTAACAAGGGACAGGCAGAAAATATGTGAGGTGAAGCTGAGGACTGTCGAAAATAACCCTATAACCACGTCCCAATTAATATCTTAGCATCCAGAGCAGGGGAGGAGGGGTCATTTAGTTCTATTCTGTGGCTTATGGTGTCTGTGATCTGCAGCAAAGCTACTCCAAAATTAACTCTCCTCCACCGTGGAACTTATCTCTGCTACTTTCAGACAAATAGTTCCATCAAGAGAAGCTCAATATACAAACCAGACAGAAAGGAAAAGGCATGGTTTTCAGTTTAGACGATCTTTTCTCACTCAAAACCACATCTGAGTAGACGTTCTGACCTTGATGTGATGAAAACGACAACAACAACAATAACCACAAAATAATAAGTTC
Source organism: Megaleporinus macrocephalus (assembly GCA_021613375.1). Lineage (NCBI taxonomy): Eukaryota > Metazoa > Chordata > Actinopteri > Characiformes > Anostomidae > Megaleporinus > Megaleporinus macrocephalus. The sequence goes on along the minus strand of CM038718.1, from coordinate 28,403,258 downwards.
CTTAACAGGCCACATCACAAACCACAAAAAAATTATAAATAAATGGTGGAGCGTCCGTTTCAGGGCGGACAAAGATAGCCTTATGCAGTCCAGATTACATAAAAGTCAAGTATGGCCAATAAAACAGCGATTACAGAGAAGAGAAAACAAGATACTTCCCCCTCACACATGGGACTTGTAGAGTGAAATCAGATAAGCCCAACTGTGAAACAAATACTGTTTAAGACAAGTCTTTTCAACCACCATCCACCCTGCCCCCACCTCACAGTCAGTCACTCGTGCTCTTTACAACTCCCACATTGCTCTGGGCTTGACTAATCACACCGGCCATCGTAGGCCATGGTTCACATGCTTTATTCAGCCGAGGGAAGTTAAGCTTACTTGGCTGTCCCATAGCAGCCTCCAACTGGTCAAGCAAGTCTACCAAAAAACTCTCTCTCTCTCTACCGCTCTCAGGGTTTGCAGTAAACAAACAGTTATACCTCATCACTTCCAATCTCTAGAGGGCAGCACAATAGGGGGGGTGGGGGATGGATCCTGATTGTAGGCACACTGTTGTGACTGACTAAGAGATTAGCAAGTTGTTTTTTTTTATGTTTATCCCAATCTGTTATTTGATGATGGCTGGACAAAGATAAAAGCAGCAGTGAACATACTGATGATGCCAAAGCACACCACTACAAAGTCTTTGCATACATGGAAATAAGAAGTACTTATATATATATATATATATATATATATATATATATATATATATATATATATATATATATATATATATATATATATATATATATATATATGTAATTCCATTCAGTCTTTAAAACTGCCTCTAAAGTCACATTCAATGGACTAAACTCAACACTTAATGCCACAGAACAGTACCAATTGGTGATAAAACACTGTTTAGCTATACTTTGGAGGAACATCCAAGAGTGCTCATTTCAACTTTACTGATTATATCTAATTTTCATACTTGTATTCCCAGTCACATGCTGGTTTTCCAGCAACCTCGTGAACATAATACTACTTTCGCGGTAATCAAACCAAAAAAACAAACAAACAAACCATGTTTGATCGATTTGTGTTCAGACAATCTCACAGCAGAAGAAAGAAAATCTGAACGAGGAGATCAGATCAGAGCATTAATGGTGGGTAAACACTGCACCCACCTCCAGTGTACTTGCTAGAAGTCATAAAGCATTAGCCTACTTGCTAGAAGTCATTGGGTGCCTCTTGAACGAGCACGCGCGCCTCGCTTCTGCCAGTTTTGATCAAGAAAAAAAAAAGAAGACAAAAAGAAAGAAGGAAGGAAAGAAAGAAAAAAGTGAAACGCTTGCAGCACACGCACTCCAAGTGGACCCCGTGCTTTCCAGCTCTGCTGCCAGCATTCCGACTCCAGCCCCCCCTCCCTCCCTCTCCCTCCAGCGCCCCTCCACCTTCCCTCCCACTTGCTGTTTCATCCGCGGTCGCTGAGTAGTAGTACTCACCCGCTATAGTCTCCAGTCTGCCCGGCTAACTTCCACTCCACTGCCTCGAAGGAAGGGTATAATCCTCGCCTGTTTCTACCAGACGACCCCGCCGAACTTATCGGCCCGGGCCAAAACCCAGCGAAAGACAAAAAACACGGTGAACGGTATCACTTCATCCGGTTAAAAAAAAAAACGAGCCGCCGTCCACACGGATGGAAACGGGCACTTGCTTCAACAAAAGCCGCCCTCGCTCTGCTAATGTATTCACGTTCAACTCGCCAGTGAGAAGAGGAGGGGAAAGCGAGAGAGAGGGAGAGAGAAGAGAGGGGGGGGGGTTCTCTGTGGAAACAAACGGCTCACTCAAGTCCTCCTCGCCGTGTGGTAAGTCCGAAAACGTTTGAGAAGTGGAGCCAGTGCGGTACTTCGAGGGAGAGAGGAGGAGAAAAAAAAATCTGTGGATTTCGCCGTTTACACACTCTCCGCTTCCTTTTTCTCACACGCACGCGCGCGCACGTTTCGCCCCCCTCCTCGCGCGCTCCCTCTCCTTCTTTCATATGTACGCACACACACCACGCTCTCTCTCTCTCTCTGTAACCCCCCTTCAGCTGTTCAACAGACGCATCCACATGGCTGACCTAGTCTTTCTTTATCCAGACACTAGTGAAGGAGAATTACACCCCCCACCACCGCACACACACACACACAGGCGCGCGCGCTGCTAAAAAAGCGACTCAAAGCAAAACATGGACTGGATTCAAATGACCGCGGGGACAAAAGGAGTACCAAACGGATCGTGATTGATCGGTTAAAACCGTCGTAGCTCCAAAGTGCACCGCTAAGCAAAGACGGTGCAGCTCGAGCTTCCCCACATACGAAAGCAACCGCGGACGTGTGTGTGTGCGTGCGTGTTCATCACTAGGGCAGAAAAAGGGAAAACTTACCCACATGATCACAACACGTGGCGTGAATATCGGGGCTTTTTTTTAAAGCACGCCGTCGAGGAAATGCTTTAATTTGGCCAAATAAAGTCAGCCGTTCAGCGCGCTCGTGCTCCAGCCTGCAGTAATGAACGGGCTGATGATGAGAGACCAAACAAAGGCTGCAAATTCACTTAGCACGTCATGGCTTGTGCTTATCATTCCACATCTGAAGGTTTTAGATGCCAGTGATAGAAAATGTAGGAATTAATCGCTCGTCGTTTCGCACACAGCTATTCACTCCGCCGGCAGAGCGAAGCGCGTGCTAATGAATAGACTGAACGATGCACATTTTTTGGTTTCGATATGATTCTTGATGTCAAGACTTAAATACAGTATATTAATATATAATATGGGTTTAAAATGCTGCAGAACTCGCATGTAACTGCATGGTTTGGTTCAGAAAAAAACACATGCAAGGAACACATGTAAGACATTTAACCAGAACCATATTACACGAAAGGAAAGGTAAAATAAGACGCAATAAACAAAATAAAGAGTTATAAAGAGCCAGGAAAGGTGCTTATGACATATATAAATGTGTGTTTGGATATTCTAAACGTGAGTGAGTCTGAGTAGACATATAGTATATAGCATGGTAGGCAGAGTAGAGTGTCTTTGGGTAAAACCTTGTTTTTAAAGGGGACCTATTTTGCTCCTTTTCAGCATCAATAATTATATTTTTGAAATCTACTAGACTCAAATACTTCATTTGGCCCTAAACACAGTATTTTCTTCTCATACTGTTATGCCAGGATCGGACTACACAATGTTGACCATGTCACAGTGCCATCGATTCAAGCTGTATCTGGTTCGAGAGCCAGCAACACTACACGTTTGACACCAACCAATCATTGTTGAAGATCTTTAATGAGTTCATAGGTCACCAGAGAGGAGGGTCAAGCAACTGTGAATCATGGCTACATACGCTCTGTGTGTAATGCTGTTTCTGGATGTCTCAAGGAGGACAATATGGGTCTATTCTTCAAAGAGGACATGAGGTAACGAATGTGTTACCTTGTCATAAGCGCTTCTGAGCCATGTTTGTAGCCGGTTGTGAGCGGATGTCACTGTGATATCTGATTTGTGGCTTGTTGTTCCACTTAACCGCTACAACAGCAGCATTCCTGTTTCTTTTCCCCCATGTTTACATAGAAAGGCGTGCCAGAGAGATCCCTGTCGTCCTATTGGACAACGTCCAGGAACACATCGAGGGATATAAGGGCAAACTAGGATGGGGGGGTGCTAGACCGCAATCCCCCCAACATAACGTACACACATTACAATCGCACTCCAGTACCAATTTAAGCCAGAGTCCGATCCAGAAAGTCAGGTGGAATAAATTAGTAGAACCACCTTCACAAACTAGACAGGAGCAGGATGATTGAGAGTGGAGTCCTAGATCTCTGTGTGTTCTGTGATGAAAGACCAAGCCTGCTGGTTCTCAGACAATAAGAACTGTGTAACGAGGAGATGGCACCTTGTAACAAAGAAAAGGGCTGGAATTCCAGCGAGGTGTTTCAGGCAGCTGAGAAAAGTGGTTTCAGTGGGAAAGACGTTTTCAGAAAAGCATAAAAGGTCCCCTTTAAACACTGCCCCTGAGCCAAGAGCCATCAGAATAGATAGAATGCATGTAGATGCATAGTTTTGATCGCTTACAGTGGTTTCCATAAAAAACAGCAACTGAGAGACGATGATAAACCTGAGCAGAATGATAAAGCTCTACAATCACAACACTGTCTACTTGCTTCAGTTTTAATTTTAAATGTAATAAAACGTCCTGAACATACACAATCCCATCAGAATTTTTAATGAGAGACACTCCAGCGTGGCTGAGCCACTCTATACCAACTGCATTCGTCTCTCAGCCACAGGATGCTTTCTGATACTTCACTCACATAATACTGTTGAGGGTGTTTACTAGCGTGTCAACTCAGGATTGACAGTGTTTTCATACAAGTCGATGTATTTACACTCTAGCACATTAAAATGTAATTTTTGATATTATACATGTGTGCATATTTTTAAACCACATCAAGTTACATTCACTGGCATTCAAGCACACATCTGTCATCACTGTTATTTAAGTCTACTGTAAGTCTTGGAAAGTCAGTAAACATTTATTTTATATGCTTTTGCACAGTCAAGTCAAGAGACAAACGTCTGCACTGGGTTTCGCAAGTGATCAGTTTAAATTACTGTGTCTAGACGTCACTAAGCTACCCACATAGGTTGCTGTGGTATTAATGTAGGTGTCAATAACTATGTGGCTACATGCTGGCAGGAGAAAAGGACGTGCATCATCTGTCCAGCTAAACAATCGCCTGTCAACTCTTATGTCGCATTAAAGAAACTCAGTGACGGAGGAGCCTTTGGCACTTACATCACTCTCGATTTGCCATTGTCATTGGTTGTCTCATTGACACAAAAGACACAATGTGAGCAGCCAAAGCGTCCAGACTGAGACACATCTGTATGAAATTTGATTGGAAGTACATTTCAAACCATTTCCATATGTTTGCAAAAATCTAGATTTTTTTTTTTTACTGCCCAGACTATTGAAATTCAATCTGGACAAAACTAGATGTGCCAAAAAATCTGATTTGGGCTGGCAGTCTGAAAAAGCCTTCATGTTCATGTCCCTATTAAGTTCACATAACAAGAAAAAGTTCACATAACATCTATTAAGACTCTAATATCTGATTACATCATGCACCAGCAGGCTGGAAAACATGAACTCAACCAATAGCGTTTCACCTCCTCCTTTCACCACCCAGCACTGAGCAAAAAACTCAGTTATGAAATCCTCTCTAGCACAGAGTTTTACTCGATCCTAAGGAAAACGTGCCATGAATTCCTCCCATTCGCACTTATAAAAGCTTACTGCAACCCAATTAAACGTGATAAAAGGTTATTACATACACATAACCACAAATCTGAAGTGTCTTGCTGGGCAAATTGTAAACATTCAAATCATAACTCTGCAGAATGAAGGCCGTCCTCCTCGCCGCCCAACATGAATCATATGTTTGGAGCAGCAGCTAAGATCAATAGGAATCAAGTTCGGTGTGGGGTGGGCCTTTTATTGTGCTGCAAAGCATGTAGCCTGTCAGGTTTTCTAAAGCAGGAGGTGTCCCTAGTGATCCCAGCGCTGGCAAACGCTTTCCAGCTCTGGGGAAGCCAGAGACAGTGTGACTCCTGTTCTCCTGACAATCCTCAGCTCAGCTCAGCCCAGAACCCACACACACACACACACACGTGTGCATGTGCACCACTCACACACACAGCAGGCAACCGCCTCCCTCCCAGCAAGCGTTTGGGCTGCACATTCAAGCATATTTATTACATTTACTCAAGTACATCCTTATTTATTCCTATCCTTTTTCAGCTGCCCCGGCAGTGCTCGCGCTGAGCCCGACCGGAGTGTGCGTTCTCACTGTGCTAGAGGAAGATATTTAGAGAATGCACTTTTCAAAGAGATACCAATCATGGCTCCCGGGCTGCCAATAGCAGATTAGCTCCTGGCTCAGGAGGAAAACACACAACGGCGCGTTTGACACGGCTGCAGACGGTCAATTACTGCACTGAAGTGAATAGCTGCAGAAGGCGTGGGCACAAAACCGCAGCGGAGAAAGGGTGGGGGGGTTGTGGAAAAAAATAAATAAAAAAGAAACACAAACAATGCTAAGAAGACTACGGCTGAGCCGATGAATATTAAATCATTTTAACGTCGTGTGCACACAGGCACATTTCTCCGGGGTGAGTGACATCCATTAATGGAACTGAAAAGCCATCACATGGCCGCATTTCAGCCGCAAACTGACATGCCACAAAATACACAGGGTAACAGACTCGTTCTATGCTGATGACTGTTGTAAATCTTCGGCTGGAACATGCTGTAAAAGAAGCGTGCAGTATTTCACAGTAAACTAGCTCCTTTCTCAAAACAGCCTGGCTCAAACACGAGCAGGGAGTTCGGAGGGAACAGCCCCGGCTCCTTACAGGACTGTTTTAAGGGTGAACGTTTTGAGTTTCCTGCGCTTGGAAGGCTCTTCCAGCAGGCAGAGGAGATCCCATTATCAGGCAGACGAGAACTCCACCTCCAGGATTTCACAGCTCCTCTGTTTATCACATGGCCCTGTCAAGTTGGGCACCATTAACAGATAATGAAAGGAGACAACCGGTGCAGTTACAAGCAAAGCACTCCACATTCTACAGGCCTAAGCATGTATCTGGGAAGCTGACTGCGTCTATTCACTTTCTGCTATGTATTCAGCGCCTCATCACAATGCCTCTAGTGGCGCACGGTCTCTCTGCTTACGCTGGTTTATCATAGCGCCGTCTCATGTAACACTGTGTAAAAAAAAAAAAAAGAAAATAAAGAAGAAGCAGCCGACGACTAAAACCATGACTGACAGAGAGAATAACTCCTGACACATTAGTTATTCTGTCAAGCAGATGGTAGATATCAAGCCACATCAAAAAAAAAGAAAAAAAAAAAGAATTAAGAGCGAGAGGGGGCGCTTCTGTTTTCTTCATTCAACATTTCTGCTCGTGCAAACAACAAAGGAGCGTCTGCACTCGCGCCAGAGTTTACGTCTCCTTGTAATCATCAGTTTTCCTCGTCATCAGTTTTGGGTTGATCTCATTAAACACCTAAAAAATAAATAATAATAATAATAATAATAATAAAAAACTGAGCAGTCATGCTTATGTTTGCCCGATTACCTCTAAATAAAGAAGCTGCGTTCACACCCATAGCGTCCAAGACGAAAGGAAAAAAAAAAGCTCTGAAATACAAATAAGTCAGCCAGTAGCTGAAACAACAACAGAAAGAGAAAAAAAAAAGGTGACATGGATGAGTGAGCCAAGCTTGTGAGCGCCTTGGCAAGCCTCAGAGGCCCTGGCCCCTTAAGCACTCATATCTAGTAACTTCATTTAATACATTCAGCAGGGATCTGCAGACAAGTGGAAAAGAGAAAGATTGTGAGTGAAGCGAGGTTGGGGGGGAATAGACAGTCAGAAAAAGGAGAGTGGAAAAAGATTCAAGGCACTCGTTTAAAGACTTACAATATACGAGTAAAGAGAGAGCATAAAGGAAGAAACGGCTCGAAACCTGCTTCTCAGATGGCTATTGAAAAGGTGTGCTTTGCATATAAAAAATTAAAAGCCCTACTTTGTTCTGCGTAGCCTTAAGGAAAGAGCAGAGCCCACAGCAGACGTTCTCAAGGCAAGACTAAACAATGGGAGTCCGGACCGGCAGAGAGAGAGAGAGAGAGCGAGAGAGAGAGAGCGAGAGAGAGCGAGAGAGAGAGTAAGGGGAAAGAAAGGTGGGTGATGATCACAGCGCTTCATTCCTCGCTCACTCTCTCTCTCTCTCTCTTTGCCAGGGGTCATATTCACACTCTGATGCTGCCGTCAGGAACGAGCACTCATGTTTCCCTTCAAGAGACACAAGCAACTTCCACTCACATTTACTCTGCCTTCAAACATACACAGCTCCTGCTGACAGGCTCTCTCCACGAGCTGACGAGAAAAACTTGACTTCAATTTACCCACTGCCATTTTAGCGATCTGGCACTTTTCGTACGAGCCTCTTTTACAAGTTTTGAGGTTGAAGGAGGGGCGAACTGGAAAAGGAGGTGTGTGGGGGGGGTGCAAGCCTAAAGAAACGTGGTCTAGGCTACGACCAGACGCGCCGAGAGAATAGCACAGCTGCGTGAAAGCACCTGAAACGGTGCTCGCTGGCATAAATGTCCAAAGGAGCACTTCAAATAAACAGCACGGGCTCCGTCCTCTTGAACAATGACAAATAAAGGAAGTTTAATTGGCTTCCCCTCTCTGCGGAATTAAACATATTGTTAAGTCGAGGTCTGGCTCGGCTCAAACGAAGAGACGCTTTCCTACACAGCCTCATTACAGCGACTCCAAAATAAGCCGTGTTCTTAGACAATCCCAACAGACAAGCGCTAACCCAAACATTACAATTCTCCCATTTCAAACAGTCATTTGTGAGATAACTGCCTGACCAACCTGTTATTTAACGTCATAAACACAGCACAGAGAAAGAGAAAAAAGAGAGAGAGAGAGAGAGCAAAAGAGAGAGAGGAAAAGAAAGAGAGAGAGAGAGAGAGAGAGAGAAAAAAGAAAACGCAATGCAAGGAACGCTCAATTTCATTGAGAGATCACTCGGAGGCAGGGCTCTGCATAACTAGGCTTGTTTACTCTGCCATTCAGCCACAGTTGGCAGGCCCAGGAAACCCCAAAAACCTTGCGACACTCGTGTGTTGGCTTTATTTATTGCATTGCCAAGCTATACAACCCCGGGAGGATTCGTCTCTCGAGCGGCAGTTAAATGCTAAAACCGCAGCATTAGGAAAAAGCAGCGTAAGCACCGGCCGCTCCAGATGTGTGGCTGTCACCTGGCAAACAAATTAGATCACGGCAAGTGAAGGGGAAGACTGGGTCCTTCTTTCATGTAATAACACAGCGGAGAGCTTGCCGAGAGACAAGTGGTAAACGGGCACTATTTTTCAGCTTTCGTACACTAACTCTCGCACGCGCACACGCAAACGAGTGCTTACTGCTGAAAGTAAACAGCAGCGCTCGCCCGAATTCACACGCACATGAGCTCACCGCGGGTCATTAAACGAAGCTGTGAAGCTCCTGTGTGGACGGTCTTGAATTTTCTCTTTGTTTGCTAGCTGTAAATGGCCCATCAGGGCAAGCGGCCCTTCCTCCCTCGTTCCCTGAAGACAGACAGTTAGAAGCAAGCTTGTGTGCTTTTACACACACACACACACACGCACACACGGCCCCATGCAAAAGTCATTTATTACATCTGCAGTCAGCGCTGCCATTACGTACGTTTCTTTTTTCAGCTCATACTTCTGAGGAGATTAGGCTGAAGGTAATCCACACAACAGTAAAAACAGGACTCCTAACGAGACCTGACAGAGCAGCGGAACGCTCACAACCTGATAAACGGATCTTGAGGCTTTTATCTTGGAGAAATAAGAGAAAAATCAAGCTCCACTTTTACTTCAGATCTGAGAAAAGGTCCACAAGTGTTTCTGTCTGTCCTTCCACTGCGAATAGGCAGCTCAACGCTATGCGTCTGAAAATGATGTGCAGCTGCCAAAAAGCTCTCGCTGAGAAAAGGAAACAGATGAAGAAAATAAAAGAGAAGAAAACATTGCAAACTTATCAAAGAGGTGCTCTAAGAACAATGAAGTGACCCCCTCAGAGCCGTCTTTAAAAGTGTTAGGGAATACGTGGGCTGTGAAAAACAGAAAAGCAACCAACTTCTAAGACTGAACTTTGGAGGGGTAGAAAAACACCCCCATCCGATTTCTTCTAAAAACTGACAGCACATCTCCAAAAATACAATGAAAGCTGGATATACAATGAAAGCTGGATATGTTAGAACTAGAACTATTTATCACTTGCGTTTGCACACAGTGGAATTTGACCCATCCACATATACACTAGGACTGTAATGCCAAGAATCTGGTGATGCCATATGTATCTTTAAACAGCGGTCACGATTTAATATATTGTGATATAATACTGCAAGCCGAGTGATAAATGAATGTGATTTCGGATATATTGGATTTTTAAAATCACCATATGAACAGGTTTGCCGATGCTTACAATAGCAATGCGCCCTTGTGCTGCTTGTTTATGTTGGAGTGGAGCTGAATATGGATTACAGCACTGACATCTAGTGGTGGTTTAAACACAACACACAATGATTCACTGTGTGCCAGGAATCTGTGCATGTAAACTGTTAATTACTAATCAATACTGTGTTTTTGGGAATCGATACAGTATCACTGAACATAATATTGCGATGTTTGATATTTTATTACACCACTAACATACACACACTAGGAGGCAGTGAGCACACTTGCCTGGAGCAGTGGGCAGCCCTATCCACAGCACCCGTGGAGCAGTTGGGTGCCTTGCTCAAGGGCACTTCAGTTGTGTGTTGTTGGTCCAGGGGATCAAACCAGCGACCTTCCGTTCACAAGACCGGATCCTTAACCATCAGTCCACGACTGCCCCCGTTACATACTGAAGAATGCAATACTACATGTAGTCCCTGAGGTATTTGTTGGTTAATGTATGTTTTCTGCTGTTTTCCTGGAGCTAAAAAACAAAAACAGACGTTTACTCAATGGCCACTTTGCCTTTGAACTTAAACAAATGCACAGTACTGTACTTCCTCAGGTGCTACCTTGCTCAGCCCCACATTTTCCTTATATTCACAGCACTTGTTTTGTTTGGACAGGTTCTCTCTCTTGCTCTCTCTCTCTCTCTCTCTCTCAACACTGCTTAGCATTCATTTCAATGTTTAAAAATGTTTTTTTTTTAAAAAAGCAAGCCTCAAGTCAGTTTGAGTAAAATACTAATGCCCGGGACTGGAGCTATTCTTCAAACCATCAACGTGCCTGAATTGAAAACACTTCTGTTCCAATCCAGCGCCTTTAACAATCAGCAAACCCAAAACATCTGATAACTGCACCCAGCATAAACACACTGCGCACATTTGTGGACAGGCTGAACAATAAGCAAATAGTGTCAAGTGATGGAAAACAAGAAACAGCCCGTTAAGTGACCATACGTACAGCACTTAAATATTTTCAACAAGCCGAAATTTCCCAGAGATGCCACAGATTCTTGCGGGCAGTGGAAAGACAACACGAACGGAGACCCATTGCTTACAGCTCTGCTGTCCAAATCCATTAGCTCACAGAGCGAGTGCTTGCCATGTGAGAGCAGTACTGTTCAGCGGGACACATCCTCTCACGCTGCCCCCTTATGGACGCTGAGAGGAAGCACACTACGGCACCACTCCAGGCAATATCAAATCCATGCTGAAAAATACATGAACGCAATCAGACACTGAAGAACAAAGACATCGGGTATAAAACCATATCTATAACGCTCTGACTTTTCAGAGCAAAGACTTCCAAAGGGGCAATTTAAAGTCTGCTGTTTGTGACTCACTGTTTACATCTCAGCGTGAGCGATAACGCAGGCTGATACTATCAAACATTTTCTGAAACGGAGGCATATGGGTTTGGGTGACTCATAAACCACACAGGACTATTACGCAGAGCTCTCAGTCCTTTTCAACTGATTGGAATTGATTAATAATTTAGAAAGCAATTAACAGCTGTATGAATTACTTCCAGAATATGAATGTGTGCTGTGAAGAACATGAAGGCGATAAAAGCCTCTGGTGTGACATAGAGATGGCAGTAGTGAAACCTAAATAAAACCCTAGCAGGTACTGATACTAATGCTAGGTATATATATATATATATGGGACGACAGTAGAGGCATTGTGTAGATGTTCGGCTCTGATAAAGTATTTATGGCACCCCAGAGCGGCAGAACATTTCTGGGTTACTGAAACACCTGTACGAAACACTAGCCAAGTCCCAATTTCTACATTTCATAAACGTTTATGTATTGGTAATAGCAATAAAGAGCAGATCAGCATCTGCCTATAAATCTAAAATCAGTGCATCAATACCAAAATGAGTTATTTTTAATTGAAGCACTTCACTTAAGCACCACAATCAAAGTGCACTCTTAAAACCCTACAGGAAGAAATACATAACCAGCATGGCTTATGCAAATCCACAGCTTTATAAACAGGTAACTCCAATTTAGGGTGCAAATCTGTGCAAAATGACTATTACGTTATGACTATGTTGCGCTACATAATGCAGTCCATTACATGCACTACAAGCCATTATTCAACATTTTAGGCTCGATTTGTTACAGAATCTGACGCATTGGTTTTATTTTTTTTTATCAAGTGTCTGATAAGCATTGACTTCTGGCTAAAAGTGATACTGAAAATCAGATCTGTGTCCTCGCTGGCGTGATATTATGGACTGATCATCTCTGAGATTGAGTGCTTAAACCACTACATTAAAAGCTGCTGGCTGGCAATTAACTAGCTTCAGGAACAATGCAGCTTGTTTGACTGGAGTAGCTTTTTCCACTATAGGCTGCGGTCCCTAACTGGGCAGCCTTTATTATGCTGATGGGGCTCACTGCATTGTTGATAGGGTGCTAATTTCATGCAAGTCCATCTCAGCCCTGAGGTCACAGAGACTGAAGAGCTGGGCTGGCAGGATCTTTACAATACAATATGCATTAAAATGTCACTTTTCTCTTGAAAATGTTTTAAATAAACAATAATAAAAATAAATCAATAAAAATAATTATAAGAGAGTGTGATTGTTAGGGCTATATGTATATATAGATTGTGATTCACTTTGAGCACTGAGACTATGATGTGCGTAATACATAATCTATGGTAAAATTCTTAATTGCTGTGTTAACAATGCGTAAGCTCACATTATCGAGTACGCTAGTGACTGGGAAAAAAAAACACCAATCAAAACGTCTCGACTCCACTCGCTCACTACTACAGTACAGTGTTTTAGTACAGGCTTCTGCGAGTGCGCATTGAGAGTGCCTGTACTGTGTGCTAGCATAGCTACCTAAACAACACACCTAAAGCTGAAAATGAGTGAACACACTGCGCCAGGAGAAGAAACCCAGACACCGCCAGCCTCGCAGTCTACTGCCTTAGATTTAACTCCTAGGCGAGAATGATCTTCACTCGCGTGGAGCTGGTTTGGATCTGAAAAGACTGACGTTGCTCAAAAGACGGCAATTTGCAGACTTAAAGATCGCTCAACAGCTAACCTGATCTATCACCACCGCACAGAGTAAGAGGAGCATGAAGAGCTCAGGAAGCCACTGTCCAAGACAGACCTAAACCAGCTAAGGTGTCTGGCTAGACACTAGGGCTGTGTATTGGCAAGAACCTGGTGATACAATACGTATCGTGATACAGCGGTCACGATTCAATATATTGCGATATATTGCGATACAGCAAGTAAAGTGATATACTGCGAATTTTCAAATCCTTCTGTTAAAACACACCACTATATGTACAGGTTTGCCAATGTTTGCCAATGTTGGAGTGGAGCTGAAAATGAATTACAACACTGCTATCTAGTGGTCAGAGGCTTAAACACAACACACAATGTTTCACTGTCTGCCAGAAATCTGTGCATCGATACTGTGTTTTTTTTCCGATACAGTATCACGAAACAAACTATCCCGATATTCGATATTTTCTATATTTTCTTACACCCCTACTAGACACACACTCAGCAAACTTTAGCGGAGTCCTTCACTAGAGAAGGGCCTTCGCCTGATGATGCTAGGATGGGCTCCCGTGACCCCGACTAGCGGGATAAAGCGTAAGATAATGGATGGATGGATGGATGGATATTATTATCCTTTAAGAAGTGCAATCTAGTAAAATATAAGGCTTTTACAAACACATTTTAAAATAAAGCAAATATCGTTTATCATTATTGTCAAAATTACAGAAAATATCAAGATATCAGTTTTTGTCAATATCGCACAACCCTATCTGAGACACACAGTAGTCAGTATGTGGGCATGTGTCAGTGTGTGGCTGTAAAATAAACTATGAAGAGGAAAATATCCACCAATATGTGCTGCAGATTAAATGCATCATCATAATATCATCTGCTTAGCATCTGAGTAGTATCATCTGCTCAGCACTACCACACTTCACAGTGACAAACCCATTACCAAAGTGCTACGGGTGAGGCACAAATCACAACAGGCTATAAAGAAACAAATTACTACAACCACGAACAAAACCAGACAAACCAGCACCAACATATACGTCTTAACTGGTAATAAAGGGTGTTCACCATATTCAAGTACACAAACTCATCCTTAGCTTCTCTGAAATGGACTGCAGCGGCGAACATCATCTCTTACGCAGGTTTTTATACAAACGACGATGAATAAAGAGCTGAACCTATTTTGTTTGCACATACCAGATGTTTTAAAAATCACAGCTGAATATGAGACCAGTCTGGCATCAGTGGCCCGTGTGCAAGTCAATTTATAAATACTGACACAGTGTATGTGTTCTGCTATAAGCTTATCCACAGCGTACTGCCACATGGATATTGAGAACACAGCTCCACTGCACAGGCTCCAGGCCTGGTAGTCCACGGTGGGATGAGCTGCTGCCAGTGCGTCACAGCAGAGATATGCAGAATGAAAACAAAGGGGAAGGAAAGTTTAGGTCTGTTTGAAAAGCGGCGTGTGGAAGGCACTCAGCGGGAACAACAGAGGGGTTATTGTTCTCCCGGGCTGCAGGTACATTCCACCAAACAGAGAAAACAAACCGCATGACAGAAGCGCAGCACACCCAGCTGAGTGAGAGCGAGAGACTGACACACATGCACACACCGCCTGCTGCAGTGCTGAATCATTCTCCGAAGACTGACATCCTTCGAGCTGCATTCATCTTTAAATACCACCCATGCATTCTGAGTGAGAGCAAAAGAGAGAGAGAGTTTTTCTGCCTCTTACAGTTGATTCTGAATACTGAGCTTCGCATTTACCCCACCTAAGCACAAACACCATCAGGCCCGGTTCCAGAACAACTTTTTTAGGGGTACATCAGAAATAAACGGTGGTACATTCAAAGAAGGTGCATGTTTTTATTGCTAATTTGAGATTACCACGTACACATACATATAAATATATATACATATAAATATATATATATATATATATATATATATATATATATATATATATATATATATATATATATATATATATATATATATATACTTATATATATACATACATACATACACATATGTATATAAATAAAGGAGTGCTACAGAGTAATGCTATGCATAAAAAAATACCAATGTCATGTATCCTTGTGATATTCAAATTTTATTTGTTTAAAATGAAAAAAGAAATTATAAGAGTAAGGCTTGCTAGAGTCATTTGACTAATCCGATAAAAGCCAACATCCAGTACGTTGATGACTCAAAACTAACTGCAGCACAAAGCATTATTTATAGTAATGTATCAGGCATTCTGATGAATTACCTTCATTTTCCATTTAAGATGAAGCATGTTAACGCTGTGAAAACAAGGTTTAAACACATCCCTCACTCCACAGTCTATGCATCGAAACCATTTTAAGACTTATTTTGTGATGCCACACAAATCAACCTGCTAACACACATCCACACATTCGACCTACAGCAGCTAGGCCCATTCACATGGAAGTCACAAAGCTAGGTTTATACTTGACACATTGCAAGAGCACGAGGCTGTGCATGCCAAAAATGATGCCAAGCCATGCACCTTCAATTGTTTGCATCTTGGGGCTTACAACGCGAGTGGCACTCATTTATTCATTTAAAATCAATGTATTTAAAATTTGCTCGCCTCTGCACACACGCATATACAAGCTATAGCATGCCAGATTTACTGACATGAAGGAAGCTTTATTGTTTAGGGTTTAAGTCCAGGCTGCACATGAAAGGAAATGTGGCCCATAAATAAATGTTCCAGTTTAATACAAATAAAAGAATATCAGCACTATCGAGAATGCTGAACTTAGTATCAATATCAGCATTGCTGCTGCTACTGATATCGTGCCACCTCTAATCATAACAGATGTTACCATCTTCAATCTTTCTGTCACCATGCATTATTCACTTATCCGCTCAGGACATGCTCATCAAATTACAAGTGATGGGAGCCATCTTATCCTCTGCAGTGAGATAGTAGCCACACAGCCATCTCTTCATCGCTTTAATGTGTGCTTTTATGTGGGTGTGTGTGTGTGTGTATAGTTAAAGGGCCAGGTAAAGATGAGCTGTGATGCCTGAGGCCTGTGTGACTGCTGCTAGATGTGGAATATGTGAAATAGAGAGAGAGAGAGAGAGAGAGAGAGAGAGAGAGAGAGAGCTAGTAAACGAAAACAGAGTGAAAGGAAGGAGAAGGAGAAGGGGGAGGGGGATGTGGAGGGAGCTGCAGAAAGCCAATTACCAAACTCATTAAGTAAGCGGGTACTGGGCTTTGAGAGGAATCTCCTCCATATCATTACTGGATTTATTACTGTCATTTGCATCTTGTGATTCAGCTTGACACTTTTTAACTGGCTAAAAAGAGAGGTCACATCAAAATAATCACATCCCAGCGCAGATCCGCTGCAGGTGAAATTGAGTTGGTGTGCATGTGTGTGGCGAGATTAGAAAGCAGTGGTGTGGCCTTGTTTAACACAGTAATGCATCATTGACAAGCTTATGCTTTAAAAAATAAAAAAAGCGGGGTTGTACGGAGCATACGGAATTAATACACACAAGAGAGGCAGACGGGCAATCTAAACAGGTTAGCATTCAGAACAGTAGGAGACAGCTGAGAATAGGGAAGGTCACTGGCATTACACCTTCCAACTCTTCCTTTCTTACTAATATAAACATAAAACTATAAACACTTTCTTCAAACCAGCTTCATTTTATCAGCTCCACTCATCATATACAAGCACTGCGTAGTTCTATAATTATATAATACAAGTACAGACTGTAGTCCATCTGTTTCTCTGTATACAACCTATAGCCCCCTTTCAACACTCTTCAAAGCTCAGGACCACTACAGGGCAGGCATAACATTTGTAGTGAATCATCCTCGGCCCTGCAGTGATGGTGACTCTGGGGTGTTGTTTTAAGTGTGTTGTGCTGCTACGGGTGGAACAGATACAGCAGTGCTGCTGGACTGGTAATAGGTGGGACACTCCAAGAGCACTGCTGTGTCTGATCCACTTGTATTAGCACAACACACACTAACAGTGCTAAGTCACTGCAGTGCTCAGAACAATACACCACACAAGAAGAACCTGTGGGGGGGGGGGGTGCCTGAGCACTAAAAAACAGGCTCTAAGGGGGTTAATAAAGTACACAGAGAAACAGATGGACTGCAGTGTAATTGTATAACTAAGCAGTGCACCTATATGGTAAGCAGAGCTGATAACACAGATTGAGGGTAGTTGTAAGGAGGTGGTGTATCTAACACAATCATCAGTGACTGTACAGCGAGAGCTGTAGCAACAGGTTATTTACATCTAATTTCTTACATTAACTATTTACATTATTTCTTAATTGATTAATCTAACATTTTTTATGATTTTGTGCTCATTATATATATATACACACACACACACACACACACACTATACACACACACACTACAGCTCAAAAGTGAAATGTTCTTGTTTTCAATGGAGTATCTTCCTTTCTTAACACAACAATGGACTGACGGGTCTCTAAAGAAAGTTGTTTCTTTCTGGTCATTTTGAGTCGGTCAGCAAGTCATCAACTGCTTATGCTTCAGATACTAAACTAACCTAGAATGTTGTTCCCTTTTATACTCACTTATTAGTAGAATGTTTTTCAGCTGTGCATCACAATTGAGCAAGAGTGTCCTAACAACCAGTTAGTCCAATAACATCCTTAACTTGGATTGGCTGCCGTACCAGGAGATTTAGACAGAGGACTGAGAATTACTGATAATAGGACTATATGCAAAATAAGCCTCTATACAAAAATAGACTTAAATACAAACATTTTTATTTTTTAAAATCATCTGATACACTTAAATTAATTGTGAAATGGACAATATTGTTTGTGAATTGCATGAAAATTGCATAAAAAAGAAATTCTAAAGTGATCCTAAACTTTTGAGCGGTAGTGTATATGCATCTAAAGTTGCGGAAGTATACTAAGTATACTAATCGACGTAATTTCATAATCGATTATGTCGACGCTTCACCCCTAGCCCTAATGTACAGTCATATGTAGGTTTGAGGTTTGGATGCATGTTTGACTTATTTTCTAGAATAAAAAAAAGATTATACATTTTTTTCCAATATGTTAAATATGCAAATAAACACCAGCTTCTCTGTAGAGGATGTTTTCTTTTCAAGAGAAAAACAAAATTGGATTAGGGCGTCTAAACTTTTGCTCAGTACTGTAAGAAGTCAATACTGTTAGGACAGATCAATAGTAGTTCTGCTGTCGTGCAGTCAAGCTAGCGCTGACATGGTGGCAAACAAATAAATATATAAATAAAAAAAGGAAGGTAGGTGAAGAGGAGAAAAGCATCCAGATTTGTGGCTATGATGCCGCGACTAACCTTGAATGGGTTCATCTCCCAGCTCTCCGGAGAAAGCCTCTGCACATGCACTCACGGGGACGGAAAGAAAACTAAAAACGACAACAACAAATAGAAGAGAGAGGAAACAAACGAATATGTGAACGACTGGATGAGACAAATGGTAAAATGGCACACGCTGCCACAGCGGGCTTTCTAGCACACGGGGCAAACAAAGTGAATAAATTAATGGAGGACATGATGGAATAACGCTGATGGGTTTTTGTTCAACAAAGCCTTCGTTTCACTCGGTAAGAAAAAATAACAGGTAGGGAAAAACGTGAACGCCTCGTCTAGGTGACCGCTCTTCTCACCCAGCCACTTGATTCCGTGACATTTAGTGGAACCACTTAGGCTGCAAAAATTAATCTAAGCATCAAACCTCCTGAGACATCAACAAGCCCCCCCTCCCCCTCAGCCAAAACACACACAGGCACTCTTAATTCTCGCCACAGCTCTCCTCCCCCTGCTGCCACAGCGCTCGGAAATAAAAACATCAGGACCTTGCAGCACGGCACCTGTTCAATAACATCGACGTTTCGCCGTTCAGCATCCACCGACAGCGGCGCTCGCGCTGAAAACACAAAGCAGCTGCAACACACTGATTTACCCGGCCCTGCCACACACGCTCGCCACTAATCCCTCACATTTCACACAAGACAGACTGCTCCTTTCATCGCTCTGCGTGTGACGTGTAAAACGCACTTACACACGGGCCGCTATGACAGGAATGTCACAAAACACCAGCGAGTCGGGCTCCGGTGGACAGTCGTGTTAACAAAACACCGGCACGCTGTTTGACAAGCGCGTTATACATCCGCTGCATGTCTAAACATATGGCTCGCCGCAGTTTCGTAAGTGACCGTTTCATAAATAAAGAGTTCTCTTCCTCGCTCCAGCCAGACACACACTCTGACCCACTGAACCCTCTCTGGGCCACCAGACACATCTGTTCCCGCAGCATTAGGGGCTTTTAGACCCCTGCAATTACTAGAGATAAAGGTTATTAACTCGGCGGATTAGATTGAAGTATTAAAACACTGACTCCATTTATTTATTTATTTATTTGGCTCTTTTAACAGCTGCTGTGGCGTAAGACGACACTCTGTGAACATAAACAGTTCCTAGCTTGGACACATGTCTCTGATTGGAACTTTTATATTACTTAGTCTTTCTTCACACTCTCGCCGTATATCCCACAGCAAAGACAGAAACGTGTTAGTTTTACAGGAGGGACTATTTTCTTACTGTTGCTGACATATGCAAACTATTCTTGTTCTGATTGGCAGCCTCATTTAAAAAGCAGCCCAGGCTAAAACTCTCCTTAGAAACCTGCGACTGGGTGGGACTACCCTGATGGCTGAATAGGCAGATGTATTAAAAAGTTGCTTTTTGGAACAAAGGCAGAAAAAGTCAGAACTGGCCAACATCACAGAGATACACCCAGAACTAGGGGGCAGAATAGCAGGAAGTAGGGGTGTAAGAAAATATTAAAATACCGAATATTAGGATATTATGTTTTGCGATACTGTAACGATACACAGATTCCTGGCAGACAGTGAATCATTGTGTGTTGTGTTTAAAACTCTGACCACTAGATGGCAGTGTTATAATCCATTTTCAGCTCCACTCCAACATTAACAAGCAGCACAAGGGTGCAGTGCTATTGTAAACATTGATAAACCTGTTCATACAGTGTTGTGTTTTAATAGTAGGATTAGAAAAATCACAGTATATCACTTTGCTCGCAGTATCGCAATATATCACGATATATTAAACCGTGACCGCTGTATCACGATACGTATTGTATCGTCAGGTTCTTGCCAATACACAGCCCTAGTAGGAAG